>VYZT01016592.1:119228-162863 GCA_013400735.1 Pomatostomus ruficeps
GGTGGAGGGCACATGGGCGGGGAAATATTCTCTGTACAGCAACTGCTGCCAGGCTGACAGCAGCAGCCAGAGCCGGGTTTTCCCACGCTTCCTTCACCTTCCCGTCAGTGCCGGGGGTGAGGTGCCAGCCTGGCCCCCGGCCTGGCCGGCTCTCAACGGCGGGGGGGAGAAGTGGAAGGGGCTGCCCGATCTCAGCTGGAGCTTCTCTGACCCATCAGAGAACGATGCCGTTTTGGCAATGCACTTTGTCCTGTTTTGTGAGCCAAGAGTTTATAAACCCACAGGGAAAATCTCTTCTTCCTCTCAGGCACCACCGGTCCTGCTTTTGGCTGCAGGCACTTCTTTGCTGCACGTCCCTGAGCTGCAAATGGGTGTCTGCTGCCACTCTTTCTCTTGGCTTATTGAAAGAAAAAAAAAGGAAAGAGAAATCAAGCAGATCTTTGCTGTTTGCTTTTCCTCTTCATGAACTGATTACACAGTGGGAACAGCAGTTTGTCAGCCACCCTACTGCCCTCTCCTATTTTGCCCCAGAATCAGCAAAGTGGCTGCTCCAGGTAAGTCCCTGGGAAGCAGGAGGCTCATGTCGCCTGCAGGCACCATGGGGATCTGCTGACTGGAAGGCAGCTCCACATATTCCACCATCTTCAAGGGACTTCTTGGGTTCGGGGTCACATCAGCTCAGGCACATCCCCATCTGCCTGGCATTGGCCTCAGGGTCTTTCTGCTGTTCACAGATACAGGGGCAAGTCTATGCTGGCAGCTGTGGTGGGACACCTGGACACACCATCGAAGAGAAATGGAACCTTCCCTCTGTCCCCACCACAGCTGCACATCCCCAACAGCCTGATCCAACCAAGATCATGACACGAAAGGAGGACTTGAGCTACACCCTGTGTATTTCCATCCCTGCTCTTTCTGTCACAGGCCCAGGAAGCCCAAATTATTTACCTGATACAGAGGGAGGCAATGGAGTTATTCGGAGATCAAGAAACTTTTGATTTCTCAGAGGGAAGAAAAATACTGCTCCTTTGCAGTAAGTAACTTGTTTTGCAGTGCCAGCATCAGGATAAAATGTGTTGTTCTCCTAGTTGATGTAGGATTGTCAAGGCCAGGCCTCCTGTGAGCTCAGCCATCAGGCAGAGGCAGTGCTGGCATCTCCAAAGCCTGATGGGGGTTTCCAACCTGTACAAGTCTTAGAAGATTAATTTCTGAGTGGATATTGTAAGGAAAGGGCTAAAACTTGGCCAGGCAGCTGCAAGATGCTGTGGGAAAGTGAGATGAGGAGTTACCCAGTCTATGGTACCCAACTTCTTACAGTGGCAAGCAACCACGCAGCAAGTGACTCCAGTAGAGAAGCCCAAAATCTCTGGTTCATGTCCAGAGCATTTCCAGGCACACTGCAATGAGCCCAATAGCCCTGGTCAGCCTCACCTCCACAGAACAGCAGCATCACTCACAGAGCAAAGGCCTGGTCATGCAGGAAGCCCTTGGAAGCATCTCTAGCTAAGCACCAGGAGGTGCCTTTGGTGAGCTACCCTGAAAGTCCTGGGTCCAGAACATAGGACCTTAATGGAGCAGCTCTTGCCTTCTCCTGGCCTGTGTTCCCTCATGAGTGGGGCTGGAGAGGCATGGAGGTACTCTCAGGTCTCTTCCTGCACACCCTGGACAGGGCTGCACTCCTGGTTCCCATAACTCAACCCAGTGCTGGGCAAAGCCACTCAACTGCCCCAGCTCCCCACTCTGCTGAAGAACAGCTGAAACACCCTTTGGCACGCGGACAAAGCTCATTGAAAGAGCAATGGGAAGTGTGAAGCCTCTTTAAATACCTTGTTCATGGTGTTTAGACAGCACTGCCTATGGGCCAAGGCACAAAGAGATTGGATTCCTATGGCCACAGATTATAGAACATGTTCTTCTTTTAACTGGTGCTTCAGATGGTCCCAGTCACCTGGGATCAATTGTGGTGGTTAACCACTCTGCAATATTTACCTCAAGCACCCCGGTTAGTGCAGACACTTCTGCCACCTGCTTCCCTTTCCATTTCAGCCACAGCTGAAAGTCTTCGTGAAACCAACAATTTCTCTAAGGACCTAAACTATTTGCTTACTCTGTTCTGCATTTCAGCTCCAAAGGGAGGATCTTTCATCTGTGCAGTACCAGCAGGGTTCAAAATTAGCTGGAAAATTCAGTATTTTGGTGTGCACAAGTAAAATCCTATTTACCTCAAATACTGTGCTGTCTCCCAGGGGCAATCATAAGGCTACAGTTTGTAGAGAACCACAGTAATGAAAGCCCCAGAAATACCACTGGGGATGGAATGGTCAGGTGATTTAATAGGACCTATACGTGCTGCTCTGAGTTTTCTGAGTAATCCAGCTTCTGCATGTCCTCACTGCATTACAGATATGACGCATCGTCTCCCCTTTCCTTCGCTTTGTTACGGGGAATGAATCTCTCCCAAGACCCTAATTGCTTCAAATGCTCTCTGCTCTATTTATATTTTATTTTGCCTAGTGATTTCAAGCAATACTGATCCTCAATGACTGTTGATCTAGGGCTGTACCCCGGCTGACATCTGCTTTGAAGGAGTTGTGTGCAGGTCTATTTGAGTAACATTACACAGGGCAGAGAGAACTCTGCACTTCAACTAGAGTTTTTATAGTGATCCTGTCAATACAATGTGTTTCTTCACAGACAAAGCCATGTGACTACAATGGTTTTCATATCTGTGGACTTAGTTTCAGGCTAATGTGTATCTTTCCCCTGTCTTTGTGTTGAGTCCTTGCCTCAGCTGCTCCCTGCCTCACTTTCCCCCTCACAAACTGGTCATAGCTCCCCTCACTTGGGCCAAAGTGCCACAAAAACCTTGATAACCCACCCTGCCCTATCTGAGAAGGTACCTTTCCTGCCCTCCCTAGTGGAAGTATCTGCAGCAGGCCTCACTGCTGGCAGCCCTGGCATCCAGAGGTCAGCAGAGAGGGGGAGGAACATTTGTTCCCTTCTCGGTGCACACAGACCTGCTTCATGGCCTGGGCAAAGCGGTGTCTTCCCTCTGCTGCTGCAAGGACAGAGGCACGGCTCAGTCTGTGTGGTGGTGGAGGGTGGGGGGCAGGAGGAGCATAGAGAGCAGACAGATGGCTACACAGCCAGCCAGGTTATAACCGGAATAAATTGGGTAAATCACAGGCTAAGCAGTTGCTCTTCCTGCAGTAGAAGAGGATCTGACACTGTGATTGAAAATTAGCAGCATCTCCGAGGCAATCATGGCTGGGAAGCTTGCTGTGCTGGGGAGCTCCAATCAACCGGGTGTTGCACTTGGACTATGTTATTACTGCACCTTAAACCACAAGAACAAAATGTTTGGGACATGCTAATGACACCAGGAGAAACAGAGGCATTTTGATTTGGTAGTAATTGTAGTAATTATTTGCTACTAGGGCAGATATGAATACAATATAATGGGTCTGATTATTTATCAGCATTCAACACCAGTAAGAAAACAATGCTGGTAAATAGCAGAAGGTTTATTTTGGGGAACTGTTTAAAGTCAAGAAAGGACAAAACATCTCTCTTCAAAACAGGGCCTGTGGATGCTCCATAGTAAAGATCTGGAAAAGGCTTTCAGGATTCACGAGAATGGCATATGATTGAGGTTTGGCCCTGATGTGTTTGGCTTGATGGCACTGCCAAGGCCAGGTTTGCAGAGCAGCCTACCCTTGGGCAAGACCCTCACCAACATATTGCCAAATGTCACCCATTGGCAATGAAACCACCCAGGGTAGAACACTGTGGCAATGCATTTTATAAAAACTTGGCAAAGATGCTTCAAACACTTGCAGGAGCTTCACGAACAGGAGAGATGTGGGCACACCAGGACAGGTCTCACACCGGTAGTACTCACTGTCCCACAGTGGGGAGCAAAGACCTGTGACACACCCTGCTGTAGGCTGCCAGCACGCTCCTAGGCCACTCTAGAATAAGGATAGATGCTGACCAGCCTGCCTTGGAGTGTCTGCAGGACATGCCAGGGCAAGGTAGGCAGTGCTCCTAGGGGACCCTTTGGTAGAAAACAACTTCCCTTCCACTGCAGATGGCAACTTTCCTTTCAAAGAGGTTTTGTTGTCTCCATTCACCTCCCCACTTAGCATCCAGCTCCCATGGCACTTTCAGTTCCTCCACTCATCCAGCCTCGGAGCTAACATGCTGTGAGCATGTCAGATAGGAACATGCAATCAATGCTGGCCAACCCACTAAACAGACCCAGCTATTATTACAGCAGGCACTGATGTGAGCAGCCACAAAAGCAAACAGATCTTTGGGCTCCTCATGTGTCCAAAGCTGCCTGCACATCCTGCCCCAAGTTAACTGAAAATATGTGGTCAGGTCCCACTAGGCTGGTGTGCAGCTACAGCCAGAGTGAGCTCTCAAAGCATCTACAACTTCTGTTTCCTCACCCCTTTGCTTGAATAAGCCCACTGAAATCTAGCTCAGGAAATGGTGAGATACCAACATGCTTAAATGTTCTCATCATCACTGATGTTACTTCGGCTTCAGCTGCATCCTCTTTGGCTTGCTGGGTTGAGGTTTAACACGTGAGGGTTACCAATCACTGGAGGACACTTGCCCTTTCTTTCCTAACATGTTCCTAAATTTCAAAAGATAATTACATGCATAATATACCCATCATAAGCCTGCAGCAGTGCTCAAACCAAACTCACTTTGTTCCTATGAACACATGAACACTGGCCTGCCACCCAGCACGGACCTCACACACTTCAGAAACCTGAACCTGAGCTATGCCTTTGTGACCAACCTCTCACAGCGATCATGGATGATTCAGGCTCAGCCTGGCTGTGCCAAGGGACGTGATGGATGCCAGACAGCCCTGATGACCCAGGGTTCTCCTAGCAGGCACCAGCACCCACACACTGAGGACAGAGGGGATCTATAAGATGCCCATTTGCAGCTATAGATCAGCGAGTGGCCCAGATTTCAAGCACTCCCTGAGTAGCAGCTCTGTAGGTGAACGGGGTCACCTCTGGCCTCACCATCAAACACATGAGGGCCAAGACACCACTGAGGCCTCCATGTGGAGAAATTCTTGGAAGTGTAAAGGCAATGAAGATGCATACAAGGCAGTGCTAGCATGGCAAGGTTGGTTGCTGGTGCATGGTAGTATTTGGAGCTACTGGCCCACCTTGAACCCTGGCAGGAGCAGACCTGGCCACTGAGGAGGGGGAGGAAATGACTGGCACACAGTAACCCACCCCAGAAAATGCCCCTGCGTCACCACCCTCCTCAACCAGAGGTGGCATTTGTGCGTGTAGTTTCCTAGGGAGTATTTTTTCTTCCTTCTTTCAAGTCTGTAGCTGTGTAAATACTGAGCAGACACAGCATCCTGTGGCACAGGGTTCCCCAGTGCAACCCTGCACTCTGTGCAGAGCTGCCTCCAGTTGTTTGCTTTGAACCTGCCACCTGCTACTTTTACTTGATGTTCCTGAAAGTCTTGTCTAAGAAGCAACAGAATACAATCACACTCTAATTTGTATTGAGGCTGTGTTGTCTTCAGTCACTGGTGTCTAGGTGCCTGCTTCTTTTTAATTCAATGGTGAAAGCTCCCAAGTACCTCAAGGGCACAGATCAGGCATTTGTAATTTATTCTTCCCTTTCCTAATCCTTACTGGTGTGATGCACTGCAAAAGTCTGCCAGTTATTACCGCTAATGGACGAGACTGCAGAAACACAAAAGGAATACTCACCACCCTTGCCTTGGCATATATAACCCATCTATATGTCCTCCGTGCATCACTGCCTGCAGACACCTGTGAACACACATCATTCATGCCCCACCCCAGCAGCTCTTCTGCCCACAATCCAGATGCACATCCAGCAGCATCCATCCTTCCCGAACCACACTTGCAGGCATGCATGCCCCTTTACCTTTACTTCTTCAAGACTTCCTTCCATTTAAAATATAACTAATATGCCATAGATACAAATGCCGCAGGCACATAAATGCCACTGTAAATGTGCTGTGTCTATACACCCATGCTGTATCAGCACATACCCCATTCAATCCTAACTTGATACACACCCTTGAATGCGTTCTTCTACCCCACACCTTGCCACAACACACTATGCAGCTTCAGGAAGAGCAAGGGAAAACCCTAAGTTGTTTGAAGGAGATGGTCTGTCCAGCTGGAAATTCTGCTTCTCAGTTTTTCCTGTGCCAAGCCATGTTTCAGCAGTCTCCACTGAGCCTGGGGTGAGAACCCTGACTCCAGCAGTGCTGCCAGTTTTGCTCATTTTCCCAGTCAATCCCATAGGAAGGCAGATGGATCAACACTCAGCATGCAGCTGGCAGCAGGGTGGTGGGTGGGTTTTCCAAGCACCACTGTGTTTTATAGCAGAGAGGTGGTGAGTGTGCCACAGATGGGCTTCACATGGAGCCCTGCCAAAGACTGACCCAGGTGAGCACAGGGCACCCTGCTTGTGGGTGACTGTAAGAAGACAGAAATTTCTGCACAAATGAATCACACTGACAGAAATATATATCTATATCTACATCGCATATGTGCGTGCACGTACATACATATAAATAAGAAAATGAAGAGACAATCCTGTGTGCTGGCTGCAAAGGTACTCACCGAGGCTCAGGGTACACATATGACAACCCACTTTGCCACTGCTGTGATCTTGGTTCCTCTCTGTTACTTTTAAAAGGCCATAGCATTAACCTAATTAATTTACTTTAATTGGAGAACAGTATTAGCTTAAATGGTCCTGCTTAAATCATAGAGAAGCTGAAGCCAAGCTCTCCAAACAGACGCTTGTCCCCATTCACCCTCGCGCAGATGGTTAACACAGCTGAGCTGCACTTTGGCACAACAGCCCTGCTCTCTTCACAGGGTGTTTTCTGCTCTGAAGGGAAACACCTGCACATCTCCAAGCAAGGTGGCTCAGAGCAGGGACACGACTCAGCTAGAAGTTACAGGCTCCCCCGCTGAGCCAGGACCCAAACCTGGTGAGAAGCCTAACACCGGAGCCTGGAGCTCCAGCAAAGCAGAGGTCCTGAGGGACCCACACCCAGCTGACCATGCTCACAGTGCTGTGCTCAGACCTCAGCCAGCATCCCTGCCTACTCTTGCAGAGGAGGGAGTGTGTGCACAAGCTGGTTTTGAAGCCACAGAGGTAAACAGCTCTGCACTGATGGACGCCAGAGGCAGCAAAAGGGGACAGTGGCTACAGCAAAGAATGGCACTCCAAAGACCACAGCTCAGCTCTCATTTCCCTGGTTTCTGCTGATAACTCCTGCAGTGGGCTTTGGGAAACTGTGCCCACATGCCAGGGTCTGGCATCCAAAGCAGACCAACATGCTCACTCTTCTTTGTCAGTAACATTGATAACTACAGCTGAAAAGTACCCTGTAAGATCTTCATGAATATCCCTAACCTGCCTTCTTTGAGCTTCAGAGTTGTTGTCATATTCCAGTTTTTCATCATGTTTCACCACAAAAACTGTCCTGTTTTGTCATTAACCCAGAGGCCCAGCCTGCAGGGAGAGATGATGGGTGGGCATGATTGAACTAAATCCACACACATGCTGGGGGCCCAGACAACAACCCCGGGGCAGCAGCAGCAGCTCTGCCCCCAGCTCACCCTGGTCAATGGGCTGGCTGTGCACTGCCAAGCCGTGTGCCAGCTTCCCACCTTTCACCGCCTGTACCCTGGCTTCGGAGCGCTACATGTCCATACCTCCAGCCCAGTGGATACAAGGTCACTGCATCTCTCCCTATGAATATACAAGATAGACAAAATACAACAAACTTGACCTGGCAGAGTCCTACAGATGATCAGGGTTTGCGGAGTCATAGTCACCACCATGGTTTTGAACGGCATCTGGGGCCCCAAAGGTGGGTGTGCTGAGGGATCAGGCTGTGCTGGAAGAAACATCCCAGAGAAAGGCATTCTGTAAGGGAGGTACAAGAGCAAGGGCTCGGGGGAGCCAGCAAGTCAACGTACAACCCTTGAAAAATTGGCCAAGGCAAATTAACAAGCTGCAGCTGACAGAGAGGGGAGGATTTCAAGATAAGAGAGATGGCAAGAAGCCGAAAGGAGATCAGAACTTGGAGGGAAGAATGGAAAAGGCCTCCTGGGAATGAATCTAAGTAGGACTGCTAAGGGAATTTATGCTAATATCTCTCAGGAGGCCTTGGAAAAGGGGACACAGGTAATAGCCTTGTGAGATGCTGGTGAAGATACAGAGTTAGGAATGGGGGAAAGACAGGAATTAGCTCAAGTAGATAGCAAGGGATGAGGAATGCACATCACAAGTATCCAAGATGGAGTTTTTAGAGAAAAACCCAGAGGAAGGGGTGAACTATAGCTAAATTATGGAGGAGGAGAAGTGCTCTGTCTGTAAACAAAAGGGCTGTGGAGAACCTCAGGATAGATATGCAAGACTTCCTGAAGTTAAAATTACAAGCCAAAGACCAGTTGGGTAGTTACCCACCCTTCTGATCTGGGGGGCTGGAAACCTCCAGTCATGTTACATTCAATCCCCAAGCAATAGGCAAGTCACTCGAAAGACAAAGCACCAGTGAGGGACAATATACCATACCACTACACCTCACCTCAAATGGAGCAGCTGCACATGCAAAGAACCTGGCATTCATTTTGGAAAAGCTCTTCATTTTCAAAGCCATTCACCTGCAGACATGGCCTCCTTGCATTGTGGAGTGCTTGGGACTGGCTGCACTGTGTCATAGCTCTACTCCACCCCCTCCTATACCCCTGCCCACAAACACCCAGAAGATGGCAAATGCAGGAGACCCACCAGAGGTGTGAATAGAGCAGCTGTTACACTTTATTTCATTGTGGGGTTTTAAATTTTTTATTTTTCCTTCGACTGAAAAAGAAAGACAGAAAAGTTACAAAAGTAGTAAAAGGCAACAATGTCGGCAGGACATCCCGGTTCCCTACTCCCACGTGGGGCAAGGCAGCCTGCCCCACCTGCTGGCTGGTAGGAGCACACCTTTGGGCCTCAGCACCTTGGCAGCTCTTGCTGAGCAAAGCCTGAGGCTGAAGGGCCATGCAGGGCCTGCCACCCCAGCCACTTGCACAAGGAATGTGCCTCTTAGATGGGTAGCAGGCTATGGCTGTCCCATCTCCTGAGCACAGGGATTTGGTCCAAAGGAGCAATACTTCCTGTCCTGCACTGGTCAGCTTGATCTGGCAGCAGTTAAAAAGCTGAGGTGTGCCATCAAAACAAGACAAGCAGAATTTCTGCAGAGGCAGGAGGAATCAGCAGCAGAATTAGGCTCTCTTGGAAAAAGGGAATTGCAGGGAACTATGATGGTCTGTCAGAGGTCCCTCACCAGTAAACACAAGTGACCTCTTGGAGTTGGTGCTGGTGCAGGGGGTGGCCCAGTTGTAACAGTCTGGAGCCAAAGCGCAGACAGACCTGGGACAGCATCAGGACAGACACCCCCTCACCACCTTTCCCAGCTTCTCTGCCGGCCTGAATGACAGGAGTTAGGGAGAGGAGGGTGAGGTGGGGGATTCAGGTCCCCAAGCCTACAAGCCTCTGGACTTTCCCCAGGGGTCAGTGAAGGGCCCAGACCAGTTCACTGGGTAGCTTCCTACTGGCAGCTGGACTGACCATTGGTCGCAACCAAAGAGCATCATCAAAGACCTCCACACTGAAGCAGATTTAAAAACCCCAAAATTATTTTGTATTACTCACAGTTGCTCCTCTAGATCTGGACAAACAGTGAACTACTTGCTTCCCCTTGCACTCAGATACAGGCTCGTGGTGGGGAATGCCTACACAAAGAGGTTACTCTCTCCACGAGGTGCAGCAAGAGGAAAGGCCTTGTTTCTCTGCTTCAACAGGAGAGGCAAGAGCTTGTTCTGTTAACTCCTGCCTTGTGGCACAAAATACGCACGTGCCTCAAGGAGAGATCCCAGTCAAACACCAGTGTTAGCAAGGCTTAGCATGGGCCTAGCATCACCTCAGAAATGTCTATGGAGAAACATCCCTCATCTTCACCCAAACTCCCTGTTTCTTCCACCAACAGCCACAAAATCGACTGCTTTTTCCCACTCCTTGCGTCATCTGGGAATATTGTTCCACTGATACCAGAAGAGTCTACCTGAATTTAACAGCTAGCATAAACAAGGGGAGTGGAAGGCTTGCTGGAGACATTAAATTGCGTTGAGTTTGGTGGTAACAGTTACCTCCACCATCACCTAGTGGGACAATACTATAGAGAAGTGTTACATACCCCAGAACACAGACTGCGTCAGCAGAGAGGAGGCCCATGAGCACACGCTTACCCCCAAGTTCTTCCCTTTGATGATGCTGAGAGGACTGAAGGTGGGTGCTGTGTTTTCCTGGATGGCTCAACACAGACCTTCCATTCTAGAATTTTATTCTAACCCCAGATCTACATATGGATGTCTCACTCTCCCATTTCAATCTCTTTTTGGACAGTATCATTGAACTGCCAGCAGATCATCTGGAATGCACAGCTAGATGTGCCAGTTACTCCTCCACACACCTCCCTGTCGTAGGGTTTTCCACTTAAGAGAGCTTGATGTGAATGCAATTGTAACAATCTCAGAGGGGGATCTTTTGCAAGCAGCTCTGTATAGCCTCCGTCTCCAATCCTGAGCTCACTTCTGAGTGGGAGAAGTGTCAGGTCTATAGCAAAGCACTGCAGACCCAGGTATCCTTGGGAAACTGTTTGGATTTGGTTTCACACCTTGATCACTCATCCCTGCTACCATGCAGGAAATACTAACCCCTGAATACCTCATGAATATCTTCAATTACCACCATGCTCACGTTGAACACTGCCTTAGTGGCAGTTCTTGCAGTTTGTGAACCTGACTGGTTTGCTCTGCCCTGAAAGACAAAACTCACTCCCTTTTCCACTGCTCGGATACATCAGTGGAATGAGAACAGGTGCTGCTGCAAAGCCATTTTCTCCCTCCTGCCACAGCGGCTGCATTGCAAAGATGTGTCATTGGCCCTTTCTTCTCCCACCCCTCCCCTTGGGTATCACCACCTCCCCTTCTCCCTGCCAGGCAGGACATTGGTTGATAGTTCCTGAGGTTTTTTGGAGAAACTCCTTCAGTAGGCACACGACGGTTCTTCCACTGGAGCTATCGGGCTCAGCGGCTTCAAGGTGCTGAGAGAACGGAAGGCAAAAGTGGAGGGATCATACATAAAGTGGGGTGGCGGGCAGCCTCCGTTGATGCTCTGCAGGGGAATAAAGAGCGGCATAAAGTCAGTGCTCACATAAGCTGCAAACAGTGAAGTTCTTGCCTTGAGTGCTTTATCATCCCCCTCTCTGATACAATTACACCTCCTTGAATGGGTGGTCATGCTTGCACTCACAGCAAATGGCACTAACATAAGCAGTGGGAGAACTCTGCTCACATCCTTACTCCTACCCTTCAACATAAAAAGCAGGCACACCTCCCTCCTCCAGGACTGAGGTCCCCAGGATCCACATAACCAGGACCCATGGCACCTGTAGCCACTGAGTGAAACAGGATATCCGTATTTAGAGTACCAAAGTCAGAAAAGCATCACTACCAAAAGGTATCACATGGAAAAGCTAAATTCACTTGGCCTTGAAGATCTAATACACTTTTAGAGCATGGAGACAAACTAAGGCATCTCTGAAAACTTGTTCTTCAGCCCCATTTTTCAACAACTCCCCAATAAGGGTTTACAATCCACCCTTTCTTAAAGTCCCAGGCATGCTGAAACTCTCCAGTGTTTTGGTTCCAGACTCCACAGTTTGACAAGGAATGGCTGAGAGATGCTTTGAGGAAAAGATGCCACCCCCATGGCCTTACAGACTGGCTTCTACCATGGCCACTAAAGACCGTTCTACCCCCCCCGCCTTTGCTCTCAGTGTTCAGAGGTGGTCCAGAGTAAGGAGGCCAGGAATACCCACGTACTCCCTGCACTGTATGACGGGACAGAAATGCTGTTTTCCACTAGGCTGTGCTGGGATATGTGGATCCCACAGGAAGTACAGTACCAAAGAAGTGATTCCACTTTGTTAAATGTGAAGAGCTTTCCTCTTACCTTTCAGGAACTTAGTTTTGTTTCTTTCTGTATACAAGCAGAAGCACTGGTGGGGCAGCTACTTCACTGATACTTTTTGTCCAGGAAAAGAGGTCTCCCTGCTCTATGGGCCAGGAGAGCGTTTAATTGTGATTCTGCGGAGTTCATTCCCAAGGAATAGGTGGGAAGTTCAGCAGCCCAGAAATTCATGCAAATGTCCCCTACTCTCATCTCACTTCCATCACTCTTGGGAAGGGCCTTCCCATGATCTTCACGGAGGTTAGGAAAAAACCAATGAGAAACAGGTTAGAAAAACCCAAAAACCTACAGGTTGGGCAGAGGAGTGATTGAGAGCAGCCCTGCTGAAAAGGACTTGGGGGTAGTGGTTGATGAAAAACTCAATGTGAGCCTGCACTGTGCACTCACAGCTCAGAAAGCCAGTGGAATCCTGGGCTGCATCAAAAGCAGCGTGGCCAGCAGGTCAAAGGAAGTGATTCTCCCCCTCTACTCTGCTCTTGGTGAGACCCCACCTGGAGTGCTGTATCCAGCTGTGGGGCCCCCAACATAAGAAGGACATGAAACTATTGGAGCAAGTCCAGAGGAAGACATGAAGTTGTTAAGAGGACTGGAACACCTCCCTGATGAAGACAGGCTGAGACAGCTAGGGCTGTTCAGCCTGGAGAGAAAAAGGGAGCACGGAGACCTCACAGGAACCTTCCAGTGTCTGAAAGGGGTCTACAGGGAAGCCAGAGAGAGAGTCTTTCTCAAGAACTGTAGTGACAGGACAAGGAGTCATGGGCACAAATTGGAAGAGGTGAAATTTAGTCTAGATACTAGGAAGAAATTCTTTCCTGCGAGGGTGGTGAGACACTGAAACAGGTTGCCCAGAGGTTGTGAACGCCCCAACCCTGGCAGTATTCAAGGTGAGGATGCATAAAGCCTTGAGTAGCCTGGTCTGATGGGAGGTGTCCCCACCCATGGCAGGTGGGGTTGGAACCAGATGATCTTTAAGGTCACTTCCAACCCTTAACATTTTATGTGATTCGGGCTGGGCTCTGGTGTTACGTGACTCCCTGTTCCTTTTCTAGGCCTTTCCTAACATGGTTTCCTTTGCTCAGCCTGCACTGTGGGACTGTTCCTCAAAGAATTAGGCTTTTTAGGAACAATTACCAACTCTACTGTCACACAGAAGATAGAGGTTCATTTTAGCACTTCAAATTCAGGTCTATCAGAAGCTGCAACCACATACCAGCACAGCAAGGTGATGTCTTGATGCCTCAACCTCTACTCTGCCTGGGTTTTAACATGTCATCGCAGGACAAGCACACACAAATATCCCCAAAAAAGCTGCTCAAATAGTTTGTCTCACCCAAACAGACATAGCAAATCAGAGTGAGGTAGGGAAGTGTCCAAGCTAGGCCCTGAGTGCTGCAGTAACTGCAGCAGGATCTGGAAGCCTGTCTCCAGGCTCTTGGTCACAGCTTGGCCCCATGGGGCAGCAGCCTTCACATCAGGAAAGATCTGTAAAAGCCAGTGCGTTCCTGCCTAGTTGGTATCTCTTCAGCAAATTAAGATGGGCACATGAGAATGGAAAATGCCAACATGGTGCTTGGCATCAGCTGTGCCTGGAGTCTCAGCCAGCATGTCAGGGTTTGGGATACTTTTTTGTTTAGCTCTCTGTGTTGGAATTTTTCCCCATTCAAGTTGCTGGGGGGGTGATAATGGGCCAGTGATTAGTTACTGGAAAGCCATAATGGGCCAGTGATTAGTTACTGGAAAGCCATAATGGGGGGTGATTAAGATGAGACAAAGAGGTGACTCTGAAGATGGGTGCGGCTGGCTAGCCCTTATCTGGACTTCCTGATAGCTGGGATTGTTTCCCCTCGGAGGGGGGCAGGGATACTGGGACTGGGGACAAGTTAAAAGAGAGCCAAGCAGAGCTGAAGGGGACACTTCTTCACTGGACACCCAGAGGAGGGGGAGAGAGGCTGCTGGAGCTCCAGGAAGAATCTTCCTCAACCTTGGGCTTCTGTCCTTGGATTGCCAACAGAGCGGGAAGAGACTGTCCGTGAGTTTGTCTGTTCTTATTTGTTGGGGTTACCATTGTTGGGTTTTTTTTTATATATATATAGATATATTAGTAAAGGACTGTTATTCCTCTTTTCTCATACCATTGCCTGAAAGCCTCTTGATTTCAAAAATTTTACCAATTCAGAGGGAAGGGGATTGCATTTTCCTATTCTGAAGGGGGGCTTCTGCCTTCTTCAGCAAATACCTGTCTTTGAAACCAAGACACAGCAAATTATGCCCTGCTACATCCCCCTGACACCCTGGCCAGCAGCATAAGAAACAAGAGAGGCAGATTTAAGGACCTTTACTCAATAGCCACCTGCTGTGGGGTTATATGTGGTGTATGCACTGGCAGGCCTCAGAGCTGGAGGGTAACATAGCAACCCCTATTCAAAGCTAAGGGGCAGAATAAATCAGCACATTTCTCCTCCTCCAGAGGAGAGAAGGTCCCCTGCCAGTGCCAAGAGGGAATGGGAACAAAGAACCCGGCAGTCCCCTCCATTTTGAAATGCCAGACAGGATTAGGGAAGGCAGCTGAATCTGTTCATTTCTCTCAGACTGCAGATGAAGAGGCTAAGGAAAGAAGGTTTCAAACGACAGAAGTCATCTACAAAACTCACCAGGCTTTGGGTAGGAAGCTGCACTATGGTTTCTCTCTGGGCCCTCTTCAGGGCCAAGTGTGAGGAAGAGAGCCTTCCCAGGGCACTGCCAGGAAGACAGGCACAGAACAAGGGTTGAGGTGAAGGTCAGGGATGTGAGAAGACACAGGAGGATGCAGAGATTCACGGGTGGTCAGGCAGCTGCAAGTGAGGCTCAAAATGCACCCAAATCCTGCCTCTTCATCTTGGCACCTCTCAAGCAGCCACACGATGGCTGCTGACTTTCCACAACAGCAAAGGCAGAGTGGGAAGGGGCCTGTGCCCAACTGCAGGCAGTAACAGGAGCAGCAGTAACCTGACTGCCCTCATCCACAGCAACACCCTGACCAATCTTCACTCCTTTATAACCCCGAGCAATACAGGATCCTCGTGCACTACTCCATGACTGACAGGGCAGCACCTCTGCTACCGACCTTGTTGGAGGTAAGAAACCTCCAAATCCCTCCACTCTCTTGCAGAGGAGCATTTCTAGATTGGAGTTCATACCCAGCTCTAGGGATGACCAGACCTGATCTGGCTTAGTCCAAGACACCATTTGGGATCACAGCATGTGGCGGTCTGCTCTTGATGAGTAGCACAAGGCAAAGCTCTGTAGATGTATTTCCAGAAAGAAAACTGATAGAGCCAGCTGCCAGAGAGGAGAACACATTCCTGCCACCCTGTCACTTGGGCCAGCTGCCTCCCTGTAGTCCCTGTAGCAAGCATCCTAGCCAGCCTGTCCTTCTCCTTGGGCACACAATGCCTGGGACTTTGCTTTGGCTAGGGAAGGGTGTTAAGAGTTGTTGCTGCTGCAGCAGGTCCCTGAGGAGTTTGCTATAAGCCTGCATGACAACCCCTGGTGAGCAACCCTGGGCCAGCTCCTGCAGAGGCTCCTCAGAGTGCAAACAATACGCACTTGACATTGAAGGCTCGTGTGTTCACTCTAATGGCATTGGGACAGCTGGGTACCGCCCACAGAACGGAGTCTAATATGGGCCCTGTGCTAATGGAAATCATTAACCAGAGCCCTCAATTTTCTAAGCAATGTATTTACACAGCTGGAGAATGGCCCAAGTCAGGCTCACTCAGCTGCCGGCAGGAGAACACACAAGCTCAGACATACACTCTGTCACACACACGTGCTCACTTGCACACACTCACCTGCCCTCACATGGCTCAGGTTCTCCCCAGTGCACATGCACTTCCCTCGTCACTTGTCCACATCCCACTGTGCACACACAAGGCTCCTCCTGACTCGGAAATCACAAGGAGAGCTGTTACACCCATATAAATCTTGCCTGCTCATAAAGTAACTCAAGCCATGCAGGGCTGGAGCTTCACAGCATCCAGGGGATGGCCTAAGGCACCGCAGCTCATTGCTGGCTCGTACAGCTGCTCAGAACACAAGGTAGTTCCAGCACCTGAAGACACCCACGCTGCCCCACTGCTCACCTTATTTGAGTTAGACAAGCTTGTAAGGGAGGTAAACTTGTCTAACACACATTTCAAACAACTGTGCACAGACCACCTTGCTCAAGGATGCCTCTTCACCCACGTACATGTGCCTACACGTATACTCCTGCCAACATGCACCGTTGTCAACTATAGCATTATCACCTTTAAATACAGGGGGGCAAATAAGCAACCAGGCGTGAAACATATCTGAAGTGCATTAACAAAGAAGCACCTCTAAAGATAGTGAGTGGAGGGTGGTGCCTTAAAGAAGGTCAGTACGACTAAACACCCTAGAAGAAATGTAGGATTTCAATTATGTCAGCAGCTCTCAGAAAACAGACAAATGCATAGCTGTTCCATAAACCCATCTGTAACATAATTGTATATTTCAGCAAGGAAAGAGTACACAGGAAGAAGATAAACATGTAAAGCTAAATCTATTAACATGAAGCCATATTCCTCCTAGAAACAAGTCCCTTACTTCTAAGAAGTCTGGGAAAATATCCCAAATGCAGATTGTAACATAATTTTGGTCTCATGATTCCACAGAATCACAGTTCTCCTCTTTGGACAAAGCCAAAGTGAGCACAGGTCCAAGTGAACTTTCAGACAATCCCCACAGGAGGGGGGAAATGTGGTTACCCAACACAACAATGGCTTTGAAGGGAGTGGTGTGCTAGGGGTGGTGGAAAATTAAGAGAACTCTTTGGTCCTCTTTCTTAAGAGCTCTACTATCCTGGTGGGATTCAAAACCAGATCAGCTTGTGCCCTCTGCCAACCCAACCCTATTCAAGGCCAATCCAGCACAGGAGTCCCTCTTCTCTACTCTTGGGCCCCAGTGGTTGGGAAATGCTGCTGAGCTCCGTTTAAAGGATGCTGCCTTCCAGTGCTAGGCGAATGATCCCTCTGCAGTCTGTAGACTCACTTCTTAAAAGTCCTTTGGGATGAAAGGCATCATGTAATTGCAAGTTGTAAAGGCGCATCCGATTCCCACCACCACCCTGTGTGGAAAGGAATAAATCCCCAGAACAGCTTTGGCAAGGACAGATGCCTGCCTGAGATGCTGCCTGTTTGCGAGACAGCTGCCTTGCCCAGGAGTGGGCAGGGCCAGAGGTAGCACTGATACTCAGGCAGGGCACAGGAAGAGTAAAGGCTGTCAGGCTCCACAGAGGAACATTTACAGGTATGTTGATTTAATTCCACTTTGTCCTCCTTCCTCTCACCCCTGAGAAGTGTTAGAAAATAAACTTCTTCACACTTCAGTTTTGATGTGCAAAGCCATCAGCTGTGAGCAAGGGAAGGAGCCCTGTAGTATTACAGAATGTAGGTGACAGAGGAACCGGCCTTGAAAGCCAGAGTGTCCTCCTGTCTTTGGTCTGGAAGAACCCATTAAACACATCCTGGGTCACCAGGGAAGTAGTAGAAGAGCATTATGGGTTTGTGAACTGCTGGACCTGTCAGAGGTGAGAAACACTGTTTGTTACCTTAAAAGATATTGTTTACCTGTTACCATAAAAGGTAATACTCTGAAACAGAATTGGTGATTGGGATACACTGTGGTGTAGTTATTTCCTGTTTGTGTGATAGTATATAAGGATTTTTCACTGCGCAGTAAACGTTTTTGCATACCACCATCTTGTGAAGTCCATGACCCCTCTCATCAACCACCACAGAGACCCACATGCCTGATCCTAGTTACAGCTGTAATTTCAAACATGGTTCTGACCAGGCCACTTCCCATTATCTCTGCCTCAGTTTCTCCAGTGCATAATGTCCTCGTTTCTGCTGGGATAAAATTAATTTTCTTCCAGTAGCTGGTGTATCCTGTGGTTTAGATTTAGGATGAGAATAATGGTGACAGCACTAACTAAAAATATTCATCTGTTAAAGCAGTGTTTATACTAAGTTAAAGATTTCTCAGCTTCTCATGCCCTGGCAGTGAAAAGGTTTGGAACAGCATGAGAAGTTGGGAAGGAAACAGCCAGGACATCTGATCCAAAGTGTATGAAGGACTTTTCCAATACCATATAATGGCATAAGCTGGTGTTTTGCATTTCCAAGTAACCATGATGCATGATGCAGCCCTGCTTTCCTGGAGATGGCTGAACACCTGCCTGCCTATGGGAAGCAGTGAATGAATTCCTTGTTTTGCTTTGCTTGCATGCAGAGTTTTTGCTTTCACTATTAATCTGTCTTTATCTCACCCCACAAGCCATCTCACATTTACCCTCCCAATTCTCTCACCTATCCCACAGGGGTAGCAAGTTAGCAACTTCATCGTGGGGTTAAGCCACGATAGTACACCACAGCCAGGCAGCCTGGATGAACTAATTAACTCCTAGGTGTTTCAACCTTCTGAGGAGAGGCGATTTCTTTTCAATTACAGTCTTGCTTCAGGCAGTTTTCAAGAAATAGTTGCTGGCAAGCAGGACCAGCTCCTCCAGTGGAGCAACAATTCACATCTAACTGCTTATTCATTAACTCCGATAGGACCTCTGACAATTTATTTCAGTCACAGACCTGGAGCAGCTCAAAGAGTAACTTTTCAAAGGGAAACTCCTTTCCTCCTGAAAGTCTGTCCTCCAACACCCAGGTTCATATAGAATTTTATTTCAAGGAATACTTAAAAGATAGACCATGACAGAACTTCATTTTATGACTACTCCTTTCCCTTCTCTTCCAAGGACAAGTTGTTCTCCAAATGTTGTTCTGACAAGGAACCCAAAACTCTGCAGTTAGCACTGTTTTCTTATGTTTTTCATTACCCTCCCCTGAAAGACTGAAAGACCTGTCTTCCACCACCAACACAAAGCTGCCAACATCTATTTCCTTCTATACCACCACATTGCAAAAAGCAGTTCAACAGTTTACAACACATCACTGTTACTCTTAGAAAGGTTAAAAAAAAATTTAAAAATCAAACATTTGCAAGTGTGTGTGTGTGGAGTTGTCAGGTGGCAACTACCAGACTTAGAGAGGTGCCACCAGACAGACAACACTGAACCTTTCTGGAAGGTACTTCAAAGGGCCTAGCAGATGCTTGTTGGCCACTTGCCCAAAAGCAGAAACAGCCAGTTTCAGCCATGGGTCCTTGCTGGCATCAGCACTTCTCACACATCTTTAGATATGTCTTTGACAAAGCTGACTGCAAGCTTTGATTTTGCCTGCCTGACAACCTGAAGGAAAGAGGCTGCACGAATTAAAGGGACAGATGGGTCATTCAGAGGGGCAGTCTGTCAGTGCTCCCTGGCCAAGTTGGGGAACTCACCACTCCAGGGTCCCAGTGAAGATCATGCTCTGAAGGCAAAACAAATCTCTTAGGAACAAGTGAATGAACCCATATTTCGCTACTAGTGAGCTGTGTCTTGCAGCCACTTTTTTTCCTTCTGCTAAGAAATTGCCTGTGCTTCGTGCATACCTGCAGCAGTTCCTGCAAATAGTACAGGGCCTACATGTGCCTGAGGAGGTGGAGAAGCAGGCACAAGAGTAGCTCCAAACAAACAGACACAGGCAAGGCATAATCTGTCCCTAAATCTCCAAGTGCATCTGACTAGAGTCCTTAGTTTTGGTCTGTACACAAGTGACACTACCACATCCTCTCCTTCCTCTGCACCCTTCCCATTCCAGCCTTGCTGTGTAGCAGGAACACCCTCTTCTCAGAGAGATCACACCAGCTGCCTCAGAGTTCTCCTCCCTTAGGGTCAGGAACCCCAGGTACCATGCTTCCCACAGAGCTGGCACGTGGTGTGCACTTGGGCATGTGCAGTTTCCACTGTGCATGAGGCCAAGGGCAAGCAGATTCCCTCTGGCCAGGCAGGCTGGCACAGAGCAGCATGCTGCTTTCAACTTGAAGGGTACACAAATTAAATCTGCAAAGTGAGGATTAATTAGCCTGGCATGAACAGGCTGTGAACACATGCTGACATAGTGCACTTGTCTCTGGACAAACTGCCCCAGCTGTGGAAACCAAGCACAGGAAGTGGGTGTATTATGGGAGAGGTGTGTGGTAAAAGAGGATTACAGCTCTAGGGGCTGGGAGAGGCAACGGGTGCCAGGTTCCCACAGCCACACAAACAAAAGGGAGCAGGGAACAACTGCAGTAGGCCTGGATGCAGTGAGCAGATGTGCCTAATCAGCCATCTTGGATGTGAAGCTCTGACAGAAGAGTGGCTCTCTGTGACCCTGTGCCATTCCCTACATCTCTCTCCCTCTCTGTTCCATCACCCAGATGTCATTAAATTCGACCCTCTGCCTGTGAAACATGCCTTGCCACTTTCCAGTCCCTTGAACCACAGTGCCACTAGCCATAGCCACCAGTGACATACAAGGCTGTCATAGGAGCAGCTGGGCTGCACCTCCTTTCTACCACTCCTCACCTCCCCCTATTCTTAAACTAGACCCACAACCCACATGAGACCACAAAGCAAGAACAGTGCTGGAAATAGGAAGTCAGCCTCCTCACTCATCAGTCACTCACTACTTTCATGGTGCTGTGTGGATTACATGAAGTCTGTTCAGTGGGCACTTACATGATTCAACAGGTGCAAGGGCCATACATGGCAGGAACTTATGAAAAGCAGGAAGCAATAAACGTTCTTGTCCTTAAGGAAGAAGAGAGACAGGAGTCCCACTTCTACGTGCTATGGGCAGACTAAAGGCTAGTTAGCCTTTGCCATGAAACCCAGTGAAACCCAGATATTTGGAATAGTTTTTAACAGACAGAGGCATTCCCCACTCGGCTACACTGGACCCTTCCCCACACTGAGGAAACTCTGGACAAAGTCTTTTGTCAGGAATTATTCAAAACAAGGTCTGGGGTTCTCCAGGACCAACTATCATCTTCAGCAGGCAGTTCAATGGTTGGGCTGGGAGGAGTGTAGGACACCCAAAGGGATATTCATGCTCCCGCTTAGCAGAGGGCCTTCTCCATTTTGCTCAGCAGAGGCATGCCCACCAGCTGGAGACAAGACACCAGTTGGGGAACTGGAATGCCAAAATCTCCATGAGGGGCTTCCAACCAGGAAGCAATCCAAGGCTGTGACTGGCCAGGAAGGCAAGTTTCTCTTGTTGATTCTAAGGTCGGGGTCAGGTTTAGACACTCACATACTAAAAACAACCAGGAAGGTTTGGGAAACTGTTAGCAAGCTGCAGTTTGGGATTTCTGCTGCCTGAGATGCTAGAGCTGTTTATACTCATGATATGGTATGAATAAGGACACAGCTCTAGGAACATGGCTTGAAGTTCTCCTCACCATGTCTCTCTTCAAGTGAGTCACACTTTCTGCTGGTTTCTCAGTGTAACTCATTCTGAAATTGCAATCACGGTATTTATCTGCATATTTATATGCATCCAACACTAAATGCTTGCACAGTTCCTTGGGAGGCTGTGATGGAAGGGGCAACATTTGTGTTTATTTTTATATATTGTGCATACACAGAACCTTCAGATTTTTTAGAAATCTTTACTTTGTGCCGTGCAGCCAGAATCAGAGGTTTGCACCAATACTGCTCCATCACCTGGTATGCCTTCCATTTGTGAATAGCTCAGGCATCTGCCCAGAAGGCTCTGGCCAGCACATCTCCTGTTTAGCTCCAAACTGAAAAGGTTCCTTGTTTTAGGAGAAGAAAAGCCAGCATATTTCTGCAGTGGCCTTTTAGGATGCAGAGTAAGAGATAGGGAAGTCATTTGAGGGATCTGGCCCTTGTCCAAGCAGAGGGCATTCTCAACATTGATAAGATCAAGGCAAGAGCACAAGAGGTTTATGTTCCGATTTTAAATTCTTATTTTTACATAGCAGAAAACATTTCTCTGATCACTCAGGTTATCAGATTGGCCTTGAAATACTTCCTTCCTTTCTGCCAGCCCCAACAAGATCTCTTGAGACACAACTAGTAAGCCCCTGGGTGTCTTCTACCCACCTACTGATGTTAAGATAAGCACAGCTCCACTGATTTGATTCATAGACAGCATGTAGAAGTTTGTGAAGGAAGAACAAAAATAGGAGTAAATGACAGACTTTTAACCCTCATCCTGAGAGGGTCTGGGGAATTGAAGACTGGTGGTATTACAGACACTCTGGAAGACAGGTCTCTGCATTCAGAGCTGGCCAAGCTTGGTCTAGGGCAGGGGCAGTTACACCGCACAAGCACATGGTCACAGTCATCCTCCTTCCAGTGTCAAGGAAGCATCTCCATTGCAACACCCACCTCACTAGGCAAGCACACTCTGGACACTAAAATACCCACACACGTGTGCCCCTCTCCCACTTCCAGTGCCTTGCTTCCAGTTACAGACATGTCACTGGCTGACACTTCAGGACACCAGTGGCCAGGTCTGCACACTCACAGTGCCCACCTCATGTGCAGCATCCACAGAGGCCAACTCCTGCCCCTGACCTTGCAGTAACACATGCTTTGCTACATATACCTATTATGTACAAATCCACAGTTCATGTACATGCTGTCACCTCTAAACTATCTCTGCTCACCTGCCTGCAGGGGCTGATTCTTCTGTTCCGTTATCCTTTACTGGCTGGGAACAGAAGCAAAGGGCTGCCACCTCTCACAGCTGCTATTCCTGAAAACATTCCAAACTGACTGAGCATGTTAGAAAAGGTAATTAATCTCTCTTCCTTAATCTGTCTAGGTTCTTAGACTAGTCACATCACTATCCCATCATCCCACTTAAGAACCGCTGAGTGAGTGGAAAGGCTGCACCTGATCACCACCTGAGCTGGCCCACGGGAAACTTAAGTACAGGAAACAACAACAACGTGACACTTTAGTGTTAAAACAGCAGCAAAACCCAACCCAGGTCACCTGCTTAAGAAAGACTCCCAAGGACCACAAATGCTTCCAAAGGCTATAGCTGTGTTTCCGTGCCAGACGGCAAAGACACTACCCCTCCATCTCACCTTCCCATGGAAGACTCTTCCAGCAGAAGACAGTGGAAGGAATAGCCATCATGATGCATGAGAGCACAACATCTTGCACCCTGACATGCCTGCAAATAATGTCAACGCAACCAAAGTATCAGCCAGGAGGAGGGTTTTTTTAAAAGCAGGTATCATCTCACAACCACAGGAGACACTGATCTCAGCAACAGCCAGATGAAAATGCTTCACTGATGATATCAGAAGGTCACTGTCATCATTGTCCTCACACAAGATGGAATAAGCACAATCCTTTCTCCTACAAGTTATTCAGCAGCAGGAAAACTGAAGGGAGAAGGCAAGGATCCTTGCTTCAAATCCCTGGCACAAGCCATTAGATATCCTGCCTGCTCCTCAGATCAGTTCAATCACTGCATCTTCATCCAGTTGTACACTGTCTGGATATCTGTGACCATCTCAGTTCAGACAGAGACTCCACCTGAGCTGAAACAGGAACACTTGTGCATCAGTGACACGAGCAAACTGCTTCACATTGTGATGTTTCCTGTTCAGACATGCAGACAGCTGCCTGGTTCCTCCTGTAACAGCTCCTCAACCCATCACTATGAGATCTGTCTTCATTTCTTCTACCCTGACCACAACAGACAGGTTCCGACAATGAACCTTTGCCACCAGACCCTCAGCAACAGAGAGCCAAGCCTCTCACCTCACCTCCTGCTATCCCTCTTTGCAAAAGGCCATATTCAGTAGGGCCTCAGAAAAGCCCATCCAAGAGAACTTGGGTCCCCAGTGCGCTCTGACTCCATTACTCAGTGTTGGACAAGACCCAGAAATCACAGAAGGGTTGAGGTTGGCAGGCACCTCTAGAGATAGCTGAGTTCAAACCCCCTCCTCTGAGCAGGGTCAGCAGGAGCTTGTTGCCCAGGACGGCATCCTAGCACACCATGACTCTCTCCATGGACAGAGATTCCACAATTTCTCTGGGCAACCTGAATATCTTACATTTCAACTTGTGCCCGTTACCTCTTGTTCTGCTACTGGGCAACACTGAGAAGGAATACCATGCCAAGCATGTCCTGCTGGCTGGATTGAGGTTTCCCTTTATATGATGAGAGCATGGCACTGTCTTTCAGAAGTATGGACCTCTCTCAGCTGTTTCCAGAGCTGAGACACTTCAGCAAAGAGTTCTGCCAGGGACCTGCTGCCTCCTTTCTCAGCTGGGTACACAAAAAGTGGGTATTCACAATGACTTGAAAAATGGAAGCGAAAATGCACCTTTACTTAACAGCTCTGCCACTGCAACAGACCAGCAAGAGGCTATGAAGTATCACATGCTGTCACGACGGAAGCCACGAGTGCCTCAGGTGGAGAGGCACTGTCCCAGCTTGGCAAGGCTAGCCAGAGAAGAGTGGATTTTGAGTCATCTGTCAAAAGTGTGCTCTCAGTTTCTGCTGTTTATTTTAGTGCAAGCTGACATGGGCTTAAGAAGCAAAGGGATAATTCTCCTTTCAGATTCTCCAGGGGCACAATAGTAAGCCACAATAATGAGCTTAAGATATCAGGAAACCACCCTACTGAGGCATCACTGAAACCCAAGGGACTGGAGAACCATCACCAAGCACCACTGGAAATAGCTGGTCTCCAGGGACAGATACCCAGAAAAAAAACCCAGTGAAAGAGCACGGGGCAGGCACAAAGGAAGGTGATAAACAAGATGTGCTAAAACATTGCAGTAGGATTAGATAGCTGGTAGGTTTGAAGGACAGGCAAGGCACAGTCTGGGGAGAGCTCGTGGGGCACAGGAGGACACAGCTATACTGAAAACAATCCAGGCAGAAGCACATGAGAGCATGTAAGAGATCAGGATTAATTGTGCAGTCAGAAGTACTGGGTTGTTGCCCTGACTTTGCAGGGTTCAGTGTTTTCTTGTGAGATTTTCTCTGTCATGGCCATGACTTGTTTTCTCTCTATTATCTATGTTTTCCTAAATTATATCTGTGTTTACGAATTCCGGTATACCGGATAGAGAAATATGATTGACAAATACTTTGACCAAGTGGATTATAGGAGGTGGTGATTTCTACCTCCAATCCACGGTGATGTGTGAAAACATATAAATAAAGTCGGAGGGCTCTGCCCTCTCTCTTCCTGCTCTCTCTCCTGCTGCGTCTGTGTGTGTTCTTTGTGTGGCTCTCCTTCAGGCCCTCGGCCTAGCAGGCCTGCCTGGGGAGTGCCATACTGGGTCAGTGTGGGGCTGCTGGAAGACAGGACTGAAGAGCCCTGGCAGAAGGCAAATGAGAAGTCAGAAAAGTACCACCCCCAGCACTGCACAAGGCTTTGGCCAGCTCTACCTGCTCCTCCTCCTCTCAGACACCAAATTCATTTCCAGAGCAGTGATGGGCAAGGGCATCCAACAGCATGCTTACCAATGGCAGCACTTCTGGGTACACAAAGGCACCATTCCTACTGCCTGCTGGGCAAGGTAAAAGCCTTGAAAGGATCCTGGTCTGTCATTCATCCCTCTTTCAAGGCTATAAAAAACACTGCAGTGGAAATAGCAGCTTTATCATGAAGGATATTTGTTTTCTTCACCCTAACCTATTTTTGCCTGTGCATCACAAACATAGAGGATCATGGGGACTGAGATACACGTACTTTGATGACAACATGCAAGGTCACAAACAAACAGAATCATAGAACGTTTTGAGTCAGAAGGGACCTTCAAGATATCTAGTTCCAACCCCCTGCCATGACAGGGTCACCTTCCACTAGACCAAGTTGCTCAGAGCCCCATCTAACCTGGCCTTGAACATTTCCAGGGATGGGGCAGCCACAGCTTCTCTGGGCAACCTGTTCCAGTGCATTCGTCACCTTCACTGTGAAGGATTTCTTCATAAAATCTAATGTCCTTCAGGTTAAAGCCATTCCCCCTTGTTCCATGACTACACACCCCTGTGAAAAGTCCCTCTCCAGCTCACTTGTAGCCCCCTTTAGGTACTGGAAGGTGATATAAGGTTTCCTAGGAGCCTTGTCTTCTCCAGGTGGAGCAGCCCCTGCTTTCTCAGCCTGTCTTCACAGGGAAGGTGCTCCAGTCCTCTTAACAACTTCATGGCCCTCCTCTGGACTTGCTCCAACAGTTCCATGTCTTTCTTATGTCAGGGACTCCAGAGCTGAATGCAGCACTCCAGGTGGGGTCTCACCAGAGCAGAGCAGAGGGGCAGAATCACCTCCCTCAACCTCCTGGTCATATTTCTTTTTGACTGAGCCCAGGATACATCTCTCACAACACCATACAGCACTGGCCAGAAGAAAGACATGGTACCACAAAGGAAGCAGGGGTTGACTGATGAGTCAGGGGACAGGCTGCTAAAGATAAAACTCTCAGAGGTGGAGGCAGGAAAATCTACAAGGACAAGACTTGAGCACACCTGACAGGCATGCAGGATGTCAAGCTCGGAGATGCTTGGGACACTGCAGCTTCACCCCAGCTAAAAAGCCATCCAAGCAAGGTAGCTCTTATCTGCCATCACCCTGTTCTGCAAACACCAGTGCAGGTGTAGTCCCTTTTCCACAGCTGTCTAGCAGGCCTCTCACCCCTACTAAACACCACTTGGTCAAGAAGGATCCAGATGACACCCTACGGGGCAGCTATGGTGTATGAGCTCATAGCATGGGATGTAGACTTTTACTTCAAGGAAACTTTGAAAACACAGTCTCCAAAATGGAAAAGACCATTATTAGCCTTGTCAGCACCTAACCTAAATTGCAACTACATTCTATATTCCACACTAGCAACTTTTGTTATGCAGCTGATCAAGCCACAGGAAATCTCCAGAAATCACCTTCTGAACAGAGATGTTCAGTGAGAATCACCACATTAGGTGTATGTGGAAAGATGAAGGAACTGCACCAGAACAGGGCAACTTACACAAATTTTAATTACTCTAGTCTTCGCTCCACAATTCTTCTTGAGCAGCATCTTCTGAAAGAGAAGTAGAATCCAGGGATTAGTAGAAATAGCATGAAGGAACAGGAAAAAGGATATTGTAAGGAGTCTCCTTCCATCAACATTTCATTAAAACAAGATGGATGGATGGTTAAGTGAGATGTGAAAGATTAAGAATTACAAAAGGTGGCCAGGCAAGGAAAGAACCTAATCTGAGACTGTCTCACACAGCCTGCACAGAGTTCTTTGGCAGTGGCTGATACACTGGGTTTTGAAAGAACATACAAGAAATTTCACAAGGAAAGCAATGGAACAACTGCCTGAAAGGAAGTTTCTTCTTAATTTCCGTCAATTAGTCGTTAGGCTTTGCCCTGAAGCAGGTGAATTTATCTTCCTTTGCAAAGGAAAAATACTCTAGTTCATGTAAACACGGATGTTCCCATTATTTAACAGATATTTTCATTATGCTTATTTATTTAGAATTTAAAAAAAAAAAACAAACAACAAGGTAAAAGCACCTGCCTGCAGTCCTAAACCTCTTTGCCGTATATTGCAAGAGTCATTAAAGTTGTCATAACATGAACCACACAGTTTAGCAAACAGGATATACTTGAACCAGCAATTATTGTGGGAAATTACAGAAATAAACGGGTGAGTTGAAGTTCTATCCCAGTTCTGAGGCAGTGTTTTGAGAGCTGGCAAGTGAATAAAATCATTCTTTCCCCTCAAAAAATTGTCACAAAACAACTCCCAAGTGGAAAAACAAGGCTTCAAGAGAACAGTTCCTCCATTTAAAAAAATACTTCAATTACATTTTTCATACTGAAAAACCTGGTCAGGGAGGCATGTCAGGAAGAAACGTCTCCATCAGCTTTTGAAAGAAATAAAAGATTTTCCTAGCTCCTCTTTTTAACACTTCTCCAGTTGAAAAGCTCTGTGAAGTATGGGAAAACACTCACCACACTCACCTGCTTTTACAAAGCAACTGAAGTGTTTTTCAGATGAAGTTCTTAAGGACTGTAGAAGGACATCCCACCATTTTACCAATACGAGTGGTAAATCGAGTTTTCTATTTTCTCTCTTTTTGTTTATTGTCTTTCTGCCTTCTCTAGCACAAAGCAAGACAAAAGCAACACAGTACAGGGAGGCTTGGAAACTCAAAAAGCTTAAAAAATCCAAAACATACAAACAGCGTCCAAAAAAATTCAGAAGAGAAAGCACTACCCCAAAATTGACGTCAGTGCTTAGGTGAAAGTATTTATTATTTTTCCAGTAAAAAGTACTGCTAGGAGGTGGGAAGAAGTCCCATTCCTCCACCACACTCTCTCACTCTACATCCCATAAGCATGTCTTTGCAGTCCCAATCCACATTACTGCCCAAAACTTGGAGAGGGACTTAGTCATCCACTCAGCATTTCTAAGCACATCGGCCTCTTTGATCTAAAATCCAGAACTTGGCACACTCACATCCCACTTTGAAACTTTCACATGAGCAGTCTGGGGGCTCATGGATGGTGTATTTCACTATCCAAGCATGAACGGGGAAGAAGGGAGGTGCTGCAAGGATTTTGAGCTTTTCCTGCTAATCCTTTAGCAGGTGAATCCTACTGCTGTCTCCATTAATCAAAGGGCTCACCAGCAGCCATGCCTGATTGCTGTGTCCCCAGGTCTGACCTGGCAGCACAGCTACAAGGTTTCTAACATAAAAGTACCCAACAGCTTTTGCACAAACCAGGTAAGAGACAAAGGGAACTGCTAAAGGGAACTAGCCCAGCCCAAGGCTGTCCAACTAAACAAGTAATCCTCTGGGAATTCCTATAAAATTATTGCAGAACTTGGCCAGGCTGCAAGGCAGCTACTGTAAGGCTGGTATTTATGTGAGGTCACTGCCTTTCTTAAGGCCCCCACAACCACACAGTGAAAAGGACAGAAGGAAGGAGATCTTGGTAGGGCTCCAGGGTGCAGGAAGGGCAAAGTGAGGAGCTGTGAGGTCTTGCAAAGTTTTGGTCTCTCCTTAAGCTTTTCTTCCAGCTGCTGTGAAATGTTGGCTGGTGGCATAAGGAAGGGTAAACCAGATAGCTCAAGCCACAAGCCCACTGGAGGGATAAAATGTGCGAGACACAGTCAGGTTAGCAATGAAAGTGAGAATCAGGACTCGTGATTTTGAGCCCCATCCTTTAGGGGAAGAATGCTGTTAGAGCAGAACATACCCTGCTGCATCCCATTTCACTGCAAGCTATGTGACTTTGGGTGAGACCCTCAGTTTCTCCAGGCTGCTGTAAAGCTGAGCTTTACAGTGGTACTTGGCTGAACCCCCAGGATGAAGTGAGGCTGTGACAAAATTCTACATCGCCTCAGTATCACCACTGAATCCTCTGCTGAAAGGGGACAAACAGAGCTCTGTTGGCCAAGGAGCAAGTTCAACACCTTCCAGTACAGTCCAGTGGGATGAAATGCCTAGCATGGTCACACCCACAGGTCCTCAGTGACCTCATCAGGGTGCAAGAGAAGACATTATTTCCCAAATAAAATCAGCAGAGGCAGCAAGATATTTACCCATCTTGGCCTTCCATTAAAACATAAAGGGAGGACTAACAGAGACTGAAATTACACGATGGCACCAAAGACTGAATGAAAGATTTGAACTAGCCTGTAGCTAGATGGACAACCAGACAGACTCTACCAAGAGAAATTCAAGTGCTCAGCTGCATCCCAAGTCCCACTCTTCTGGTAGAAAATAGAAGTGTTCTTTTAGTGATGCTGTTGTGATAAGCTTTAATTATATGAGAATCTTACCACGATTTATGCTACAGCTACACATTGCAAAGGTTTCATCATACAGCAAGAGAAAGATACCCTACATAACAATTTTTGTTCCTCTTGTGTTTCCCCTTTGTTCCTGGTGTTCCTCTTGATGGACTTAGTAGAAAAATAAAAATATGACATCCCCTTATCCACAGGCTGTTAAACTGGAGCCTAAACCTCAGCATGGGAAGCTCCCTGGAACTGCTAGGTTCCCTTATTTCCACTTAGACTGAAAGCAGAGCAAGACCACTTGTGCTGCACTCTTACAGCTTCCAGGTCCCACATCAAAGTAAGATCCAAAATAGAGAGGGGGAGAGAGAGAGCAAGCCAGCCATGTGATCCTCCAGCTAAGAATGAATACATGGAAGGCCAGTTATCAAATATTATTCTATTTAATCAAATTGCTTCCACCTCACTTGCAGCCACACGCTTTCTGCACCCAGCACAGTAAAGCCATGCTTTACAGAAAGTAAGTCAAGCCATCTTTGAATGGTTTTCTATCCCTCAGCCTTCCCTTTTCTTGCCAAACCTGAGTGCAGACTTTCAGAAAGGGAAGCTAAAATGCAGTGCTGCCTAGCAACAGCCAGGGACTTTCCATGGCAGCCTCTCCTCATCCTCCCTCTGGAGATCTCCACGTCACAAGCCAACCACGAGATGCAGCAACTCATTAACTCTTATTTACACAGATACAAAGCAGAGCTGAAATAACATATATTTGGCTACATGACTTGCAATAGCCTAAAGCAGGGGAAACAGCCTATAAGAAAGGTGATATATTCAGTTTAGTAACCCTGGGATCATTCCTCACTACTAGACCAATGTGAAAGTGCAGTTTTATTTCCTCAAGCTATTTTCTGAGAGTTATGACAAAGAGCAGAGCAGAGATTTGTCAAAGGTCATGGAGCATATTAGTAGCAAAGCTGAGAGTAAAACCATAGGGTATGGTTTCCAAAACTTTCTTCCACCTGCCGAAAATGAAATAGAAGAAAAAGAGGCAGCATCCCTATTTCAATTAAAAAGTCTTTCCTGCTGGTCTCTGACAGAACTGCTGGCAACAGAGCAGAAACATACAGCTTGGGAGCACTATTATTTGCATGAAGGGAAGTTTATTTTGCTGTCTACTGTGACTTCTACTAAAAGGAGGAAATGACATGACTAAGGAAATGTTAAAGCCTTTTTGAGGATGCAAGAGTTATGCCTCGCTCTAAAAGTAAAGCTGAATTGAAACATTTTAGGGTTAACTCTCCAGAAAGCAGCAGAATCAGTTCAGCCCAAGAACCCGCCCACCAATCTCACCTCCTGCTCATAATCCAGAGACTCTCTCAGTCCTGGGCCTGGATTCAAAACAAAGTTGCAGAGACTGGAAATAGCACAGTCATATATTCACCAACTGAAATGTGGTAATGAACCCCTGATCTGCCACATGTGTGGCTTTGCTGCACGTCACTGTCACATCAAAATACCCCCATTAAAGCAGAGATGAGCCACCAATCCTGCTTCTCTTGGAGCACAGCCCTCCAGTCCAGCCTTGCTTCAGGAAATGTCTCTGACTGCTTAAAAAGTAGTGCTCCAAGCCCTCAGACACTGACTTGAGCAGTTCTGAACTAACCCAGAAGGAAATGGTGAATGCCTGCATTTGCTTATGCACGAAAGCTACCATAGAACTATTCTATACAAGCTGCACCATCCAGATGACTGTAATACATATTAACAATGAAAATACAGGCATTCTTAATGCAAGATCACTCTAGAAATAGTGATATCCCCAAGATGAATGAACTTACGTCTTGCTGCTGCAACAGTTCAAAACTAAGTATTTAAAATTCTGTCCATGCACAGTTTAAAGAGAGGCATCACAATTTTCAAATGTTTAAGCGTTTGAACAAACTCTTAAACCAGCATACAACGCAAAATATTTTACATTCATATATATTAACAAACACTTTTCATCTTACATCTGCTTTGTATATACATATTTCTGGGTTTAGAATAGTTTCATTTTCACAACCTCCACAAGACAAAGCAACTCTTTTGTCCATTAGTGTTTGGGAGGGGAGGAGTGTATTAATTACTATTATTTATTTAATTTTATTATCTAGTCATAGTTTTAAACCTAGGGGCCTGTCCAGAGTTGGATGCAGTTTTACTACTGCTGGGTTTTTTTTCAGACCAGTTTAGTCTATTTCATGCAAGAGAGCACAGGAACTCCCAGTTTCTTAACATAACTCATCATTTAATGACACACTTCATCAAATGCTACATACTGATATGCAATCAGCTTGCTAGAATTTAAGAATGTTGCAGGGATTTTCAGTTGCTTAATGAAAGAGATTTCAAAATTAAAAAAAAAAATTAAAAAATCTGTATTCAGTAACTGTGCTGTAATTTGACTCAAAGATCAGACTTTCCAAAGAACATCAAGCAGGCCAGAAGTCTGCCTTTCTTTAGTTTTGCTGATCACCCTCTACAGGACAAGCACACTTTAAAGGTATGGACATTTCTTATTGACATCTTAAAGCTCTTGACAGGATACAAAGTTTAAACAGTCTAAGTTTCCAGAAAAAGCCTCCTCAGCCCTATACCCCCTACTTTACTTCCATGCTGTTAACCCTACCAGCCAGCTTCCCAGTTGTCCAGAGTCTTCCAGGAACAAGAAGGCAGACCAAGCTTGAACGTCTAGCACAGAAACAGAGAAATAGACTGATGATGTTGCTTGCTTTGTTAAAAACAAACAAACAAACTGAAAGAAGGAACAGTACAGTGTGAGGAGAAATTGCACTGCAAGTCACAGCAGAGGGCTGATGAAAAGGGAAAAACTATGCCCCGTGATGCAATGTGCACAGGGAAAATTGCCTCACAGCATGGCAGGGAGGTAGCTCCATGGCCCATTAAGCAGAGGACTGAAGGGGCCTCAATAAGACATATCTTGGGACAGTGAGGTGATCCTGGTGCAGAGGCAATGCCTGCATGTGAGCTCCAGCCCAATGCCAATCCCATTACACACAGCAAGACAGCCAGGGAAGCACAGCCCTAAGCAATGCCCTCCTACCCTGGGAAAGCATTTCAGAGCAAGGAGCCTGCCCAATCTCCTTTCCTAACAGCCCTCAGAGACAGGTTTGGGCCAGGAGGAACAGCTCTCCCCATCAGCCAGCTGCTGCTGCAAGCCTGTCCCCTGCCCCGGCACTGCTGGGGCAGGGAGGGCATGCAGAGGGTTAACGTGCAGGGCAGGGGTGCAGCTGCAGCACTGTGGGCAGATGAGGTCAGGGCACTGCACAAAGTGGCCATTGTGCAGCACACAGCGGCTGCAGGCTTCTGCTTGACCGGGTCCCACTTCTGTCCCACTGCACGGCACTGGGACAGCACTGGGGCCGCAGGGGCAGGAGCCCCACAGCTGCTACCCAGTGGAGCAGGGAGACACATGCAGGCAACCCAGCAGCAGCCTCATGCCACTGATGAAGCAAAGGATTTCAGCAAGGCCCTCTTTAGAGCACAAGCTGAACTAAAGGAAGGGGATTGGTTACCCCCAAAGGCAGTGCTTCCACAGGCCAGATGTGAAACCCCGGCAAGGCCCCAGCCAGAGTTCAGTAGCAAGGCTGAAGATTTTCGTGTTTTCCCAACCCAATAGCTCCATGCACCTTTCGGCTTAAACAACCCAGTTTTCCGCTTCAGGGAAATCCTCCACCCAGGACAGCCGTGCTTCAGGACCATGTGGCAGGGCATGAGGGAGCAAGGCCATGGTTCCTGCCCTCTCGCCAACATGGTGATGGGTTTTCTACAAGGGGTAAAGCCAGGTCTGCCTCGCAATCAGTTTAGGAGAATATCAAGCAAAAAACTTTAATGCTATTATGTACATAGGTTTTGGACTCGGTTTTTAATTCCTTGGCACTGAGTAGTGCTGCTAGGACATGGGCATCACCTCTTAGCCCTGTAGTAAAAAAACTGTACAGATAAAAAATTAAGTCACAGGCTCCTCCTTACTGCTTTTAAGCTGAAGCAACCCCAGCTGACACTAACCCCCATCGAGGCTCAGGCTCCCAGGCACACACGACTTAAAGTGGCAGACAAACCAGGGGGCCAAGCCTTCCTAGCAGTCACCTGAGGGTACTCTGCATTTGCATCACCAGGGATGCCCTGTGCCAGGGGAACACCCACTGTCTGGGCCCAGGAGTGCCACTACCCAGTGCATCCATGTACCAGACACAGACACAAGCTCCCTGCCCAGCCCCTGAAGCAGCACAGCAACAGGATGGCTATAGTTCAGCCATAGCTTTAAATTGCAATTACCGTCAGTCACAGTCTCCAGACTTCTCCCTCAGAAATTAAACAGCCTCACAACATTTTAAAATACAGGCTAACTCAAATGGTTTGGACAACAGTCCCCTCCTACAAAAAAAACCCCCAGCATCCAAACACTAAGCTGTGGTGATACTGTGGAACATCTTGAAAAGCCTCGGAACTCTTTTGAAAGTTATTTCTAGTTAATATTCAGTTGAATTAGTCATTCATGCTTTTCTTGTCACATTTATCCCCAGTCCATCTGAAGTTCCTTCAAAACATCAATACATTTGGTCTCTTACCATCGTCAAAAAGGGCTCCCATCTCTATCAAGATGGGAGTCCCAGTTATACAGGCAGCACCTCTGCCAGCAAGGGCAAAAAATCCACAGACCCCATATAGTGCAAACACTGACAGCTTAATGCATCTGGACAAGGCAGCAGAGGAAACGCTGATTACTAAGTGATCACTAAGAACAAATTCAAATTTTAAAAAACCAGGCAGGGCCTTACAAAAAAAGAAGTACTGCAAGGACTTGCACAGGATCACACACTCAGCAAACAGAGGACCATGAAAATCAAAACAAAATTCCTGCGGTCACCAAAATCCTTTCCAACGTGGTGTCATTAATCACCTCATTTTGTGCACTACTGGGAGGGGCTCAACTATCACTGCTGAAGAGAAAAGGGTGAGAGCCTACAGCAAATACAAACTGGCTGAACAGCAAGTCAGTCTCACCAGTAACTGCTCTCTAAATAAGCACAGCCCAGTTGCAGTCCAGTCCAGAAAGGCAATGTGCAAGTGATCACTGCAGGCTGCTGGGCCTGGTCAATGCCTGCTACAGAAGAGAGTGAGCTGAAGTCTGGCCAGCAAGGTCTGCCACCTGGCAGAATATCTGAATTCCCACTATTCCCAAGGCCCAGAGAACAGATTAAATTATTCAAATTACAGGCTGCTTTTTGAAGTTTTCTCTGCATATCACACTAGAGCCACAGCTAATGTAAGCCAAGCTACCTACTCACACAGTTGTGGTCTAAGCAAACCGATTGTCTGCCTGTCTGTAGATGACTCTGGTTTTCTACTGCTTCTCTGTCTCCTTTGTGGCATAAAGTTTCCACATATACTCTGGATCTGTAGAGAAGACCTGTCCCTTTAGGAACAGATAAAATGGGCCATATTTGCCCTGGCACTTTTGCCACTAGCCCTTTGATTGGAATTTGGGAATGAAGGAAGTGAACACTCGCTGTGGAGCATCTCTGGCTCAGCAGCCGCTTTCCCTGCTGGTCTGGCAGAGTCTGAGTCTGCTGATCTGCAGGGTACATCAGATGGTTCATCTATTCACTCCACACCAACCCCAAATCCCTCACTGAGTTTTCTTTGAGGCCTGGAAAAAACGCAAAGCTCCATTTGCGCAGGAAACAGACCTGACCAAAAAGTCCAGCACCTGTGGAGTAACAAAAACGTAAAGAAAGGGCAGGATTCATTAATTCCCTATCACTCATCTGCACATGCCAAAGCTAGCAGAGTTCAAATGTTGGGCTTGCCCCTCCTGCTCACTAGAGTCTGTGAAGGGAGGAGGGGTGCAAAGGGATGGGGGGTGGGTCTAGTTTCACAGCTGGTAGGCATGGTAGCAGCTCCTGAGAAAAAGCTTACAAAGCTTTTAATTCAGGGCAGCCAATGTGACTGTTTCCTCCCTTCCTTCCTGGCCTTGGCTCCAAAGTTGTCCACAGGGAATGTCCAGTCTAGTCTAACATATCATCTGATTTCTCTATAGTTTATCTCCCTTCTAACTGAAGCCTTGGCTCGGACATGAATCCAAAGCCCTCCCTCCCCACGGGCCTTTGCTTCAGGCAGAGCTAGGGCAGAAGGCATGCTGCCTCCTGCAGCTCTATCCCACTCCCCTCACCACTGCTGCTGCAGCACGCGGGAGATGGCAGTGCCGGGAGCTTGAAACAAGCAGCCCCGGACCCTTTCACCGTTTGCTGTTTAACTGCTGTCCCCAAGTGCACCAAGAAGGGGTTAAGACATCAGCACAACTCAGGCAATGGAGCAAACACAGTTCCCCTTTAAGCAGGGAGATACAGACTGAGCTCTGAAAGTCACATAGCTGTATACCCTGGGAATGAAGAAGAAAAATACTAAAATCACTGAAACCAACTCTTGTCAGCTGTGACATTACAGGGACACGGAGAGGAAGAGAATCCACAGATGGCTGCTCCAAACCCAGGGGACACAGGGGCAAAAGTGTGTCTTTTACCTTTACACTATCCTTGGGTAACTGAAAAAACTACAAGGCATTTCAAATGCTCTGTGCATGCCACAGGGCCTTGTGCACACCAGCCACAAAGTGAACAGCTAAGCATGTGGAACACCAGATTTCCAGAAGAGACTACATGCTCACACAGGTTTGCCACATGAAAGGGTAGATGTACGTGTGGATGGCAAAAGGAAAAAACAGGCCAAAACAACCAGCTTAAAATGGTTTCAAGTCTAGATTTTTAAGCCACTTTCTTCCTGTTTTTGACACAACTAGAACATTTTAGATGTCTATATGAAATATTCATGCTTAAAAGTAAAAATTCTTGGACCTGAATCCCTGTTTCTCAGCCCAAAACCCTGCCCCTAAAGTTAGCACAAGGAACTTTTCAGGAGGTATAAAACCCACGCAGTATCTACCTAATCCACCACAGAAAACATCCAGTGGAGACCAGTGGGTTTCTCTGAGGAGAACCTGGAATATGCACCTTTTCATCAGATTTTCAGCCACAGGATTTGTCTTAGTGGAGCTTCTCAAAAATAGGGCAACATGAGGTATACTCATTGCACTAAAAGAAAGGATTTGTCAGTGGCCTGGATCTTCACAATAGAAACCTCAAAAGGCGGCTCTGAATTGCCTCCCACACTCTCCAGCTGAGTGCAAAGGACATTACCCTGTGGGAACCCTTGCCTTGGGTTCATCTGGTGCTGCTAGGAGCGCTCACAAATGGAACTTTAAGCAGAAGACATATAAGGTCATGTCTTCAGATGAGGACTTGGATTCGTGGACAGACAGGAAACTTTGAAAAGGCCAAATGCAGACTGACTACATAAACAGCTTTGGAAAGCCAAAACAAGGCTGTCTTAAACAAGGAAGCAAACATCACAAGCCATGGGGCTTGCTTGGGCTTTGAACACAGGGCAACAGAGTCCCTCTCCTTCTCCTCCCAAGACACACAGGTGTATCACATCTGCACTGCCTTGCAAAATACTGGAGCATATTCTCCTTTCACATGACTATGCCTATTTGGGAAATCTCATGTGTTTGCATGAGCACATGAAAATAAACAAATACTGTATCAGAAATCGGAGGCCAGAAGATGATTAACAAACCCAAGACACCATTTTTTGCCTACAGATAGACATCCATGAAGTGGGGATAATACAACACTGATCACCACAGAGAGAAACGATGATGCAAACCAACTGTTCCCACATTCCCCACCAGATCACGTACTTGTCCCCCTGCTCCTCTTCCCCAGTGAACCTCACTTGCACGTTAGTGACAAGGGAACATGCTGAAGCAGCTAGCCAGCTAATAGGATAAAGGTCTCTTGCTCCAGGGAGCTAATCCATTTATGTAGAACATAACTAATGACTGCACTTGGAGAGCGCTCTCCCATGCCCACATGCAGCAGTGCCTGCCCACACGTGCCTCGCAGCGCAACACTGCACAGCACACAGGGCATTGCTCAGGTGGTGCTTGAGTGTTGAAACTCAGAACTTGTGATGGGGTTTGACCTACTAGCTTTGAAAGGGCTGACCTAGGCCTGTACCCATGTGAACAGCTTGCAAATATTTCAGACGAGCCAGTATCTCCTGCCTAGTGCACTGTCCTTCCTCTTAAGTAGACACATGGTTCTTTTCAGTGCTGGTGATCAGCACTTGTAGATTCTGATACCATTTTGCATCTCTTCATTCACATCCTCACAGCTGCACATGGCTTGAGATGACATAAAGCTGGTCCAGGGAACCATCCCCAATGCAAGAAACAATACGACCAATTCAGCAATCAGTGCTTTTCCCTGGACATTTCAATGAGCTGAGAGGGCTTCAGCCATGGGTACCAGCACAGGATACACACTACTCCTGCCAACTTTTTGAAACTCTCCTATGTGAGGGCAGTGGGGCACCATCAGAGCCAGAAGCAGATCACTGCCCTTCTAAACAGACAGGGCACAGCAACCCTCAGAGCTGTGCATGAAGTTGGAGAACTGTTGCCCTCAAGTATGCCATTCCATTGCCTGCATCAAGATTCACTTTCCAAAGAGTTGGAAATAAAGCATCAACTCAATAGTTTGCTGCAAGATCCGTATCAGAGGCTGTACAACACATGCCAGTGTTCATAACACATGCATCAATTTTAATGCACAAATCATTTCACTGTTTCCTTCTTTCAGCTCAGGATTTTGGCCCATCTCACGCTTACGAAACAGTCATGCCCTAGGACCAAGAGGGCTCCCTCACTCAGCACACTGCAGCAGTGCAAAAGTTCAGATTAACTCAATAAAAAGAGACCAGAATGTCTCAAGGCCAAGTTCATTAGGATCCTCCATGCAGAGGAAAGTTGATAACAAAAGCAAAAGTTTACACCACATTTATATGAATAGTTTTGAGGGTGTTTGAATGATTTGGATGCTTGCATCTGGAAAGCAAATGAACCAGTGCCTCAACACAGTACACAGTTTTATACAGCAGACTGAGCAACAGAGGCAAGTCTCACAGTTGCAGCAGTAGTTACAGCTGCTTTCTACCTCTAACCCTACCAGCAGCCCCATCATGAGATAGCAATCTGATTTTTTTCAGCTTCTTGTGGTTTACCATTTCACTCAGCTCTACAGAGAGTCCATAGGCTATTTAGCATAACTGCCCATAGTAAGAGTCTGCAAAATGCAAACGGGACAAATTGGCACAGCAAAAATGCCTTTCACACTTCTTGTAGCAGTCAGGCTTGAAGAGAACATTGGTGTGTTATAAAAGAAAAGAGATAAGAATACTAAAGCAGTTGTACTATAAATCTTTCTGCTTAAAAAACATTTTCCAAGAGCACCACTTCCAGTGCTCATAATAACACTCATTCTGCTAACAATAATTAGAAACTAAGAGGGTTTGTTGTGTTACACAGAGCATAACAAGAAATTATATTAAGTTGAAAATTAGTCAAAAGCTTGATCGGATAGCACACCAAATTCAGTACTACAATGAAAATACACGTATCATGAACTCGCTGTGATATTTTCACCAGAGCTCTGAACAAAGCAGTGCAGCTTAGATTAAGACTTACTTTAAAGTATGCTCAATATACAGTCTTATCATCCAGTCAGGTACACCATGTTCTTGTGTGAGGTTTTTCTGTCTGTCCTGCACATACAGCAAACTATAGCAGTAACAAATTTTCCTGAACAAACTCAGGGCATTCCCTGGCCTATGGTGGTTCCCCCCAGCTGGGAACCACCTCATCTGAAACATAACAAGGAACAGGTTTACAGAAGTGAGAAAAATCAAGCATCTGACTAGCTCTATTTTAAAGGTATTTCTACCTATAATAAGAACTACACACATCCATTAGATTTGCAATTTGGAAAGTGATTTTTAAAAAACTGTTCCTTGTTTCTTAATCATAATATGCCCACATACCATCATGGCAGAGCCTATAGGACTGTTTGATGAGCTCTGAAGTGAGAGGCAAGATGGGGAGTTTCTAAAGCCTCCACAGGTAGACAAATTTTTATTTTGTTTATGCTGTCAAAAAGAGCATGCTTACAATAAGATTGCAAAGTAACTTGCAAAGCATTTTAGGGTTTTATCCCTTGTACAGCAGATCAGCCTGTTTTTTCCATAATCCAACATGCGAAGGTGAAATTACAGCTTGCAAGGATATGCCAGAATTTTCAAGTACAAGCATGTTTTTGAATGAAAAATATAGTTTATCCTAGTGTAGACACAACCACAGACTTCATTTACATTAAGTTCTAACACTCTAGAGCAAGCTCAGTTTTGCAAATTCATTCCGTGAAAACTGCTTTGCATATGCAATCGAAGTCCAGCAGGAATCCAAAAGGATTGTTTGCAATGAGGAAAACCAGCAAGTTTCATAGAGTTTCTCTGAAGTGTCTTAATTTGTGCTTTCTTTCAATTTACCTATGGCCCCCAGGACACCTATGTTTTTGAAACCTTTAATTTAAAAAAAATCTTCTTACATGTTTTTTTGGCTTGAAGAGGGTCATTTCTTCAAAATAAATTTTGGCTCAACAAGAAGCGTATCTGGGCTCACAGCTCTGGAGAAGGGCAGGGAGTTTTACAAGTGAATCTGCTCTGGTTTAACTCAATCTCCATCTACATGAGAAGTAGGTACCTCTATTGACTGCCTCCTCCTGTGAGATGAGCTGTGGATCAATGCCCAAAACTCCCATTGACATCAACAGGCTGAAAAAAAGCGCGAGCAGAGCCCAGCAGTGCGGTTCTCATGTGAGCCAACAATGGAGAGGCTATTCAGAGCTAAGGCAGAAAATCAGAGCTAAACCCCAGCCCACGCCAAGGACAGCTGTGCTGTTGACAGCCAGGCTGGCTATTCTACCACTCCAAAGCTTGTCTCAAAAACAGCATTTCCTGGAGTGTTTACTCTAGTCACGGGCCTGGCCTTAGCTCAGCCAGCTTCTGCCTATTGAGCAGTAATGGCTGCTGTTTCCAAGACTCAGACATGCCCTGGACAAGCTGCATGCTCTTCGTCTGTGGTGACAAACTGGAGCACAAATGCCCAGCATTAATAGTTAATCAGCACCATCACATGACTGCCCTGTTCCTGCTGTTACCAAACTCACACTCCTGCCTCCCTGCTTCCTTCTCACCCATGGGCAGTGCCCCATGGGAGACTGCCAGGTGCAAAGAACACCCATGTCACCTCTCAGACACCAGTGCCAAGCCATGCTGGGCAAGGAAGGTGTCCTGCTTCACAGATACAGAGCTAAGCAATGCCAGGGAAAAGCTAAGGAAAAACAAGCTCTTGTTTTCCATTCCTTGCTACCATCCCTTCTGTATAGTGCTTTGAACAAGTCTGTAACCATCTGAATTCTAAGCAATAACAGCCCCTGTTATCTTGTAGCTGCTGAATTCTAAGGGAATTTAATGCTTAGTGGTGGTAAAGTAGGAACAAAGAGAAAAAAACTCTCTTATCTATCTCTACTGCTTATATCAGTTTCTTAACCTATATAATACAGTCAGAAAAGCAAGCAGAAAACTGCCACCACCATCAGATGCCCTCTGGGCTATATGAGGAATAACCAGATTGGTTCTAAATAGCCATTCACCCTCTCCAATTTCCTCAAGCCACTTCACCGGTCCTCCAAAGAACTAAACTGTAAGGCTCTCTCCTTTTCAGAGGTTGCTACCATAAGCAAAAGACGCAACTCATTATGCCTGAAGAGAGATCCATTCATCCGCAGACCAAATACAACTTGGGCAGTGACAGCATATGGGGGAGCCGCCTGCAGACTCCTTTTCTCCCCAGGCAAGGATGAGATATTTGTATCACAATGAGCCACATGCTGAGGGAGGACTGGGCAGGGAGAGGTATCTGGCCAACTCAACAGCCACACTGGGACCCGGCCTGGGCAGCCCTTCTAGTCCCGACACACCACGGCTGGGGGAAGCGAGGACAATTCAGCCCTACTGCAGAAGAGGAGAGCACTGCAGAGAAGGTCCTGACCTTCACTTCCAAGCAGCATCTCCAAGCTGGTGTTTTTGAAAAATATACACAGGTTGCAGCAAAACTTCTTAAGCTGCCAGACCCTTGAGATTACTTGAGCTGAATGCAGGGACTGGCAAACAGCATGCCAACATTATCCTCCTGCCACTGTACTGTGTCAAAACAAGAAAGAAAATATCCTTCAGAAAACTTTATTGGAAAAGGACCTGCAGAAGTCAACACACAAGAGACAAAACACAGATATGTTGCAGGATGGCCACCCTTGGGGATCCAATCCAGCACCCACTCTGACTGCTGTTCACCCCATATTCAATCACATTTTAACCAGTTGTGTCGTTGCTGCTCTCAGTTTTGCTGAGTGATGTTTTCTATATCCAGCTGGCAGCCCACCATAAAACACTGCCAGTAGATATGGGAGACTGGGCTTTTCCTTCTATTAGTTCAGTAGGAATCATTCTATGTGGTGCTTTGAGAGCAAAATGCTAGAGATCAAAACCCCCACCTTGTCCATTCCCATGCAGAGTTTCTGACAGAGACTTTGAGGTAGAAGTGCTCTACTTCCCTCCCGATTTGCTCCTCCCAGGCCTCCTAACCACCAGAGTCAGACCAAGAGTTCAAGTCCTACACAGCATCACCAGCATCACTAAGGACTTCTCCCCAAGTCACATCCCAAGGCCACATGCCAGTGGTGCCCATATGCCCATTTGATCTCCTCTCTTTGGTCTGCAGCCAAAGACTCAGCTCTAGTTTAATACCTTCTTACCAGGCTTTAGAGCTTTGAGGAAAAACCAGAAAGACAGCAGGTTTGGGAAGGTAGCCAGCAAGCCTGCCAATCTAAATGATAAGCCCTTGGCTTTAACCTCAGGCTCATAATTTTCTGCCACTGTTGCCAGGTGCTATTATTGTCCCTTTGGGAATCCTAATACAACAAAAATACTCTCTCTAGCTCTGTCTCCACCATTCTTAACCTTCCTATTCCACAGATCTCCATTGCCTTCAACATGTACTGTCTCAAACTTCAGCCACATCAAATTTCCTTCCCTCATCTTCCTTTTGCTCAACTGAGCTCTCTGGTGTTCTCCAAAGGACCCTGACCAACCTGATCCATGCTCTCTTTCATGATTCACAGCAGCACCTCAAGGAACCACATTTCAGATGTCTCAGCAGATATTCTAGCTACTGGCTCACTCTCCCTTGGTAGTCCAAATGGATACATTCACCAACATGCAAGCTTTCAGGAAAAGGCAGCAAAATTACACTGCCACATACCCCAGGAAAAAGAGACAGGTAAATATTTCCAGACTGAAGCTCTTTTGTCCATCTCCCCCTTCAACTGTTGCCCCTTTGCAAGTGTTACAAAACCAGTACAAAAATGCACTCAGACAAAACAAGGAAGGAAAACGTCAAGGGAGAAGAACAGAAGCATTTGGCTCTAGGAATGGACAACACATTCTGTGCCAGGGCTCACACAACAGGAGAAGAGGTGCAAAGAGAGATGTGCGCTCAGAATGAAAGTCTGCTAGCAGCACACCTGAAAGGAGAACACAGTATCAACAGACACCATGGGGCAGGGCAGAACTGGAGCGGACTTGCACTAAAATTAATTCGTATTTCAACAATGTTGTCAGGGTTTGGGATACTTTTTTTTTTTAGAATTTTTCCCCATTCTTGTTGATAATGGGTGGGTAATTAGTTGCTGGAAGTCATAATGGGTGGGTAATTAGTTGCT
>VYZT01016592.1:163180-181392 GCA_013400735.1 Pomatostomus ruficeps
CTTTAGCAAATACGTGTCTTTGAAACCAAGACAAATGGACAGAGAACACAGATCCTCATGGAGAAGCTGTTGACATACAGACTGTATAACTTCCAGAGGGCCTTTGCAACCTCAGTCATTCTGTGAGAATGTTCTAACCTCTGGAACACTGATTGATGCTGAGAGTTTAGGAATAGGACTAGATTATCCTGCCTGCCTTAGCTTTGGCATTTACGAGCTGGCAGCAAGATGAACCTTCCCATCAGTGAAAAGAAAACACAGTCAACTTACTTGCCTCCTTCAGGAAAGGAGAAGAAATCATTATGCTTTCTAGGAAGCAGCTAGGCCAAGTTCTACATGGCTTACTGCTCCCTTATGTTCCAATTCATCCAGCTGCAGCTGCACACAGGCCCATCCTAATGTTTTTGCATGAATTAGATAACCATCCAGGGAACACTTACGAGACACAGAGACAGAGGTATCTGCTGCCTGGCAGAGTCATAATCACCTCCTTGGGGCTGGGTGGAGTTCCTCATGCCCTCCCCCGCTATTGAGTTTCTCTCCATCTCCCAGACAGCATGCCTTCTCCCTATCCTCCCTTCCTCCACTGCTGTCAGACTACCAATGTCTGTCAGCAAACTGGCCATCAGCTGGCTGGCACTGAGCCAGAGTCTTTATAACACAAAGAGATCAAACCACAGGAGAACATCTCCTCAGTTCCTCCAAAGACACAGAGAACAAGACACCTCTACCATGCGCCATCTCCCACGGTTCATGTCTAGAGTCCCAGAGCCTCCCACCAAGGAACTTGCAGGCAAGCAGATCAGACGATGTCATTGATCATGTTCAGCCCCAAACTTTCTCATGCTAGGACTGCCTTGCAGCAGCCACACATAGCATTTGTTTGCTGGCCACTTCAGTGCCAAATGCTGTCAGGGTTGAGATAGGCACTTCTGTGCTGGAAGAACAGATGCTGTAGCATATTTCTGGGGGTGAAAAATTAAAGTGAAGTTGCAGGAGGTTACCAGAAGCAGAATTTCTCATTCTGTACTGATGTAATCAGTTCCTGCAACACTTTCTTTACTATGTTGCTTCAACAAGCCCAGGGACAAAGAACTGCTATGGCCCAACTTCCCACACCTGAGAGACAAGTTCTGGTACTGGACCCCTTAAGAAATGGTGTAAGCCATTATGCCCAGCACAGGCCCCTGAACTCCACTCAGTCACTCTGAAGACTGAGGCCCAGGGCAGAGATTGTGATGAAAATACCACCAGCACCAGATTTTCCAGCACCCTCTCGCCACAGAGAGAAGCTCAGATGGGCTAACAGATGGTAACAATTCTCAGGAACTGAAAAGGCCTGGATTTAAATGGGAGGCCAAGAGGTGAAAAGGACTTACGAGCTCACACGTGGAAGCTATCTGAAAGCTATTTGTCAAGTCCTGGAGAGACAGGCAAGGGCAAAACCCAGCTGTGCTAAGGATATGGAAATCTCACCCTGGAGTCATTAGCAGCCCAAAGCCCAGACACCAGTGCACTGGGGTCACACACTGGGTCCTTGGTCACATGTGGCGAGCGCTGTTCTGCAGCTTTTATTAACCCAAAGAAAGTTGTCAGTGCTGATCACCCCACCAATGCACAGTCCAACCAAAATTCCAGTGTTCAAACACACAGCAGAAGGAAGATGGTTTTGATATTACACAGCTAAGCCCAGATTAGGACTCTCATCAGGCACTATATCAAGGCCACTTCCATTGTCAAGTCAACATGAAGTTCCACTCATCTGTCTTGCACTGAAACTAGTCACCCACCAAAGAGGTGCAGAGCCAGCAACGAACAATCCAAATGTTAGCACAGGATGCATTTCCCTCTTTTCTGATGGCCTTTTTCATCCTAGCATCTCAATGCATTTCAAAGAATGCCCTAAGCCTCCAAAAGAAAATGGTATTGATACTCTGTAGAGGAAGCCAAATAAAGAGCAGCTGAGATCCCTTGGCTTTTTCAGCCTGAAGAAGAGGAGAGTGAAAGGAAACCTTGTTGCAGTATAGAACTTCCTTATGAGGGGAAGCAGAGGGGCAGGCACTGCTCTCTTCTCTGTGGTGACCAGTGACAGGAGCTGAGGGAATGGCCTGAAGCTGTGTCAGGGGAGTTTTAGGTTAGAGATAAGAAAAGGTTCTTCCTCCAGAGGGTAGTTGGGCACTGGAACAGGCTCCCCAGGTTAGTGGTCATGGCACCAACCCTGCCAAAGTCCAAAAAGCATTTGGACAACGCTCTCAGGCACATGGTGTGATTCTTGGGGTTGTCCTGTGCGGGGCCAAGAGTTGGACTTGTGGGTCCTTTCCAACTCAAGGTATTCTATGAATTTCTCATTCTGTCTATTCATACAAGCAGGCAAACCACGGCAGAAAGCTCTGAGCAAATCATGAAACCTGTTTGGAGACTTCACAGCATACCTGGAAATATACCCATGTACCCATACTCTCAGCTTTGTACTTCAAAATGATGCTTTTCATATCAGCCACTTACCCACACAAAGAATTTGGACTGCTAGTTGTACCACCCCAAAGCTGCTCTCCTCCAAGAGATCTCTCTCCCTGCAAATGCTACACTCTAACTTCCCAACCTTCTTTAAGTAGATTTCAAAGGTCCTCCTGGCAGTTCCACTGAATAGCACGGGAGGATCCTTTACTTCCTCTCTGTTTTACACAACATGCCAAGACCAATTAGTCCCCTGGGAATGAGCTCAGCAGCTCCAAGAAGTCTTTGTGATACCCTGGACTTCTTTATACCTCAGGTGAATCTGGTGCCTTCACCTTGAACAAAAGGATGTCCCTGCTCTCCTTGACCTTGTGCTCTCAGCATTGCCAAAAAAGCCAGATAAGCTCAAGTGGCAGCAGCCGTGCAGGGTGGCAGCAGGCCCTCATTAAATTGAAAGTGCTTGGCAGCAGGGCCTGCATGCAAGGATGTGTCTGTCCAAGGACTGTGATCAAGGGTGCTGGGAGAGGGCATTCACTGTAGCAATGAGAGTGTCTGCACAAGCTAGGGTATTTCTGCCCAATTAAGGGAAAGAATAGAAGCCTTCTGAGCTAATTTTCTAGTCCTTTGGAGAAGTGAAGAAAAGCGTGCATTGAAATATCCTCACTCTGCCTCAACAGGGAGACACTGGGTGGCCAGCTGACCAGCCAGGGTGGGAAATACATCCGCCAACAGTCCAAACTCATGTCTGGAACACAAAAGGGCTGAACTACTGTACCCTGTGAAGCTGGAAAGGCATAGCCTGGCATCTAACCAAAACAGGACTTTTTAAACCTGCTCCTGGTGCAGCCTTCCCTGCTGCAGGAGGCTGAACTGAAAGGCATGGATGATGAAGATTTCCATTTATTTGCAGCCCAAGAAAGGACAGCAATTTCCTAACCCAATTATAGCACTCAGATTGCCCCCAACCCACTTGTCTCCCAAATTTGCTCTTCTTTCTTACCAAAATGCACCAAATCACTGGAATACTGGGAGACATTCAGACACCACTTGCCACTGACCCATGGGAGGAATAAAAATCTGCTGAAACAACCCAACAGAGAGCCACTCTACACCATGACTCTCTGGACCAATATTCCATCACCATCCAACATAAACAGAATTTGATGCAAAGCACTTGGCATCTCTTCATCCACTCTGGAGTTACCCATATCACATCACACACCCAAAGTGTCTTCTTATCTCATAATACATTTGCTTCAGGCACAAATTCATCTTGCATGATACTCTTTGTCATCTATCAGCTGCACAGAGCTGCAAGAATAGAAAGTAAGGCTCAGGGATAAGAGTGAAAGCCACATCTGCTGCTCAAAAAAAATGTCTATCTGATAAACTTTTCAGCTGCATTCTCATGGGCAAGCACATGATAGCAAGGATAAGAACCACAGAGCAAGCTTGATGATCAGAGCCCAGATGAAGCCTTAGAGTAGCCTGTTTAATATTAACATTCCTCATATGCATTGTTTACCTGACTAAGAAAAACATGATGCCACATACTGCCCAGGCAGTCAATAAGAGCCATTTTTGTTGGAAAATGGAAACAGACCAAAAAACAAACACCCTGGTCCCATTTTATAAGTGGGGAATGGAGGTCCTGAATGATTTTCATATGAGAAATAAGTACAGATAGCAAGCAAAGCCTCATTATAAAACTTCCAGATGTTACTGGCTGAAAGTTAACCAATTAAAATTATAAAAATAATACAAAAGACCAAATACAATATTCAGGCTGCATCTCACTTTGCATGTGTGTGTCATGTCATGCTGTGCCCTTGGTACACTTTGTTTCAAATTAAATCCACCAGCTGACTACCCTTTCTTTATAACATGGATTCCACAATCTGAAATGTTAATGACATCCACACTAAAAATGTTACTTAAAAAACACACTGCCACCTCCACTCCAGATTTCAACTTCTTTTGCAAAAATCTTTGCCACAATTAACCCAGAAGTGTAGAAAGCAAATGGACAGGGAAGCCAATTATTCTCACAAGGTTTCCCCAGAAAAAAACCAACATTTTGGAAAGCATGTTTAAATTAGCCCCTAACCTTCACCAATACACTCCTAAATACAGTGCTGAAAGGAGCTTAAGGGAGAGCAGGCAGATGCTATGCCTGGGATCCAAATCAGAGAAATCACCTGGGCCAAAAGAAACATTTCCCCATTTACTCATGTGCACTCTGAAAAAATAGAAGGCTGGGCACAGGCTTACCACCTTTCTTCTCCTCTCATAAGGATGTGAGACTAATTAAAGTCTGTCAGTATCAGTAGAAGATTTGGGTGATGTGAAATGCAAGACTGGGCCTTTTGAATGTTCTGTGAGCAGAAACTTGGCTAGAAGGTTGAAAAGGGGGTGAGGAAAACTACTGCAAACACAAGTCTCTGCATTATGTATTCATGGGATGCATGCTGCCAGCAGGACTGAGAAAAACCAGCAATGTAATAGGGAAATGGAAATCTCACTTTTAGAGATCTTTGAAAAGAAATACATAGTCCTTTCTTTTAGTGGGTCCATCTTGTAGGCTTAACGGGAGAGTTGCAAGCGAGGTTAAAACTAGTACGTCCAACCAACGAGAGGAGTGTAATTCTTCCCTAATGAGAGGAAATTCAGAACTGAAAATAATAACTGTTTTTAACTTACTGCAATGTACTAGGGCCAGCAGATGTCTGCAGATATCCTTTCAAAGTGACACTACACCAGTGCAAATAGAAAAACAAATGATGAAGAGATGTGAAATACTAATTCTACAGCAAGGCCTTTTGAAAGAGAGGCACCAGATGGGAACTGCATAGGGCAGCCTGTCCCATTTCCCAGGCTCTGCAGAGATGAGGCAAACTTCTAGCATTTCCACGCCTCAGTCCCAGGCCAAACTAAAGTCCTGCAAAATCAAGACTAACTGCATTTAGAGCAAGCTGTAAACAGCTTGTGTTTGTCAGGTGTTAAGAAGGCAAAAAGCACTGTTTTACATCGCTGTAAAACTCCCAGGAGGCATAAAGAGATCTGGGCTCAAGGAGCTCAACAAGTGTGGAAAGACCTATCATCTACAACCACTTTCACCAAAGGCTTTTTTTATACACCCCTAAGTGATTAATTTATTTTGGAGTAAGTGATACAGGTCAGATCACAGAAACAGTGGTAACTTGATGAAAGCAAACGCCAGTGATTTTGTTCCTGTGCCATGCAATGAACTGGACAGTACAAGTGCTGCCTTCCTCATGGGGTAGCAAGAGAGTAGCCCAGCTGTAGCAGGAGCCACTCAAGAAGCAGTGCCTTTACCTCTCAAGGGGGTATCTACACGTACCCTATTTATCCTAGACAGGCAGCAGAAGTACCCTGAAGATATGCCCCTAAAGACAGGGCCACAAGAAGCAACCCTATGAAGTTGCTGAGCTTTGCCTCACTAACTCTTTTCCATCTTTGCTTACCACGTCTTTTTTTTCAAGCAATGCTGCTTTCCTCATGTGAAACTCTGCCTTACCTGCTGCATTTTTTCCAGGTCAAGGCTGGGCCTGCTGACCTTATCCCCGTATCCTTGCCGATGTCTCTTACAAGGCATGACTTGCTCAAGACCTGCCCCAACACTTGTGAAGATTAAAGGTCTGGAGGCCGGGCTGCGCACCAGGGGCTGGAGTCTCTTGGGAGGGGAGGCACTGAACAGCACAGGGCTCGGGCTGGCGTGCAGGCCATTGCCCTGCTCCGCCACGGGCTGGCAGGACATGGCGCACAAGTTCTTCACTTCTTCGTCGCTGGAGGAGGTGTTGTTGCCGTCGCTGCAGCAGGCCAGCCGGCTGACCTGCGACCACTTCCGCTTCTCCGCAGCAAACTCTCGGTTGATGCGCTCCAGCTCCTCTTCTGAGCTGTGGCGGTCAAGGCTGGCATGGAAGAAGGCCCGAACCTTGCAGCATTGGTTCTCCTGGTTCTGGAGCTGGTTGGTGGCCAGAGGAGTCAGGGTACAATTCCGTCTTCTCTCTAGTGGGAGGAGGAGAGAGAGCAGTGGCAGAGCAGATCTGTGTCCCACGGCCTAATAAAGAGGGCCTGTTTTCTCCTGACCTGTTGTTTTCATCTCCTCCCAAGTAAACTTCTGAGCTGTTTCCCGCCCCCCCCCAACCTTTTCTTCCCCAGATGAAACGCCTCCCAGCTGAATGCTTCCCTTTGGAAATTTCGAAACCTTTGTTCAGACCAGACTGCTAGATGTCATCCCATTTCAAACCATCACCTGGAAGCGTAGTTCCAGAGAAAAAACATGCACCTGTCACCCACCTCACCATCTCCTCAAGGTGGAGAAGACATGAGCTTACAAGTGTGTTGTTAGGCACTTGCCTCTAGCTGAAAACATTAACTTCTAGTGACCAGTTCTCAGGGCAGAAGAGGCAAGTAAGTTACGCTATTCTAAGCGTCACTTTATGGCTCAAATGAATGAGATCTGGTTTCTGGAAATAAAAATCCTCTATCACAAGACTTGTCACACAAGAGAGCCTGTCTTCAGCCACAGGCCAGGCATGCTTTATCTCTTCTGCTGAGCTCCTTCTATGCTAAGCATATGGAGAAGGGATTTGAATTCTGACAGGACATGTCCTGGGTCAGGAATTTAACTTCTGCTGCCTCTGCATAAGAATCCACTTGAACCTGAGCACAGGGCATGCACTAATGGCAAACTCAGCATAACTCAAGAGATGCATTTACTACAGATTTCACCTGCAGCTCTAAGCTACTTCATATCAAGTCCAAAACCAACAGGAGAACACCTGTATCTTCTCTATCAAAGACTCTCACTAGATGCAAGAAAAGGGCTGCACAATACCAACAGTATAGGTGGAAGGGAGAGCGATAATCAAATAATGAGTCCAGGGGAATGAAGAAACTGAAGGTTAAAACTCAAAATAGCAAGAATAAGGAAACCGAGAACAAAGATGACACCAGTTCAAAAGCATGGAATAGAAGATAAATTTTTAGTCTCAGCTCTGCTGCTGGCACAATTGTGGACCACCTCTGCCCCATGTCTGCAGCACTGGGACTTTAACACATGGTTAACAATGTCTGTTTTCTGGTGGTAAAAATGCAACTGCAGCATCTGATAACACCAGCCTCTCCTTGTGAGGTCCCAAATGCTTCAAGGTGACTGATTTAATGTATCTGATTGTGGTACACTGGGGACTGAGAAGGAGGCACTTGCAAGAGCACAAGTTAAAGGAAAAACTGACTTCAGCCGTAGTATCCCAGGATCCTTCTATCTTCATCCCTTTACCTCTGTCGATCTGAGCAAGTTCCTGGTTCTCTCCCTCAGAGTCATCGCTGTCCTCATCACTTGGGGGGTAGGAGATCTAGAGGACAAGGAGAAAGAAAAAGCTTCATTGTGAGCACTAAACATTGCCCTGCTGCTGCCCAAGCCACTTCCCCCACCCTCCCCCTCTCATATCCTGCAGGCATCACCCCACCTAACCACACACACCCAGCCATAGCACCTCCCTGTACACACATCCTCATCTCCTAGCCCTGATCTCCCATCATATCCTTACTTTCAGCAATACAGAACACGCAGCCTACTGCTGTTTCCACCATACTGCACTGCCAACTCCTTCCCAAGCACAATGACCATATCCTGCCTTTCGCTTCCCAGACCTGTATCGTATAACCATCATGGCCTACCACATCCACATCACGTGCATAACTGAATCTCCAAAATCTCCACTGCCGAGATACAGAAACATCCTGTCAACAGCACTATCATCTTGCAAGGCACCCACAAATGGAAGTGGCACGTTAACTTTAGCCATCCTGTGTAGGCACCCACACTTCCCCTTGAAGTTCACACACAAGCCATCACAGAACAGACTCACCTTGCTTTCCTACAGGACAACTCTGAAGTATTTAACAGAAGTAAAAGAAACATGATTTCACAGAAATGCAGACAATACTGTTAGGCTGTTCCCTCCAGGAGATAAATTACAGTACCGCTGAATACCCTTAAATGCTCCAAGAGTAGCAACAATTCACATATTTTGTCAATATCAAGACTTTTCAGGAACATTTGCTCTGTGTCAGCCAATGTACTTCAAACCACTTACTCAGAACATGTCTCACACTGACCAAACCTGGTAGCTGCCTCTCAAGAGGATCGAGAGATCTGAAACCAGGCTTTCATAGGTCAGATAGATCACACTGCTTCTGAGTTTCCTACACAGAGGAAACCCTACTTACCTTGTTCCTAGTGTGACTTTTGTTCGGCTGCATAGAGCCTACCTGGAAGTTATTAGATCAAGCCTCTGAGCTACACAGCTTAGTATGTGTCTCTGGCAACAGCTAAAACCAAATGAGTCAAAGGAAAATGCAACACTTAAAAGAAACCTTTATAGGAAACACTTCTGGTATGGTCAGGTCACTGCAAGATGAACTTCACTATTCCTTGCACCTTTTTATTCCGAATAACAAACACTGCCATCATTCTTAGCTGTCCCAAGCTACTTGCTCACAACAGAATCCAGTAGCAATACATTTTAAAATGTTACATGCTGTCTTTCCATTTTAAGTGTATTTGATGTCCTGTGCTTAACTTTTATGAAAGGTGAGGCAAGTATGCAACCATTACACTGATTTGGACCCATTTTACCTCCATCACCCTGGGGAGGTGTCTTTGTAGTGTTTCAGTCACACAGAGACACAGAAGAGCAGCTATGCTTAACTAGGTGCCTATGAAAGACATACTGCTGATGCAGAGAAACAACAATAGTGGAGAAATTCTGATTGATACTGAATTTGACAGCTATCAAGTCAATACATCTATTTTTGTGACCACACTCCAGGACTGTGTTTTTTGGGGTTTTGCTCCCCCAAAAGCATGATGACACCTTTTTTTCCCCTCTTTCTTTAAAGCTTTTACCTTTTACCTTTTCATATTTATATCGCCCTTTGAGAAACGAAAATATATTTTTCTTCCTTGCTAGTTTTTAAACTACATTCTCAACTGTCAAACGATGAATCAGACAAGTCAAATTTCAGATTTATCTCCACTGCAGATATTCCTGAAGATATTCAATGCAGGATGTGTTTTTCCTACTACAACTATAATTTTCTTGTATGTGTTCACACACATGCATGATTTAATAAAGGCAGCTGGCACTGAGGAACAGTGCCAAACACAGAGACTTCTAGTTGTCCCCAGAGCAGGTATAATACCTTGTTTGTACCATGGTAGTTCAGAGGGGACAGCTGACACTGAGGTGCCATTGTATAGCTGCTGTACAGACAGACAGAGGTCTTGTCTCCATTACAAAAGCTAAGGCTCCCATTCTAACTTGAGAGGTACTGACCTTAGTCTCTGGCTCATTCCCACATGAAAACCTTTCCTTTGGACACAGCAGGGTTTTCAGCAAGGTTTAGCAGCCCTGTGTGGGAAACCTAGCAGCCTCAGTTTCTGTACAATGTAAATGTCACTATATGGCATGGCACTGCTTCCAAAAAAAAGGCAATGACATCGAGCACATGCAGGTCAAACAGCCACTGCACAATGTCACTGGCTTGAGATGCTTAAGATAGGAGTTGGATTTGAGTCAATGATTGACGTTTGAAGGTCTTTGTGTCTCCTGGTCCTGGGCTTCCAAAGTATTCACTCTTCCCTGTGCAAGTGCAATTTTGCCAGTCCTTGGTCTCATATGGGTAAGTCTCCTCTACTGAGCCCTTCCCAGTCCCTCAGGCAATCAAAGACCAATTCCCGTGTGAGCTGCCTTAAACACTTTGCTAAAGGCTTTCTTCAGAGCACCTGCAAGAAAAATCTCTTTCAAACAAGAAACTCTAGCTTTCATGTTCCCCAATAGAGAACCATCATTCATAGTAGGCTAACCATTAATCTTGCAGAGTTGAAATTTTATACCTGAATCTCCTTGCCACGATACCCCACACAGGCAAAGATTAATGAAAGATCAGTATCACAGTAGTCCAAGCTTTTGCTCAAGCTGGAACAACTAGAAAGGTTGCCAGGACTGTCCCCAACACACTGTGTGCCTTAACACACAAAGTTGAAGAGAATAAAATAAAACCTTCAATTCACATAGAAATGTGAATGTTTACAAGCTATGGCACAAAAGAAGCCAAAAAACAAAGGACCGGTGCCCATCCACCCTTCAGTCTTTCTTCAGGAAATGCATCAGAAAGCAGCCTCCTGTTGATGAGGATCTCAGTGCTGTACTTGGGTTCTTCAGCTCTGGCACCTGACGTGCCTTCTGTCAGGATAAGGACTCCTTCTGTGCCAGATGGAAACATGAACTGACTTCCCTAGGCATTTCATTTTTCGTCTATCTCTAGTAACGAAATATGGGTTTGTGTAAAATAACCAGATGGTATTTAAGGAAAACTTGAGTGGAAAGCTTGTACCTTTGAGGGAGTTTTAAACTGAAAGACAAACTAGCAGATACAAGAAAAAACTAGAGACAGAAAAATATGTTTGTCTTTCTCAACACATTTCTGCTTGTCAATTGACTAATGATAACTAACTGAAGTTGAAATTGCCATGTCCTAAAGGGTCACATCACCCTTAAAGTCTAAAGCTCTGAAATACATCAGACCATAAAGAAGTCCCACTATGTTAAAATGGAGTTCCTTTTGGTTTGGCTTCCAGAAGAGACATTATCCTGTTATCATACAATCAAAAGTAATGACATTAAGAATCATCTGTGAGCTTACAAAGCATAAGGAATCTCACTTCTAAGGCAGAATAAAACTGTCCTAACAAGCTTCATTTAAAGGCTGCATTGTCCTAAAAACCTAAAACACCAACAGCATGGTTTGGTGTGGTGGAGGTGTATTCATGAGGAACAGATAATACAAAGATACAACTGACCACAGGCAACCCCTTGTTCTCAACTTGAATGAAGAATGCACACAGGCTGGAGGGCATCATTTCCAATCTCTCTCTGGGATGGAGGGAGGGAAGGAGGGAGTTTACCTCCAGGGAGGTGGTTTCCCTGGCAGAGGCCGATACTGCCTGTGCTGCACATATAAGGCTGTTTGTGACACAAGCTTGTTCACTTCAGGCCAACCACTCCAGGGAATCTCTGCAGTTAACTGAGTAAAGTCCCTTCCAAGAGCCCAGGAAAGAGACTTTGCTGAGTTGGTCTCACACACTAGTGCCTGGCACAAAACCAGAAAGCAACGAATGAGCTCAACAATGACTACTAGTATCTCTGCTATGGGGAACTGATTTCCATTTATTCAGACTCCAGATTGGAGAAATGAAACCAGTGCTTGCTTACTTGCCACACTGCCTACAGAGCAGCTGCTACATACATGGGCAACCTACAGCACAGGGCTCTGCTGCTGGCTCTTCTCAATTTCCACTGCTTGGCTTTAGCAAAAACATTTCACTAAATTTCCCTAGCATTATTTTTCCAAGTCAACAGCTGGTGGAGTTGCCATGGGACACTGCCTGATCTTGAATGAGGGAGGTGCCATCCTGCCAATTATAAGAAACTCTGAATTAGAGAGAGTTGGAAAACAAGGTAGATGATGAGACACTGAAAGGCAGTTTTGAGCCATGGAATATGAGGAAGAAGGAAGGAATGAGTCAAACAGACCTTCAAATTAACTTGTAATTCTTTTCCTAAGATCTCCTTTAATTTTGAGAGATACTCAGTATTACAGGGAGAATTTATGCTAGTACAACAGGCTTGTTCTCTCCTCAAAAAAAGTTGCTGAGTTAAAGTTCAGTTCAATCGTCAAACATCCACACGTGAGACATGACTGCCCAGGCTATATCTGGGGTTTACAGCTGGGGTCCTTCAACAGCTAAACTCCCAGACAGAATCGTCCTGGTTTGGAAAAGTTTTTTCTAGAGTATTTTTTTCACATTATGTTCCTTTTTAATTTTCACAGTAGGTCTACCTTCAAACTCTATTCCCCATTTCCTAGCAAATGCCTACAGTTCAAACCCAGGTTTCACATGCCTTGAACATGGTCCTGCTTGACAGAGCAGCTGTCTGAGTTAATGAAAGCAGGGATGGGCCAGTGGGACATAGCACTCCCCGAGGCCCTTGTTTTCTAAGCCTGCCCCATGCCAAGGACAGCAAAATTCCTGTTGTAGGAATACCATCTTCTGCATGGGCCTAGAGTGTATTTGTCAGTGGTTTCACAGATCTGAGGGAAGCAGAGAGTCACTTCAGACAGCTAAAGCTGCAATGTTTTAATGGTACAGTTATGATTTTTGTTCAGTGCTTACCATTCTCAGACACTGCCAAACATGGTGACTGGCAGCTCTCAGGGTGCAAGTGGTGTCAGTCATTAACCAAAGACCATGGAAACCAAGGTTCTGTTCTGAGGAGCAATGACTGAACTGCATTTCCAGAAGCATGGGCTTAAATTGGGTTACCTAGATCTTGAAAGGAAGGCACAAAGCTTACACAGAACAGTGAGGATATGAGCGGTGCATGGGTGCGAGGAGGCACACGCTTGGTCTTCTTACTGTTCAAAATCCTCTCCCTCATCCACCTGTACTTTCACAAATACATACATGGGTTTTGACCATACTGTCTACAGCTTCTGTAAAGAACTTACATCAGTGGACAAATCTGACTAGAAAAAGCAAAGATACATTACCCTAGTCTTGGGGATCCTTATCTGCAAGTGAAGTAAGCCCGAGGACTCCATGCAGACAAGTGCAGTGGGGCTGGCTTCAGCCCTGGAAAAGGGTGCAAAGAGATTGGTCAAAATATGGTTCGGGCCAAACCCACAGAACACAGCTGACTCTCTGCACTCTCTCATCTGCCCCATATCAGTTCTCTTTGCAGCAGTCAGAGTGTGCAAACCTCTTTTTCAAAATCTTCCCCTGCTCTTCCCAGGGCTAAACTGAGATGATTTTGCAGGGGAAGACTAAAGATAAAAGCACTAGGTGGTTTACAAAATAAAAAACAAACAAACAAAAGGCCCCAAGAAACCAGGCAAGTCCTGATGCTTCACCATTAATCCAGGAAAGTATGTATACAGCACTAGTGAGTCTATGGTGCTTCAACACATGGACTCCATAGCCACCAGAAACTAGATAGCCAAAGTTCCCCAGTCCCACGGAAGGGAATGCAGCTGATGCCTACAATCAAAACTCTATCCACCCTGGGTCTGTTCTCAAAAACTGTGGGCAAATATTGTTACAAGAGTAAAACCACGATGATGTTTTTAAATTCCCCTCAAAATAGAAATAAGTACTTGCAAACAGACTAGAACAATCTCAGTTTTACCCACAGGCACCCACATAGAGGCACACAGTCCTCCTATCAGACATCACACTTCTGTGACAACAAAAGACACAAAAGGAATGCTATCAATTAAAAACTTAGTCTTTATTGGCCTCATGGGCAAAAAACACCCAGACTTTGTTCCTTAGCACCCAAAATACTCCAAATCTGAGAGAACCCCATCCGGTTTATTTATCCTCAAAGCCACTATGAGAACAAGAATCTCTCTGATTAAACATAGCTGCAGTCATGTTTAGGGCCACGCTTTCAGAGGTTATAAATTTCACTTGTTAAAAATACAGGTAAAACAAAGTCACTATAGCCCTCACTCAGCAGGTAGATGGGGTGTTACCACAGCAAGAGAGTCTTTAATCCTTCAATTTCCTCCTTGACTTCCTAGACCACTGTGTTGCAATGTGAGACCACTTCTGCAGTATGGGAGCCAGGGGAATGGTGCAGCTCCATGCTGTGATACACATCACACTCTCTGGTAGCAAGAACTTTTACAAAATTCTCAAACTATCCCCGTGTTGTTAGCTTAAGAGGCTAGTTAAGGTTAATAGTTCCTACTACAAGTGACAGAAACCAAACACTCCTCCAACTCCACTTCTACCTGCAGGTAAACTTCACACATGTGCCACTTCCCAGTAAGTGTCCCACAGATCTCCTACCCTCCTCCCACATTCAGCTTCTGCTCCATACAGACACCCAGCACAGCCTGGCCTCAGGTGGCAGTCACCTGCACATGATGGACCCACACTATGAGTTTCTCAACAGCTCTTACTGTACTCATGGCTCTGCTGATGTGATAAAGAGAGTTATGGCTAATTCCTACCCAAGTTTCAAGAATTCTCATAGAGACTGGCATTCACCTGTTAACATTCACATCCTGTGAGAGAAGATAGTGTAGCTCAGATGAGAACTAACAAAGAAAAACGCGGCAAAGTGTTGGAAAGCACCCATCAGAAAGAAGCAGCAACACAGTTGTGCTGCAAAGGGATCCCTTTCCAAAGGAGGTCAACTCCCCTGACAGCTCTCAGCCTGGAGCCCTGGCAATTGCCTGGCTCATAACCTGCAGGAGCAGTGTTATTCAGCAGTGTTGACACCACAAACCATAGCAATCCAGAAAGACAAAAAGGACCCTGAGGGATTAAAGACATTCGTGACAGGGCCTCATCCACGCTGCACTAAGATACAGTGACTTACATCCATCTGTAATTTACAGCCCATTTGCTGCTAAACCTCAGCTCCAAATAGTCAGATTAAAAGCAACACTATTTATCACAGGCTGACAACCCTCTCAGACATAAGAGGAAGACAGTACAAGAGACACCTAGAACTGGAGAGGCACCTATAATAGCTGATCTTATCTGTAATGCATTTACTCAGGGAGGGAGGATGGGATGCGAGCTGGCTGCTCACACCAGTGCCAACCATTCCTGCCTTGGCCACAGGGATTTAAATACACCCCTACCGACTCATACCCCAGCCCCACTGGGCTAGCTCAGCAACTATATTGCTGTGATGGGAAAAGGTTTCTTTGAACAGGCCAACTTCTCTGGCCGTTTACAGCAACTCCTCAGCATTCCATGAGTCCCCTCAACCAGGGAAGCACGGCTGACAGCAGCTGGCATAAACAACACATCTGGTGACAGATTTTCCATTCCCTACTCAAAAGACTCAGAGGGCAACTGCCTTTGCCCTGAGATACTTGCTTAGCTGAGGAGAAGCTGCTTGTGTTAGGAGACCTCACTCGACACTCACCCCTGCTCAGCCATAAAGAACTACATTAGCCACATTTGCAAACACAAGGAACAGTGCCTTACAGTCAGGCTGGAAAATACATTTGGAGCACATGAGACATTTCAGGCTTCTCCTCTCAAAACCTCACATTAACCCCTCTGAGTGCAAGCAGGTGAGAGCCGTTTCATCTCTATGGATTTACCTCAAACTTCTTGTGTTTTATCAGAGAAAAAACCAGTAGGATAATCCTTTCAGACCAGGTCTTTGATTCATCTGGTCAGCCATCTTCAAAGTAAGAGTCAGGAAGATGTCATAACTTGCAATGGCTCTTGCTGCACCAGATCCTTTCCTAGTAAACACTGTGTTATTCCAAGTTCCTAGTTGGGAAAATCTGACAAAGGAGTTATCAGATCATCCCACACATGGAAGGATGGGCTAGAGATGAGGGCACAAAGAGAGAATTTGAATATTCACTCTCTTATCCAATATATGACACAGAAGGCATAAAATTAAATGAGTATGAGGTAGGTCCTAAACAAACAACAGGTGATCATTTGGCAGTGCATAGTTAAGGTGTGAAGTACTTTGCCACAGGATGTTCTGGATGCAAGTACCCTACACAGATTTGGTAGTGTAAAATGAACAGGTTTAGGTAAAAGAAGCTTCCTGGGCTACTAATGCAGGAGATAGGATACTGGGGGAAACTGTAGGTCTAACACGGGATGGATGCTCCTAAACCCATTCATGGAAGCAGGACACAGAGCGCCAGGCATTTACTTGCAGTGTCACAGTGTAAGGGGTGCACAGAGCAAAGTGTGACCGTGTTCGTTCAGGTCCAACTCCCGCCACCACAAAGTGCTACCAAGACAGTGTCCAAGCACCACATACTAAATCAGCACCCCCACACACCACTTCAGGGGCAAGACGGGAAAAGCTGCATTGCACTGAAGCCCTCTGCAAAATACCATTGAGGGGTTTCCCAAATGTGATTGGTTCTGTCCAAGCCAGAACAGAAAGGGTTCTCTGAGAACAAAAATCTATACATGGAAGCTGCTGATTTTTCAAGCCTCTAGATTATTACAGTTTATATGCTTCACACCAAATACCTCTGTTTTCTCCTTTTAATTAGCCTTTGGCCACAGAACTTAATTTCCTTGGAATAACCAACTCATAGGAATAAAGAAAAAAGTATAAAGAAAAAAAAGAAACACACACAAGAACAGTCTGGCTGCAGACAACTGTCTGGAACAACTTCTTGGCTTTGTGTGTAACAACTGGGTGATAGGATATAGAAGGGTTATTTTATATTTTTCCAGCTTACATCCAGATACACTCTCAGAAAACTGGAGAGCCTAACTGCGTGTCTGGCACCCTTCTTCAAGATGGGAAATTCCTCATTCAACCAAAGGAAATTTTATTCTCATCTTATGCCCATACAGAGCTTGGCAGATTGTGGCCTGTCATGCCAAGAAGTAAGTACATCAGTTAAATAAAAACCAGCATGCATCATGGAAACAATGTGACCCCATTAGGAGGGAGTAAGATGAGACAGATTGCTGAATAAAATAGGTGTGAAGGGATAGGATCTTTGTGCTATCAGCAACTTGAATTGTGTGATCTCCTTGAAATCCTGGCTCAAAACCAGGTTTGTAGCCCAGACAAATTAATTAATAAGCTACCAAGCAATAGTTTGGTCCCTAGAAATATCAGAAACTAAGGCCCGCCTATTCTCTTTGTGGACATTTACAAATATTTAGGTATTTGGACATCTCCCAAATACGAGGTATCTCCCATCCTTTCATAAATTTAAATTCAGACAAGAACCACCTACCTTGAAGTCAGGCAACAAACCTAAGGTGAATCTATCCATGAAATGGGAGACATGACTAATAAAAGCCTCCTCTGGAGGCCTGAACTCAGGCATTGGTTTCCTTTTCCTCCTCAGAAAGTGTTTCAAGCCCTGAACTCATAGGCCTTCTCTTACAGGCTGATGCTGGAACTAGGATGGGGAGGTGAATCCATGCAAAGCTGTAGAGGGCTTTTCTCAGGTGTGTTTGCTGGGTACAAAGACCAACCAACCCAATCATGCTGTTTGAGAAAGGCATCCCATAGCCTCACAGTCTGCCATGCCATAGGGATGCCTCCCCAGGTTTCACCACATCTCCTCGCTCACAACACTCATCTCAAAGGTGCGTGCCAGTGGAGCACAGGCATTGATCTGTTCCCAGCACCATGGCTCAGGCCTTGGCAAGCTGAAGTGGCTCTGCCACAGGCTGAGCCTGGAGGGTGAGCTGCTTGGAGAAGAGTGCTGGAAACAAAGGAACAAGGGGCTGGTACACACCACCTGCTTTGCAAAGCACGCACAAAATCTTCTTTGGGCTTTTAGCCCCTGCCACCCTTAGATGACATTCTGCTGTGCTAACACAGAACAACTAGAAAGAACCAGGATTTGGATTACTGCACATGCAGCTATGTGGCAGCTTTGGTGCAAATCTACCAAACAAGATACTTTCTTACAGAGAGGTCCAACAGGAAGTTTCCATAAGCATCCATGGTATTTCAACCTCCATGAAGCCGGCTGGACTAGAGAACCAACCATGTGAGCTCTTCACATGGAGTACTCTGTTGTAGCATTCCCATTCTGCTAGAGCTTCTCAATGGGATAACAGCAAAAATTCACCTGGCTGAGCACTTGGTGTGCTGCAGTGATTACAGAGGAGATTAAAAAAAAAAAAA
>VYZT01016592.1:181401-200689 GCA_013400735.1 Pomatostomus ruficeps
AAAAAAAAAAGACTGCTCACCACTTAAGATCTGCTCCCTCTGCCTCAGCCAGCTCCCGAAGATTCCCTGGCCTCAAAATGCCCGTCCTACAAGAACTGAACAATTCAGTGTGATACATAGACTGAAGTACATATGGAGGCCAGGTCTGTGTCCAAACAGACCAGCCCATGGCAGAGTAAGTTATAGTGGGCACAAAGAGACACACTGAGCTGTCCACCCCCAAGGAGTGACCATGCTGATCCAGAAGAAACCTTCTTTGAACTGTGCTTCATCTGTTTGCTGCATCCCCACAGCCTGGGCAGCCCTGTGCCCAGACTGGCATGGAGGCAGCTCTGCATAGGTCACACTGGGTCATATGTCCTTTACATCGACTTTTGGGTCTGGTCACAGCAGAGTTCGCTGCAAGGGAATGCTTTCAGTGCACATAAAGGTCACAACTAATTGGCTTTTCTCTAAATCCTTCCCTGGGTGTTCAAGCTGAGTACTTGTGGGTGGTGCTGGTGCCTAGTCAAAAACAGCTTAGCTTGCTGACTGCTGCTCAGCAGTGGCAGGAGGACAAACAGGCTCTGGCCACGTAAAACAGCTCCTGTGGCAGAGCACGGCCCGAGCGCACACATACCTGTGATGCTGGTTGCTAGGAAAAGCTGGATCACCCGGCAACCTGAATCCCACTCAACAGGAGAACAGGGGCTACAGATAAAGGCACGGGGGTAGGAGGGGTTGGCGCTGCCTACAGTGTGTGTGGGAGTGTTATTTCCCACTGAAAAGGGAACACAGCCCTTGGTTCCCATACTGAGGAATCCCAACAACACTTCTGTGACCTCAGGCATGCTCCAGAAACAGCCAGGGAAGCTGGCCGGACTGACACATTACAGCAGAGTAGTGCCCTGCCCACTCACCACTCTGCAGAAATGTCCTAAGCAGATGCAAGCCTTGCTTTTTACTATAAAAAAGTGTGAACTCACTTTTTCGTGAAAGCCATATAATTAAAATAAATAATGACCTGATTCCGATTTCTATTTTCACCTCAAATACGTGCTCTTTTCATGCTCAGGAAAACATGTTGCATCCCAAACAGTGCAACAAATTTGAGACTTGTAGGACAATGCATGACAGCAGGAAATGAAGAACTGCACTACCCAGCAAAGTAAAATCATCAGTTTTCACTGAAATCCTAAAGCTAAATACATAGCACTGACTTTTCAGAATATAGTTTTTCATTCAAATAAAAATCAAGAACAAGGAAATACAGGGAAAAGTAATGAGATTCCTTTGGGAGGTGAACTTTTTTTAAGTTAGTCCATAGTTTCCTATCAGCCATAAAGGCCAGCTGAAACAATGTCTCAGTGAACTACCTCAATGTCAATGAATGCCCCATCATGCTGTATTTGCAGTATCTGCAATTTGTCTAAGTATCACTCTTTGAATTAAGCCATTACAGGTGATTATCAGTGCTGAATGTCTGCACAGAAAAGGTGACAACCCTTAAAGAGTCAGACCTTGGAAGCCAAGTAGAAAGAACTGCAAACCTATTCTTTTATAATGCCTCAGGCAGAAGTCTCAAAAACATAAGGCTTTAAGTGGCTGGGATTGCCTGTTCTATTCTTTGCCTTTGCTAAGTATCTATCACAGCATTTCTAACCCACTGACATATATATTTTTGGTCCAAATTATCACAAGCCTAACCTCGGGCATAATCATAGATACTCCAAAAGTCAAAATTGTACTTGCACACTTAGATTCATGCATTTGTGTCTTTCCTGAGATTACAACAAACCAGACGCATCTAACGTAACCAGCTGATGTAACAGGAAGAAAAGCTTCAATGTGAAACAGAGTCCTCCAGCCCTGTTGGGTGGGATCTGCTGAAAAATCCACAAAGGAGAGAAAACCTGTACACACCACAGCAGACAAAGCTAAATTTTCCCTGTGCCAAGCTGAAGACCTGTGACACATGGCAAGCAATCGGCCCAAAGAAAGACAGAAATCAGTCTGTCCTCATTCACAGTAAGCATGAGCACTTAGGCAGATCTTCGAAAGCACACCCACTATGCATCAATAACAATGCTACTTCACTGTTTTTTTGGTCTAAGGAGAAAAAAACATAACACTCCTGGCTCTGCAGAGTAATAAGTTACCACAGTGACACTGACTCAGGAGTCACTGCCTGCAAGCTTGAGGTTCACTTTTGCACAGCCAACTGAACCCCTTTCATACAGGGAGGATCAAGATGACTTCCAGTTGCCTGTCAGGGCTGGCCAGCCAGACCAGAGTCTCATAGCTGATTTCAGATACAGATGCCAGTAGAAAATAACTGAGATGACCTTCTGTCCTCAGTGCTGTGTATGCACATGTATAAGCTGCAGGGGTACATGAAGAGAGCTGACAGTGACCTTGTTAGTGCCTGGCACACAATTCCCTTTAAGCAAGTGTAAGGCTAAAATTATGTAGCAGAGAAATACTGTTCTCTGTCACCAGAACACTCACATATGACTTCATATCATTGATCAGCATTAAGGAAGTGACAAACATGTCTGAATTATCTTTGCTCAGGACCAAAATGAATATGCCAAGTACATAAGTAATTTAACAACATTTGTGGATTAGAGCATCAGTTGTATCACCTCCAAAGTTGTTTGTGTCAACAGCAAAGTGGGACTGAAATTGCCACCTTTAAAGTGCTCAGTTTTCTTCGGCTGCATGTTCCAGCCAGTTAATTTTTTAACACACCACAATCCAACTGTTTCACTCTGATAACACCTAGGGCCACTAATTAAGGGCTTAGTTTGATTGGCAATGTACAGACTTGTTCCAGCCAGATGCTCCCTGCCCCAAGGAACTTGCTTGCAAGCAAAGCTCAGAAAACAGACACCCACACTTTAGCCACTATATAAATAGCAAGGCCACAAGAGTTAAAGAGAAACTTGAAAGAAACACATTTATGTGAGAAACCCCTAGCCCAAGTTGCGGAGATGAACAAGGCATTTGATTTGTAGAAAGCTCACGGAGTTAGAGAATACTTTTAAGGGCTCAATATCAGTACTCCATCACAAACCCACATGCAAGCCCAAGATGCACATTTTAAAAGCTCCTTGATAAGCCTGACTTACAGTTCAGAAAGTGCTTCTCAGGGCTACCAGTCCAAAACAATGAAAGAAAATAACAGAAAACTCTTCCAGACTGTCATACTGGACAACTAACATAAAAAAAAAATTAAAATCAGGCCTTGAGTTACAGGCCCCTCTCACTTTCCTGGTTTAAAGCATTTCACTACAGTATAGGACACTCCCCTGTTCTCACTCTTTTCTCCTGTCCCAACTGCTCTGGAGCAGACCCAGTTGCCAGCTGTTATCAAAGATGATCCCTAACCTGTAAAATCAGGTCTGCTTCTGGCTCAAAAGCAGCCAAAAATGTTCCTGAATATGGCCTAATGTCTAGCAAATAACATCAGACCACTGAAGCACAAGGTAGACCAAAGACTGAGGCACCAGGCAATTCCCTCTCCTTTCTTGGATTTAGCCACAGAAGTTGAAGGTTGAAGAGCTGAAGCTCTTAAACCAACAGGCTGTGCTATGAACTACAAGAGCTCAGGAGCAGACATGCTGCCCCTGCTACAGGGACACAAGTGTCTAGTGGGAAGACACCTAGGAAAACTTGACATCCACAGGTCCACAGGCTCTGATGGGATGCTTCCTCAGCTGTTGATAGAGCTGGCAAATACCATAGCTAGGTCATTCACAATCATCTTTGAAAGGTCACGGCAATCAGGAGAGGTGCCTGAGAACTGGAAGAAAGCAAATGTTACCACAGTCTTCAAAAAAAGGCAAGAATTAGGGAACTACCAGCCAGTCTGCCTCACCTCAATCCCTAGAAATGTGATGGAGTGCCTCATTCTGGAGGCCATGCCTATCCACATGGATGACATGGAGTAGTCAGCATGAATTACTAATGTCATGCCTGACAAACCCAATTGCCTTCTACAATGACACAACTACCTTGCTGGATGAAGGGAGAGCAGGGGGTATTGTCTACACTGATGACAGCAAGACTTTCAATGCTGTCTCTCACAACATCCTCACATGCAAACTCAGTAAGTGTGGACCAGATGAGTGGACAGCGAGATGGACTGAGAACTGGTTGATGGCCATAATCAGTGGCACACAGTCTGGTTGGAGGCCTGTCACTAGTGGTGTCCCCCGGGGTTCAATACGGGGCCCAATATTGTTTAACTCATTCATCGATGACTTGGGTGAAGGGGCAGATGCCTCCTCAGCAAGTTCACTGAGAACACAAATCTGGGAGGAGTGGCTGATTGCCCAGAGGGGTATGCAGCCCTTCAGAAAGACCTCAACAGGTTGGGGAGATGGGCAGAGGGGAACCCTCTGAAATTCAACGAAGGGAAGTGCAGGGTCCTGAACTTGGGGAAGAATAACCTCATGGACCAGCACAGGCTGGGAGCTCAGCTGCTGGAAAGCAGCTCTGTGGAGAAGGTCCTGGTGGACAGCAAGCTGTCCGTGAGCCAGCAGGGTGTCCTGTGGCCGAGGGGGCCAGTGGTGTCCTGGGGTGCATTAGGAAGAGCATTGCCAGCAGGTTGAGGGAAGTGATCCTGCCCCTCTACTCAGCCCTAGTGAGGCCACATCTGGAGTGCTGTGTCCAGTTCGGGGCTCCTCAGTACAAGACAGCTGTGGAGCCTAGAACATGGAGCTCCTGGAGTGGGTCCAGTGAAAAATGACAAAGATGATTAAGGAACTGGAGCATCTGTCTTATAAGGAAAGGTTGAGGGAGCTAGGTCTGTTCAGTCTCAAAAAGAGGCAACTGAGAGGGAACCTCATCAATGCATATGAATACTCAAAGAGGAGGTGTCAAGAGGGTGGAGCCAGGCTCTTCTCAGCGGTGCTGAGCAATAGGATAAGGGGCAACAGGCAAGAACTGATGCACAGGAAGCTCCACCTGAACAGGAGGAAGAACTCCTTTACTGTGTGGGTGACCACACCCAGAGAGGTTGTGGGGTCTCTCTCACTGGAGTTATTCAAGAACCATCTGGACACAATCCTGGGCCATGTGCTCTAGCATGACCCTACCTGAGCAGGGAGCTTGGAACAGATGATCCACTGTCATCCCTTCCAACCTTACCCATTCTGGGATTCTGTGAAGACAATAAGGTCACCTGTCTTCCAAGGCGAGGGGCTCAAACTTGAACCCTAACTATCACACTTGACAGTCCAGCCACCCTAATCAGAAACTGCTGGCTGAGCATGCTAATCCAACATCAGGTGAAGTGTCAGTCAGTCCCTCCCTTCCCACCATGGTGACTTCTGGCGAAAGGGAAATAAAGGGACACTTTCTGAGAGACATCAGCACATTTCTTGAGTAAAAGTGCTCTAGGCAGCCATAGTTGTCAACTGCCTAAAGACCAGCTTTAGTATGGAAAAAGAAGTCCATTACATCAACACCCAAATCTTGCATATTTTGTGGTTTCACTTAGAGAAGGCCATGGCATCCTCTCAGCTTCTCCAAGTGGGGACAGACTAGGAGGACCTATCACAGCCACACTAAACCAATTTAGGACACATAATACAAAAATAAAATGTTTACAGCAGGCAGAAATTTCATCCTGAAAATATTCTCAAAGCTTGAATGCCAATCCAAGGTTGGTCAAATCTTCCACACTTGTAAAAATGAGTTGACAGTTCACCCAAGGACAGTCTCCTGGGACTTGGGCTAATTTCAATACAGCTGTAACCTAGAAGCACAACAGCAGCTTGCTTTTCCTTGAATTTGGGAACTTCCCACAAAGATCAAAAAGTACAAAAGCAAGTGGGCAATGAAGGAGAAAAGCAGCTAAGCACACTGTTATTAAAGCTCAGAATGCTCTTGGTTTGGGTGGTGAATGCAGATGAATTCTTACTCTATCCAAACTTGATGCTCGTTCTCCACTACAGACTTGATTCTGTGCTCTCACCTAACTAACTTTTCACTAAGTTTCAATGACAGCACACCGGACATTTTAAATAATGCATATACCATACAAGCCAGCATACCTACAGACCTGCATAGACACAGACCAAGGCCAAGAAGGCAGAAGTCTAGCCAGTGCCTGGCAGCCGCATATCATGAGGGCAGTAGAGCAAAATGGTACAGGATACTTGGCCTTGCTACAGGATCCATGCACAGCACAGCCACTAGACACTTCCACGCTGCGCACTCCCTGTGACACCTACCCCGGGTCCATCCCTGCAAGGAGCTCTGGTCCAACACCTCAGACAGAGCACTGCATACTCCATTAAGCAACTAGTATGCTGCTGCAAGGCTCAACCAAGACCAGGCAGCTGCACATGGTCCCCAAAGGCCTACAAAACAGATTTAAACCCAGAGTTTGCAAGTCTGGCTTTCTGCCCATACACATGTGTACCAGTCATTGTACCACTCCCCAATGCAGGCTGCAAAGACAGCTCTGATGGACTGTGTACTGGCCTTGCAAGCAAGACACCGTGCAAGCTTAACTTTCTTCACTGAGCCTGCAAAAATGCAGACCACCTGTCTGCAGCACAAAACCTTGGCACTAATATGAACAAAATGGCTGCAGATGCCCACTCATGCACATTTTTCTACATGCCTCCAAGCATCCTGAAGGCTGGATCTATCTCTGAGAGCTCTTTTCAAAGATTCTCAGGGTTTCACAACCTGAGGCTCCAAGAGAAAAACAATAAAGCTAAAGGAGATTGCAGCCGTAAGGCCCAGAAACACAGCATTAAAAAAAATCCCTCACTGCCTCTGCAGATACTCTGCACTGAATCAATCCACTACAACCTAAAACATTGCCCTTATTTTTCTTCCAAAAATAAAATCTAACCCTGTCTCCCCCAAGAGCGACAGAATATGCAATCCCTGGAGGAAGAAGTACAGCAAACTTTGTTAGAAACAGTGCTGATGTTTCATCCAAGTTGCCATCAGCCTGTCCAGAGTGACTGCACAGAAGTGCAGCCACACGGCAATGAGCCTCTGCATAACACATACAAAAGACTCCACTAGAGTCTGGTATACGGATACCCAGCCCCCAACACAGGCAACGAGGGCTGCTACTTTTCCCAGATCCCTTATTTTATTTGGGGCCAGGTGCTACACTTCCCGCAGTACTGGTGCCAATCCAGAGTAACTCTGCAGATTTCAGGGGGTATCCCTGATTGGTTCACAACAATTTTGCCAAATCAGGATCTGATATTTTTTTCTCATTCGTCATGGCTTCATTTTTATCCCGTGGTATATGGCTCAAAAATTCCTCTTTGTATTTGGCAGGAAGGGCTTAGACAGTTTTTATCCTGAATCTGTGGATCTCAGTTTTACTTTAAACCTTAAAAATGGATGTAAAAAGAATCTGGAAAGCCATAGGTCAATGCAATGGTCCAGTCTGCAAACTTCAGCTCAGATTCTGGCCTCCAGCACCAGAAGAGAGAGAAATGCAAATAACGAGCTGAAAGGCATTTTAGGTAAATGATGTTTGTACAGTACCTAGCACACTGGGGTTCTAGCCTTGCAACGGCTAGGACGCTACAGATTGCACACGTACAAAGGTATCTAGGCAAATGCTTACACAGTTAAACGTGAATCCCATCAAAAGGAAAACATTCTAAATAACAGACAGACACATCTGTTTTCATAGAGCTTCTTGTATTATCTGAATTGTGCAGGATAATTTTGAATGCAAAGTAACGGGACTTTAAGTAACAGGAATACAGCCTAGGCTAGTTTCTCCTGAGCACACTGGCTGAGAGGAAACTGACCCAGCATAATAAACACTGCAAGTTTCCAGCTCCTCAAGGCCCCCTTAGTAGTTACCTGAAGAGGACAAGAAACAACCGAGACAAAAACGGCTTTTCTTACCTTTAGCTGGAAAGGTTGAATTTCGTTCAAACTCTGGTTCCTGAGCTTTTTGGTGAGGATCTTCAGCATGGTACAAATCCGAGGAGCCAAGAAAGGGTTAAGCATACACACACGCACGCATCTGCATCTGCCGCGCCGCTGTCGCTACGCTCGGCGGAGCTGCGCGGAGCTCGCATCGAGCACCCAGGTACTGGGCGGCGGGGGCACGGCTCCGCACAGCCGCTTCCAGCTGTGCCCCTTTCCTCTCCGCCACCGCGCTCTGTCCTGCAGCCCTCCGCGCTGGGAGGCACAGGGATCTCTCTCCAAAGCCTACAGAAAAGAACTGAACATCAAACTTCCTTTGCCTTCCACCCCCTCCCCAGTTACGCTTCAGAAAGGAGGGAGGTACCAGCTGGCAGCGTGCTGCAGGGGACAAGAAGCACTCGGCGCGGAGCGCTCACTGCGGGACAGCAGAGCTCCCTGGGCGAGGTGCCGGGCTCGGCTTATGGCAGCGCTGCCGCCCAGCCAGCCCCAGGAGGCCATCGGGCATCGCGCCCCGCTGCTGCCGCCGGGCGCCGCCGCCCCATGGTCCCTCCAGCACGGCCGCCACGGGAAACTTGTAACACGCGGCGCAGCAGCCGCGGCGCACATTGGCCCGACGGGGCGGGACGGGGCGGGACGGGGCGGGGACTCCGCTTAAAGGGTCACCGGCGCTTCCCGGCTGCCTGACCGGCGTTCCCTGCGTCCCGGACTTGGGCGGGCTATACTCTGGATGTGGCGGACTGGTAGATGCTTCTGCGCTACCGCATCCTGGCTCGCAGCCCTCTCGGTCCAGGAGGGCAACGGGATGCTGTGACCTGTCTGTCCTGCCCTCCCCTCCGATTCAGGGCACAGATTCATAGGGAGGGCTCGTGTGTCCTGTCTCGAGTCCCTTGAGCCATACGGGGAGCTTGCAAGGGGCCTGCCGCAGCAGAGAAGCTCGCCACAGCCTTTTCCCACAGAAATGCAGGCGCGGGACCAGGCCAGCACCAGCTTCTACTGCACCAGCTATCCTCGGGCACAAGCAAGGTGCCCTATTTCCATGGCCAGTCCTCCAGCACCTCCCGGGCGGAACAGTCAGGAAAGTTATCAGGGAATGACTGATAGGCTTCCAGCCACTTTGAACCCACAGGAAGCCGCCGACACGTTTGCCAGTAGTAACAACAAAGGGCTTTCACCCACTGCCAACTCCATGCCAGCGATAAACTCCCCCTGTCTAGGTGAAAGGTCCTTTTTGCCCATTACCGGCCCGTTGGGGCCAGCAGAGCCTTTTGTCCCAACCTTCCTCGTGGGACAAGCTAGGAAGTGTTGCAGAGGTCTCTGCTTGTGTACAAATTCCAGAGGAGCACAGGCTGGTTAACGTATGGGTTCCTAGTCGTCAGCCAGCAGGCTTGTAACAAGATAAGGAAAGAGCGCTCCAAATGTGCTGACTGTGGAAAAGAGAGAGAACATCTTCGCTGCAGGGGAAAGGGCCTCGGTTCAGCTCCAGTTAGCTAACTGTTTTTTCTTGAAGGAGTACAATAAGCACAGAGTCTCAGCCAGAAAACAAAATTTCTGCTTTTCAGATAGTGCCTTCTTAGAAGATGTCTGCAGTAGGAAACTGTCTCAGCTGTTAAACCATACTGGCTCTGTGAGTTTTGCATTCACACTGTGGACTTGTTTTCACCTATTGACACCAAACTGAAATCACAATCCAACCTTATGACTCTAATCCACCACACATTGTTATGGGTACTTCTGCTTTTCTTATTGCATGAATTTAAAAAAAAACAGGGAATAGTGCACACGAGCAGATTGCTAGTCTGGCATCCTGCATCCAACAGGAGGGAGTAAAATGCCAATTGAAAGCAGAAATATTTCATAGAGATATGCAATAATGTATTTAATGTTAGATAAAAATTACTTCTAGTCCCTAGCCAATAACCAAGGTATCTCCCAAAGTCCAACAACTGACTCTCTTACAATTTTTTCCCTTTTTTTTTTTCATATAAAGGAAAATTCCCCAAGCCATTATTCATTCCTTATTTGAGCTCTGGAGACACTGGCTGTCCTTGTAATGGTCTATAAGATAAGACACATAAACCACAGTCAGCTTAAACTACTGTGTATGAGTGCTTTCCCAGAGTTCAAACACTGGGACAGGAACATGCCGGGGGCTAGTTGTTTGTTTCAGAACAGATGAAGCTGAAAAAGCTCCCTGAAACAGAGAAGAGCAGAACCTGCCATCCCAGTTGTAACACATCACAGCCTCTACCTGAGCTCACACAACCCAACTATGGCACAGGACAGCAGCAGGGACCACAGCCTGGTGGAAGGTTTGTGCTAGGCCTCCTAACCTGCTGCAGGGCCAGGCCTTCTCAGGGCAAGCAGCAAAAACAAGTGCTGATGAGGCTTTGTCAGGGCACTAGCAATGTGAGAGAAACTAATACTACAAATCCTGCTTCTGCAACCTTTACCTACATGTGATTTAGCAAATACCTGCAGAGCAGCTGTTTCTTTCTTGCTTTGTATTTCACACGACCAGAATAGCCAGGAACACCAACTTTAGGGACACCCAGTTCTATTGCAAATCTAGTTATAGACACCTTCTCCCAGTGTTTTCTCAGACTCTGTATCCATGAGCATCTCTCTGTTCCAGCAGACTCGGGAGAAACTCACACCCTCAGGTTCCTCTCCAGCTAACCTTGCACCTCGCACTGGCTAAGTACCATGGCTTCTCTCTTGGCCCACAACTGCAATGCCAGGAGCAACTGATTGACAGATCACAATCTCTCCATTGATCCACAGCATCCAGTATCTTCTCTAAATGAGGTACAGTGACACACTGCTGCAACCAGCGACAAGCAGACCCCCAGACGAAAAGAACCCCTTACAGAAAGCAGAGCTGCAACCTACTGCTGCAACCTGTGTCTTAGGTGATCTGTGCCCCGAGGTTGAGGCTCAACCTGCTAAATAGGTTCCCAGTAGGTGATAAGTCACGCTGCTGCATCACATAGTGGAAAGAAAGCTTCCTGACAGGTCTGGAGGTGTTGCTCCTCCACATACAGGTTGCAGAACACTACCGAGTAACTTCTATCCAAGGATAGCAAAATATTTTCCAGGGGTATGTAACAGTATTATTCCCAAAGAAAAACCCAAGTCAGAAGAAGGTTACTCAACCTTCTGAAGGTCACTGAGGAAAGCTGTGAAAGATCCAAGAATAGAAGTGGTACCTCCTGGCCCCTAGCCTTATGTTCCCAGACTGTAATCTAGCCTGTTACTAGATCACACTGCTGGAGCTATGCAAAATTCAGTGGTTTCTGTTCCCAAGCATCTCATGTGATCACTCTGCTCTGGTTTTGGTTCCTGTGGTTTTCTCACCCCTGGAGTTTTGATCTGCCTACTGGGTTCAAACCAAATCTCAAACCTAGTCCAAGTTTCCTCTTGTCACATGATAAAAGCATGAAAAATGCATCATGCAACATTTAGGGTAAGCCCACATGCCTGCTCCAGCATTTCTTGCAGACCTCTTTAAATTCCTCATGGCCAGAGCAGGAGCAGAAAGGAGGCAAGTGGCAAGTTTCCCTTGCAAGAACACATGGCATTGAGGTGCCAGGGAGAGGGCAGGGGACGGTGAGCTGAGGCAGGATACTGGTTTATTTCCACATGTTCCTGCTTGCTGCAGCCATGGGAAAGACATCCCTAGATGTCTGCTGTTCCACATCTTGTTCTCCCTTGGAGACGTTCCTCTGTGGGAATCCTGACCAAACAGTACAATGGGGAGACAGGCAGTAGGGGTGAAGACAATGCAGTGAGGATTAGTTTAATGCACGGTTCCCTCTGAGCTGTATTTCTTGTTGTGCTTGGAGGACAAGCTAATGCCTTTTGCAGTTTATCCTGCCCAAGGTGTACCACTGACACTGCCAGGTGCAAGAACAGGAATGTGTGTGGGTGCAGAGGGCCTCATTAGGCAGGCCTGGCCAAGCCTTCACAAAGGGAAAGAGATGCTTTTTTTCACCCTTTGAAGTCACCTGGGGATCTGCTCGCCCCTTCTTACACTCTGAACTGCTCTTGGTCTCTTTTTTCCACAGACTGTGCCATAAGAGGCTCATGCTGCATCTGTGCATACACTGGTCTGAACATCCCGAGGTTGGAGGGGAAAAAACAGCCAGGGAAGAGGTTCAAGTGCCATCTATAGGGGATCTCCCCTCATTACACCAAGGGAGACAAGGATGAGTTGGAATAACCCCATCTATCCCCTCTTGCTTATGACCCTAACTGGGTGATGTCCCAGATAGACACTGGAGGTACAGCCAGTGCCAGGCAGGGAAGGAGCATCTGCCAAGAAAATACTAAAAGAGAACAAGAGGGCAGGAGCAGGATGAAAGCTGAGCCTGGAACTTGCGTGGAGGAAGATGTGCACTCAAAGCCAGGCACATCTTGAATGGTGCCCCAGAGCAGGGCCATCCACCAGCTGATTCAAATACAGACCAATGTATGTAGATAAAAGCAAGAGAGAAGGAAAATACACAAAAATAATAAGAATTTTTCCCAGAACAGTATGACTGACAAAACAGTCAAAGGACACCAAGTTCTGTCACTGAGCCAGCCACCAATCACTTCTAGCAGGTACCTCAGGGCATTCCTCCTCCCAGTGTGTGAACTGCTGAGCCTGTGGGCTGCTCCAGAAGGGATCATCTCTGACTCGGCCTCTGCGCAATGTCTGCCCTAACACAGGCCAAACTAAGCTGAATCCCCACCACACAAAGCACAAACACCCCATGACCCAGCAGCAGGGGTGAAGCTGCAGCACACACAAGGGCTCTCCAAGCTTTGACTGTGTATTATTCCAGGAGTATGGGACAAGCAGTTGGGAAACATCCCACACCCCACACACGAAGGAGCCCTTCACTAAGGCTTTAAGCAACCAAAGGTGAGAACTGCCCACCATTACCTTAAAAGCTGCAAACTGTCCCAGAACTGAGCCAGCTGCTGTCATGCAAACACTTTGGACACTCAGGGAGAATCAAGAAGGGCTGGTTAGAGGTGACTGAGGGTAACAGCTATCTGTTCTCTTTTAGATACATATCTTTTAAGCTCATCTGAGCAATAAATTACCTAGGATACATGTTTTGGTATATGCAGGTTTTCACTGCCATAAAAGAGGAAAAGAAGGAAAAGGAAATTGAAGAGATGCTATTTGATAGAAAAACAATCTTGCACAGGCCATGTGACATACATAAGAAGAGACAATCCTATTAACGGTGCTGCTGGGCAGCCCCATCTCTGTTATAATTCCTTGCTGCCCATTCTCTCCCTGCAAATTGCTTGGGCCCATTGGAAAGTCAGCATGTGGCTGATACAATGAGAACCAGAGAGAGCAGGCCATTTACACTGTGCTTCTCCTGCTGGTACTGCAGGCATTCATTCCGCTGCAAGAGGGCCTGGAAGGGCCCCATGACACCCGTTTGGTAACAGGCTGCTGGGACAGCACTCACAGTTTAGCTTGGCCAGCCAGAAACTCCAAGGTAGCAAGGCAGCCTGGCTCCTCAGAAACACAAGCAAAGAAAGGTAATGATTTCTGCTTTGGATAGCTTCTTTCTAATCCCTGGACAAGATGAATTGTCTCATCTGACCTTCTTTCCTTCAAATACAGTTACTGCAACTCACATCTCTTCCTTTTCAAACACCTTCTCAGCAACAGTCCTCAGCTGGGATCACACAGTGCTTCTGAGCCCTGCCATGTAGCCAGGGCTCAGAAGTCCAGTCCAAAGTCTAGTCCAAAAATGAAAGAAACATCCAGTCTACCCCTACAGAAAGGGCCTACCAGCTCATCTGCTGCCTCAGACTTGAGGTCTTTAGGTCGAAGACAAGAAATCTCAAACTGTAATGCTTAGAAGGGCAGCAACAGAGAGAAAGGTCCTAGGGTCCTGCAAAAATGGGAAACTTCTAAAGCAAAAGGGCTAGGAAATGAGCACACACAGTCTCTGAAAAGGAAGGGAGAAAATATTTTTGTGGTTCCTGGTTTGATGGGGGGAAATTCCTTTCCAGAACTTCCTGGCTGCCCGGACAGCCTCTGGGCTTATCCCAAGTGTATAAATAAAACACAGCTTTCAATATCAGAGGTTTCCCAGTTCCTCTAGTTGGGCACTCCATCTAGACATGTATTTGTGAGCAGCTTCAGTGCTTCGAAGGGAAGTGAAAAAAGAGCCAGGTTAGTATCACCAGGGAAAGAAATTCCAGGAAGAATTTCCAGGATGTGCGAGTTTGAACTTGATGCCTTAATGCGGGCACAATGCACGGATGAGGAGAGCAACAGCCAGGCTGCACCCATGCTGTACCCTGGCTGAGCCATCCTAGGCAACTCTGCCACAGTGCCCCACTTTGAGCCTGGCCAGACCTCTCAGACTGCCATCAGATGATCAGAAAACACCAGCCAGCACTGGTGATGTTTCACAGAATTGTTAGGACTCCCATCCGCCTCCCTACACCTCCTCCCCAGCTGCTGCCAGGCTCCAGTTCATCACTGGGCAGGGAGGACAGTTTTGGGTCTGCTGAAGTCAGTGTGTGAACCTGTGCTGCTGAGCGGCTCAGCACGGCAGGGGAGGCTGGGAGAGGAGCACTACCTGAGGCCTCCGTGGGAGTGATAGCACAGCAGAATCCTCAGAGAAAGGCTTGCAGATAAAATGTATGGCCCTTGAAACAACTCTAGAACTGCAAATTTCTGAGGATTTGTGGCCACAAACCAGTCATAAGCAAACAGAAGGGGTCCAAGCATCCAGTACTGTGAGGAACAGAAAAAGATAACTTGTCTTCACAAGCCTCTGCCTCAAAATCTCAGATTGCTAGACTGGCCAAGGAAGGAGCAGCCTTAGAAGATTTTGTAATGAGAATAAATCACAAGCATGCTATTGACTCCTTGCTTTCTAACCTCTGTGATTGCACGTGGCACCTGTACCTCCTCCCCAACTCTTCTAGAGGCCAAGACCAAATGATTAAACCTTTATCAGTTTCCCACAGCTAAGGACAGTTATTTGAAAGCAATTCACCAGAAATTCCACTTGAAGCAGCTCTCTAGGCTGTGTAAACAAGGATGAAAACAGCCTTGGGATTAGATTTGGCATCAGAAACCGTGAGCTCTACATGCAGACACGCTAGCACTACAATTGGTCAAAAAGGTGGGGGATGGCACGAAAAGATGGGCTAAGACAAAGGGCTGATAAAGGGTGGGGGATATTTTCATGGAGGTCTTATCATCCATCGCTCCCGCATCTCTGTTTCCAAGCTCGTGAAAAGCCCTTTCTGTCTCGTCCCCTGCTCCTTCTGTGCCTGCATTGCCGGCCGGCCGGCCCCAGAGGGCGCAGGAGACCACGGCTTTGCTCTGTCCCGGCTCTTCGTGCCCAGCCGCTCTGCCGGGCTCAGGGACGGCGGGGTGCAGAGCTGCAGAGCGGCAGGGCTTCCTCAGCCCTGCCGGCTTTTGTGCTCTCCGGGCTGGGCTGAGGGCACTGCCGGCATTGCCACGTAGCAGCAACCAGCTGCTTCATATCGGCGAGCACACGCTCACGCAGGAAATTGCGCTGTAGTAACCAAAGGTCTGGGTGTCTCACACACACAACCAGCCAGATTGCTGATCCCAGTGTGCACACACAGCCAGCCAGGTTGCTGCTCCCGGGCTCCGCAAGTCCCCTTGTAGCAGAAGGCCAGAGTGAAAGGATCAGGCCTGCCTCCGAAGCCCACCCTAGGATGACCTCTCATCATTTGAGTGCATGAGATGTGGACACCAGAGCCTGGCAGAAGTTACAGCCCCACACCAGGCTCTTAGCCCTCAAGGGCAAACCAAAGTATGGTCACACACCTGACTCCACTCAGAGGAGACAATGCAGAGAAAAATTTTCACCATCTTGGTTTCCACACCACAGCCAACATTCCTAGAGGTATTAATGAGTCATTTTCTGGGGCCTGTTTTTGAAAAAACTCTCCTCTTTCTCAGCCAGATCTATTCAGATGTATTCTGGTTGCCCTCTAGATGGATAATGGGCCCAGATACACAGCATCAAATCCCCCGGATAAACCTGCTCACACATCACAAAGCCACGCATGTAGCGGGTGTGTGGGACTCCATCTCTGGGAGGTATGTGTAGAAAATGGCAAAGAAAAACAGGACAGACAGGTTCAGTCTAAAGGATCAGATGTTCATCTCATCAGTTCCCTGCCCTCTTTTCTCCCTTGTAAACCCAAGGGATAACTTCTGAAGAGCCAGCCTAATTTGCTTATATATGGCAGACACTCATCAGACCCACAGATAAATGGGATTTCAGTATACTTCTGCCCACTTCCTTGCTGCTATCATCACCATAGTGCACCATCATCACAATATCAGAGCTGTCCCAACATGGCCTGTGGTTGAGACAGTTGGATACTTGGGTAACATATTGCGTAGTAGAGCAGCAGTGCCACCAGATCGACCAGAGCCGCACAGATGAGAAGAGACACTCTTTATGTCAGCGTTCATCTCAACCCTGGCCCATGTGTCCTGACACTAATGCAGAGGCTGCATTGACAGAAATGAAACTCAGGTTATGGTAAGAGTCAGGCTAAGCGGGTGACAGCCAGAAGGAGTTAGGAGAAAGAGCTATGATTAGACCAGACAGATGGGTCAGGAAAAGTACATGACTTGGAACACTGCAATTAGCCTCCTGACCAAACGTTCCTATGTTTCAATGCAGGTTTGCTGCTGTCAGTCAGATATCTTTCTGTGCTGTTCTTCAGAGGACATTGAAAAGCTCAAAGCTCAAGTACATTCACGTACCAGAAACTCAATAGCACCATTTCCAAGAGATGTAATACCACAAGGATCAGTGTAAATGAAATACACCTGCAGGGGTGTTCCCTTCAAAATGTAATCAGTCCCTCCATAATTTCATACAGCAATATTAGTGTAATCTTAAAATCTCCAGGTTTTTACCTGAAGACAAAGAAAGTTATTTTCTACAAAGCCTGACAAAAATTAGCCAGGCTTTGAAAAATTACTGGTTTGTATGGTTTCATTTTTATGTCCTAGATTTTATGTGACTTTATCCTTAAAAATATTTTTTAAAAGTGTTAATTAAACAGCTCACTATTGTTATATGCCACTGTCATGAAGACAGCGATAATAAACTGCATAATTACAAACCACTTTACCTTCCACCAGATTTTTGCTATTTAGGGAAAACGCTAAAGGGTCATGAACACCACAAGGCAAGGTTTTTTAACCAACATGGTAGAAGATTTAAAGGTTCAAAGGCCATGTCCACAAAAAACCCCAAGGTTCCCTGAAATGGATCTTGGGAGAAATCAAGTACCTAAGTCCAGGCATGAAACCCTTAAAACCCTGCCTAATCCCCTGGGCTCATAGACTATGTCTATACCAGTAAATTAAACGTGCCCAGGACTGTTCTCTGGCACCGAGAGCCCTGGCACAGGATGGCTTGCACCAATAACATTAAACTCTTTTATCCTCCAAGCAAGGCATTTGGATCCAAGTGGTTGTTGGGAACGGCCCCTGGCCCACAGTAACTCCCTCAGTCATGCCTGGGAATTGTCTGGAAAAGTGTTAACTGGCACAGGCCAAAACCATGGCAAGAATAAATTAGATGGAATCAGCTATTAATTTCTAGACTATGGAGTTGTACTGCCCCAGATACAGATCTACTAATACAGACATAGCCCTAAAATCCTATTATGTGGACATGTATTATCTATATATACTTACATACTATCTATATAATATAATTTATGCAGAATAATTTGCATTCATACCATATACTTACAAGTATCAAGTTTGGTCTGCATAGGAAGCATTTCTTGGCAAAAGTGTGCCAGTTTATGTTCCTGGTTGACCAGCCATCAGCAGTCCTTTCTTTCAAGTGTCTTCATTCCGACTGTCCCTTCCAGTTAATGGGAATTTCTAGCTTCTCAGACATTGCAATTTTATTCTGAATAATTGGAAACATTTGGGGGCAATTTTCACATTGATTTTTACAACTAGATTGTCTATTTGCCCATTCTTAGAGGTGTTTGTCTGGAGATTGCCTTTTCTTTTTGAGGCTTGTGAGGCTGTGAATCTCGAACATTGTTTCATGTCTATCTTGTACATAATTTGGCAATTCCCACTGTAAAGCCCAGGACTCTGCTGTGACTGAGCACCTCATGTTCACCTTGACAGACAGGAACCTGAACCACCAGCTCTACCTGCTCCTCAACACAGTAAACAACACTGCAGCTCTTCAGAGCTGAAAGCCCTTACTCTGTCCTGTCTGCCTGACATCAGTCAAACGATGTCCTTTTGCAGAGACAAACAGGACACACAGAGATGGTGGGATTGACACGGCAATTGTGGGACCGTTCCTGTTGCACACATAGAACCTTGAGTGTGTCCCAAATCACAAAGTACACTTTGATTTCCCTCAGCAGTAATAGCTGGTTTTCTCTAAAACTAGTTCAGCCAAGTCATGTGGAGGCATAGGGCATTTATTTACGGGCTTAGCTTTCAGACCATTCCACTTATCCATGGATAGGATGGCATCCTCTGTCCACACAGTGATTTTGCATCAGCAGTGCAACATGAGCAGTAGCTGGTCTTAACTTTTACAGGGAAGAGCTTCAGCTACATAGTCAAAATCCCATGATGTTAAAAAGGAAACCTTTCATTCATGTCAACTGGTCCATTAAATTGCATCATGTACTTCTTCATATGAAACAATATACTGTTACACATCTTAGGTGCAGAGCACAGCCTCCGAAGGGTTTGGACAATATCCAGATTTCGGCTATGTTTCACTGTACCAGAGGTGTCTGAATCAGCGTGAGCTAAAACTCATGGCCTTAAGATCTGAGTATCCACAGTGTGCAGTGCTGGGACACTCACAGGAGCCTGTTGCTCTCTGCAGTGGATCTCTCATGCTGGCACGGCGGTCTGAGCTTGGAAAGCCTGCTCAGCAGGACCCTGGAGCTGATCTGCCAGGCCCATCAGCCATGCCAATACCTTTAAACCAGCAAATATAGAATGGATATATTACCGTATCAGCAGATATATCGGGATATATAGTGGATAGGCTGGGGAACAGCACCTTTCCAGCCGCAGTTGGTGGTGCTGAGGGACCGCGGAAGCAAAGCCCGGGGCTTGTCTCCCAGGTGCCCCACGGCCCGTATGTGAGCGGGAGAGCATATCCTCACCGCTGGAGACCTGAGCCAAAAACCGGAGCAATACACTCCGTGATTGATGCGGCTGAGTCAAAAGGAAATGACCCACTGTTAGATATCCCTGCAGAAAGTGCTACAGGGATGGAGTCACACGCGGGCACGGCTTTGGCAGGGCGCTCTGACGGAGCCGGAGCCGTGCCCCGCGCGGGCGGCAGGGCAGGGCGGG
>VYZT01016592.1:200795-289329 GCA_013400735.1 Pomatostomus ruficeps
GCAGCCGCGGGGCAGCGCTCGGCCCGGCGCTCCCGGCAGGGGGCAGCCGCGCCGCGCGCACCGGCGCGCCCGGAGCCGCCTCCGGCCCCTCTGCCCGGCGGGGAAGGGACTTCGCCAGCTCTCCTGTCGCCAAGCAGGGCGGTGGCATCGAGCTCAAGGGGGAGCGTGGCCTCGGCCGCCTCCTCCGCCCGACGCACGGATCCAGGGCTCGGGTTTGTGGCTGCCTTCACACACCCTGTTCTGAGCTTTCCTCATCCCGGCGCAATCCCTTCTGGTAACAGTTGGGACATTGAGGCCGATTGCAAGACTGCGTGTGTGAGTGTCTGCCAAGATTTTCCCATTGTCACAACTCACTAAGTTCCTTCCCCTTCCTCCACCCACCAAATCCTGCTGGGTTACTGGAAAAGCTGCAATCTAAATGTACCAGTGTCTTCAGGCGACCTATTCCATAAAGGGATTTTTCTAGGAAAGGCACATAACACAATCACAATTGTTCCCGATTTCTTTGCCACTTGAAATTGCTTCTTTTCCACTCCTGAAAAGGGGTGGTGACCTATTTCAACAGCATAAGTTACTAGAAAGGTAATAAATTTAAAAAAAAATAGATAGATAAATAAATAAAGTTTGGTGGATCTGTGTTCTTCAAACTCCAGGACACAGCCAAGCCAGCCAACCTAGTCCATATAAAAACCAATCCAGTCACTAATTCTCTCACTTCATGGTGACCAGGTGTGCAGGTTGCTTAGAGAGTGTCTCCTCCCCACAAACTTTAGGAAATTTGGGCGACACACACAACAGGATGGGATGGCACCAACCAAACCAAACAAAATGAAAGAACTCCACACAAATAAACCAAAAAAACCCACCAAAACCAAAAACAAACAAACAACAACAACAACAACAACAAAAAACTTGGGGAGACAATATTCCCTAGGACTCAGAACAGTAAGAGTCAAAATTTCTGTATTACATGGTGAGCTTTCATTTTCCAAATGCTTGGTCACATTCCTTGATCTCTCTGAGCCTCATAGTTTTCAATATAGCACCATCTTACCCATCTGTGCAGTGGCTGGTGCATTCTGGTGAAGGTCATTATAAAGGCAGGCACTTTAATTATATGTTTAAAGTGACAATTGGATCTTTTTATGGTCGTGACCTGAAGGAAAACCAGATTGCCTATTAACTAGAGGTGGAGAACACTCCATTAATGAAGGCATGGAAGGCAGGACTGTGAAGTTCTTGTTCTCTTTCTTAAGGAGAGATTATTCTGTACTTCTGCATAAGCCAATTAGTTTTTAAATGCCTTAGCTCCCCAGACTGCAAAATGGAGGAAAATGTGTATTTCATAGAAGCAACATGAGATTTATTTATATAAATAACACTGGCAAGGTTCTTGGAAGTTGCCAGAGAAAGCATGTCACATAAGAACAAAGTAAATAGGGCCAATAGTTTTATCATTAAATAAGTAGGAAATATCTTTGTCTTTATGTTGCTGAGAAATATACAGAATGAACAGCCTTTTTACATTGTGCTTTTCACTTTCTTGCTGAGCAATCCCTGCTAGGTAGAACTCAGAAGGACTCACACGTGTTTGTCTTAGCATGAGACATAACCCTACAGAGAGTGAAATGCAAACAGAGAAACAACCAGAAGCTTTTTTGTACCATCAAAGATGTAGAAAAAGGGGTAAGAAAAGGTGGCAAACCACAAAGTTTGCCCAACAGAGAGGCCAAAACAGGGAAGAGAAGTATCAAAAGCAGCCACAGGCATCTGAGAGGAAAGCACAAGTGAGTGGGAGGAAGACAATGCAATAATACAAAAATAAAGCCCCTGGCCCATTTAGGCATGTTCAGATTAAAGGGCAGGGGCAAGCCAGACTGACAACTATCTTGAAGCTCTTCCCCAGGGAGCAAGGCATTGGGTGGTTTTTGTATATAATAAAAAAGCTTTAGGCATTTCTGTTCATGCCAGCTCCCTTTATTGAACTGGCGTCTTCCCCCCGGATGGCTTTCCCCAGCAGCCTTACGTGAACCCTTAAGGCAAGTACTGCTTTTTCCCTGTCCACCACAGCAGTTAGAGACAACAGCCACCACACACACCTTCCCTCACCATTGCCTGCCCCACCAGACCTCTTCAGACCCACAAGACTTCTCTGGTTTCGGCCATTCTGAAAACAAAAGTCACAGTGTTTAGTCCCATCTCAGGTGGTCTCTCTACCCCCACTGACCTAACACATGAGAACCATTAAGTGATGCTGGCCAGCTGCGCTGTATCCTCACAAAAGGCGTGTCAGGGAGCCAGCTCTGTACACAGTACCTGTAGTGGTGCAAACTGAAAAGGCAATTAGGAAATCTCCCTTCTATCTGTAACTCCAGCAAAGATACACACATGGGAATACCCTGACATGTTTTTTAAATGGCTTTTAAAACATTCAGTTCTTTCTCCACAATTCAGAATCCTCTGCATCCCTGTGGCACAGCACACATAATGCAGGTGGATTCAAAGCCCCTACCCCTGTCTAAAACCTTTCTATGAGAAGTCATCCTTGCAGCCCTACTCATCACCCCTAAGTAAATTCTGCTCCAGTTTCGGCATCTTCCATGCACTTCTGGAACCTCAGGACTCCTCCTGGTCTGAGAAGACCTCACAGTTTAAGAAGAGGCCCTGTCGTTGCCCTTTTCTCCACTCTATTTGTGAGATATGGAGAATTGGACTGGTGGGAACCCCTGGTGGGACTCCACACTTGAATGGCTGGGAGAAGTAGAGCAACCCAGAAAATACAAGAAAAGCTGACAGAATTTCAGACTTTCTGATGCCTCCAGGTAGCTAGGTGTGATCTGGCCCCCTCCTGCTTGAAGAATCTCCAGCCAAACTGCTCACTGTTCTTTAATGAGATGCACGAGGAAGAAAGGACACAGCCTGGTTTCTCCTAGAAGCTTGGCTCACCAGGTTGATGGCAGAGTGCTTTTGGTGTAAAATGATGGGAAAGACCTGAGTATCAGAGCTGATGTTTCTCCTGGCTCAAAGATTCACTAGGGAAAACGGGTCCCTTTGCTTTCCTAGATCTGAGGAGCTTGGTTTGACTCCAGGGAGATTAAAGGTGCTGAAATGGGAGGGAGGGAAGGATCCTGCCATTAACAAAGGGCTGGTTGCAGGTCTGGGGAAGGAATATACTGCATCATTAAGATATCTATGTTCCCTCTGGGAAGCCTTTGACCTGGAGTAAGGATCTGAGCTCAATGTCATTCTTCAGGTGGTAATTAAGCAGATGGCTGGTGGAAGAAGCAATCTCTTCAATCTCTCTCCTGCTCCTGTCTCCATAGACACCTGGCACCATGAAACAAAAGTCTTTACCTGTGCACAGCTCTTATCTATTGCCAAGTGTTGGGAAAGCTGTGACTTCAGGAACTGTTAAGAAAAGGCCACTGAACTGCTAAAATCTGACAGCATTTCCATCAAATCCAAAGTACGGCAGCCAGCTTGCGCTCTGCACCTCCTTCCCTAGCTTCAATAAAGTGGGCAGCCCAGCAGTTAATGCTGGCAACTCAGAGTAATTGAATTTGCACAGGGCCCATTTCCAGCCCTGCTATTGTGCAAGTCTGGGAAAGGCACCAATTCTCCCTGTGCTCTCTCCCCCACCTCCCGAGTGAAACAAAGCACCCATCAAGCAGCAGGCTTGCTTGTCTGAATGAATTAATAGCTGTAGAACAACCTGAGTTCTACACAGGTCCGTCAAAGCCATTATCAGGACTGACGCTGGCTATCACCCACTTGTTCAGAAAAGAAAAAGCACACAGAGGCTACATCAGGCAACTGCAGAATGACCCAGCCTCAGGGAGAAATTTGACATCATGCAGATAACCTAAGAGTACAATTTATCAGTCAGGACTTACATAGACTAGACTTGAACCAGGCAATCTGGAGTTTCTAGCCACCCTCTTAGCTCCTAAGGCATGGAGCCTTAAAGGATTCAAGCATCTAAATAACATCAGCGGCCTGAAACCTAAATACCTTTGAAGAGCAGGGCCTCAGGATTAGTCTGCTAACCAGAAGAGTTTAACTTCATGCCACTGGGAACACCAGCCCTGATGTTTCACCTGATACTTGCAAAGAGGCAATTGAGGATTGAGAACCTACCTTGTTAATTAAAGCAGGGTAGTATCTTGCTTCTTAATAGGGAGATATAATCAATGTTAATCTTTTGGGTGTGCTACTAAATATCTAGAGGGGATGTTTGTTTTGCAATTTCCCTCTTCCATAATGGCAGGCGATGGTAGGCTTTTCCCTGCCCTGCACAATCAGCCACCCTGCAAATCACAGCTATAAATATTTTGGTTTGTTTGATAGCTGTAGCATTTCAGTGTCTTTCACCTCGAGCTTTCCCTCAACTATTATCCTTTGCTCCTTCATGGCAGTTTTTGAGCTGACCTCCTGTTAAGCTACACCTGCTGTGAGTCCTGTGTAGACTTTTCCTCATGCTCTGGATTCCAAGCTGATCCCATACCACGTACCTGAAGGAGCAGTAGCAAAGGAAAGCAAGCTCCTGCTTTGGGCAACTCAGAGAAGATGCAAGCCATTTGCCTGAACCACCAGAGACAGCAGAGATGTCCATCTCTGACTGAGGAAGATGCATTGGATTGGGAGACTGGGTAGACTGAAAAAGTGAATAGGGAAGGATGGGGATAGGACGGGTAGTCAGGAGAAGGACAAGGGGAAACAGCAGGAGAAGGCTAAAGCAAGAAAGGCAGTGCGGGAGAGGCAGGATGTCAAGGAAGAAACAAGGTTTGAAATGAAGAAGTGGGATGACTGGCAGAGTGGCAGAGTGGGCGTGCCTTGGAGTCAAACATGAAGTTTAGCTGAGGAGCCAATGTATATGGAAGAGTGGAGATCATGCAGACGAAGGCAGCTGTGGATAGGATGAAAAATCGAGTAACTGATATACTTAGATTCCTGCCAGCCAAGTCCTGGCTCTGGAAGCAGTTTTGGAGTTGCTATACAGTGGTCTTAGCAAAGGCAAAAAAAATCATCTGCTTTTTGCAATGGGGCTTGAGAAATCTCTGATATGATGTCTGGAGAGGACATGTCTAACATGTGACTGGAGAGGATGAAATGTTGTAACCTGGAGACTTCTCCTACCCATAATGTTTGGGAGACTTGGGGATAGTTTGTGAGTAAACAGCAGCAGAAAGTGCCGTTAGTATTTCTGGAGGAAGAAGGGTAGAAAGGGTATGCAGAGAATATGGGTGGATTGAAGGAAAACCAACGCTGGTACTGCTGTTCCTGGCCTCTTGGGTAACCATATGCAAGTGCCATAGATGAAGCTGGCTTTGCTGCAGGCTTTACAGCTAATGCTATTTTAATTTCTGACATGTCACTAATGGAAAAAGATTTAACATGTATTTATTCATTGTCACTAAAAATACTCCAGCAGTTGCAGGGTAAGGAGGATAGGGCTGATTGGTGGGGGAGGGTGCAGAGAACCTGCACTTTTGTAAAGACTGAAATGTGATGCTTACAAGTGGGATTTGGAAAGACTCTCTCCCAGTAACTGCTAAGTATCCTCCGCCATGAAAACCTGCTGTCAAGTGTCATGTCAAATCAGGGAGACTATTGGGCAGAAACTGAGAGAGATCCTTTTCCTATGAGCAGCCCAGTGGATGGAAAGTAATTGCACTGCTCTGGCATTGCCTTAACCTGTCAGGTTCTCACTAAGAACCAATACCCTTTCCGTGGTAATGAAGGCAAGGTTTAATCTCATTTCACCCCAGGTGAGTATATTCAGTACAGTGAGTCCCTTTGCCACTGTTAGCATTCATATATTAGCTAAGAGTGGTCTTCTGGCAGGTTTTAATCTGTTTCACAAAGTCTGTAGGAAGTGTGGGGCAGTAGGTCAGCTGAGAGAGCAGCTGGGTGCATCATTTACTTCCCCCTTCTCCTACGTGGTGCAAAGCAGGTCACTGGCTCCTATCTTGTGCTTATCCCTTGTCCCTACATGGGGAGGCTTGGACCTGCAGTGAGGTGTGGCAGAGGGCCTTCTTGCCCCCAAGCTGGATGCACCCTGGTGTACAGACTGTGCAGGCTGTACAGATCTGCCCCTGCTTCCACACTATGTAACCTGGAAGGCAGGCAATACACCATGGCTCCCTGCCCTCCCTTGGAAAACCTGCCCTGCCTTCTGCCGAAATAACAGAGGGGATTTAACGCTGCCTGGGCCAGGAGTTACCACGATGTCCTGACTCCAACCCAAATGGGCTTCTGGTCAGTAAATCATGAAACAATAGGAGGCTTTCTCTCTCACAGTATGCAGCTCTGTCCCTATGCTTGCTAGAGATGGGCTCACACAAAATGCTAAGATTCAAGCCTCCATGGCACCAAGGGAATTCAGATCCAGATTAGACAGTGCTTGGATGCTTTGGTGATTGGCACCTTAGAAATTACATAGATAGACAGACCACAGTGGAAATAGATGGGACTTTGCAGCTTTGGCTCTTCTCTGCTAGTTATAATTATTTAAGATGATATTTCACATCACATTCAAGCTCCTGTGCAGATAGCAGCAGCACAGAACAAGAGATCTCTGCCACCTAGGAGAGGATTATGTAGATATGACAATGTTCAAACCCACTGGGCTCTGCCACGCTTAATTATTTAAGCCCAGTAACCAAATTTAGTAACCAGCCCCTGAGGCGCTGAGAGAAAAACACAGCTTCCGGAGCTCCTTCTCTGCAGTCCTGCCGGCTTCCTCCCTTAAAGGAGCCATCAGCTTTTCCTCCCTCAGACCTGCCAGCCAGGCATGATTTCCTACATTTTTCCCACAGGAGCAATGGAGTCCTTTGCCCAGGTATAACACATGACCCAGATACAAGATGTCACACGCAGTGTGAAGCCATGGGAGCCCAGTGCGGAGGTACCTGCATGGGGAAAATGAGCCATCCCTGCTCCAGGCCTTCAGGATGCAGGGCACAGCGGTTTCATGTGTGCAGTGAGGAGTGAGCTCAGGTATAGACAGGACAACCCTACAGTCAATGCACAGCCTGTCTGGACCACTGGCTGCTTCCCAGCTGTAGTTCGGTATTAGATATCTATGTGTACTCAGGCTCCTAGTGCTCCCCACTCTGCCCAGAACTGGCTCTCACCTTTTTGGGAGCTTTGCAGCTCCATCTAAATCTGTGCATAAACAAGCCTGCTGGTAAAGAGTGTGGACAGAAGCAATTCTGGACAGAGAAACTGGCTCAGACATGTGCTTGGGTGAAGACCTCTCCTTGCTTCCCTTGCCCACCAAGTGCTGTAGATGACAGGAAGAGGTGAGCACAGCTCTAACTCTCACCAGCTCTAGCCTCCCTTCAACAGCAGAGCTTTGTCACTGCTCCACAATGTCACAATGCCAAACAATGTCACTTGTTAACCCATTTTCAAAAGGACTAAAGCAAAGGGAGACTGGGAGGCTTCAGCAGACCCTCTGCCAGCATCTCGGACTGTAGATCATCTGTCTTGTGTTCAGTGAGCAGGTGCTATGCCACAGCAAGCCCTTGACTGCCCAATTAGATGGGAGTGTCCCAGTCCATGTATGTGGCTAAGCTCTCTGGAGCAATCTATGGGAAGGAGAGGTTGAACAGAGTAAATATTTAACCAGTGCTGTGTCAAATGCAAACACATGTCCACTGTGCTCTTTGTCATCACAGGGCCCTGATCTTGTATGTACTTGAGGCAACACAGCTTAACTCCCCACTGATTCTGGCAGAGCTGGCTTGAGAGATGCAGAATTTACCTTGGCATGTGAAGAGGTCATTTCAGTAAAACCCAAGCTCAGCCTCAGGGAGCCATGAAATAGTGTTGAGATCTGCTGGTACTGTAGGTGACTCCTGCCACCACGGCTATTAACTGCAAGGCGTATCCTCTCCACCGCAGCAATCGGACACCACTGCCTCTTAAAACTGCCTGCTATTTCTTAGATCCCTCCCTGGCCTTCTGCCCAGAGCCCCAGAGGCAGAGTCGGAGACTGGTGTTTACAAACAGCCTCTTAAACCGTGTGTGGAACGAGAAAAAGGAGCAAGCCCAGCTGAAGGGCCCTGAGAGGAGCAGATCTCAGCAGAGCTCACATGGAATGTCTTCCCGAGCCACTTTTCTTGACCTAGATGAGCTATGTCTGAGCTGCAAGAACAGGGAACAATGGCAGTAGTAAGGGGGCTCTCCAGGCAGTCAGGGCTCCTGCCAGATCCGCCTCCCATGAGCTGGGCCTTTCTGGTTGCTATCATGCCAGGAAGCACACAGCAACGCTGATCATAAAGACCAGCTCTGTAAGGAAAGAAAGATTTTGGGGTTGGATGGATGGTATCAGCTAGTCCACAAGGCATGAAATCTCTGCCATCTTGTGCCATTCCCAGATGCCAGCCAAACTGTGGGTATTCAGGATTGTTTGGGCTTTTTAATTTCTGTGTTGTTGTTGTTGTTGTTGTTTATGCAATTCTCAGCCTGACAAAACTTGAAAATGGGTTATTTATCACATACCTCGAATGCCATGACACATATGGCCTATTGCACCAATGCCCCTATGCTGCCCCTACTCCACAGCCATTTTATCTGTAAACCACAAGCTCTTTCCCAGTATTCCTATTGTTCAAGTGACCACTAGGGCCTATACCAGCATTAGCCTCCGGTGGATGGTCCCGGCAAGCAGGCGACACCAAGTATAAACTGAATTCTTCTCCCTCTGTGAGCCCCTGTGCCCAGTCAGCTCTTCCCTCCACCACACAGACCCCCAACAAGATGCTGCAAGTCTCTGCCACCAAGGATGGCGGTACTGGCTGTCACGTGGACATCGGTCCTTGGAGAGCTGTCCTCATCCAGCACAGGACTCCAGACGCTTGTCAGCTGCTGGCTGGCTCCTGCTGCGCAGTGCTGGGTGTGACACCCGAGAGCAGGGTCATTTTTTGTAAAGCCAATTTAGTAGAGTCCTTTTTGAGATCCTTTTTCTCCCCCTCTTGAGGGGGAAACTCTCCAGCATTGCTGCTGTGGAAGAAGTTATTCTGCCAGAACTTTTAAAACACTTGCCCATGGGGACATACTATGCTGGAAAAACAGTCATTTAATTCTGGTGTGATCACTTCAATTCTGAAACCTGGCTCTTTGTCTCCCTCCCATCCACTGGAAATTAGCTTGCTCAATCCATTTGCAGGCTCTTTGCAGGCAAGGATGAGAGGGCTGTGGTGTGGCCTACGATAAGACAGCTGCCCAGTGCTCCTTGCTGCTTCAAACCAGCAGCAAAGCGTGCAAAGCCAGCATGTGGCCTGCTTTTGGGAAGGGATGTGACTCCCCAGACTCTTCTGCAGACTCACATGGAAACCCAACTGTAAAAATAAAAATAACAGTTCTGGTGAGAGCACACCAAAGACTTTCAGCAACTGTGACTAACATTAAACCACTTGACGAAGGGCTTCTCATTCTCACTCTCTGCCTTTCCTACTCTCCGGGAGCCTCAGAAAGGGCATAACTGGAATCTGTCTGGGAAAGGGGAGGACAAAGCACACATAGATGCCCAGCCTGGGATTTCCTACAGCTATTGCTTGTACCAGGCAGACAAGAGACATGTGCAGCAGCTCCAAAAGCAACTCATAGGAAGGGAAAGGCGTGAGACTGTTTGTGCGAAATGTATACATCAGGTATGGCTGAGGGCAGCCCAGACCTCTGTTTCCCTGGAAGTAGAAGCAAGGCCTGAGGTTTTGCCAGCAGCCTGCTGCCACCTAGCCTGCTCTTATGCTAGCAGGATTTGTCTGCAGCAGCAAACATCCAGTCAGAGGAGATTTTCAGGATGGGTTGCTTGGCAGAGAGTGAAGAGGCGAGTGGGTATGGAAGAGGATAAACCTGTAACGTTCCTCAGCTGCAGTACAAAAGCAGCCTCAGATTTCCTCCTAGGACTCAAACTTACCCTGGCAGAGCTCAGCCACGCTTGCTCACAGGGGAAGAGCCCCCGCTGCCTGGTGCACCAGGCCCTTCCTTGGACTGCAGGCCCTTCCTTGGACTGCAGGCTTCATTCTTTTTCTGCCCTAGACTGACGCAGTTACAGTCTTCCTCAAGGCTGAGGCAGTGGCAGCTGAAAGCCACAGCAGATGTGTGGATGCGGCAGCACCAGACAGAAGTTGCGCTCTGGCACAGGCAGGATGAGGCGATTGCTGGTGGGGGAAACTACTTGGGGGTTAGAAATCTGCTGATTGCCTTTACACAGAAGCAGGATCAGGAGACAAAACTCTTGAGGAGTAGTTGAGCTCTGTCCTGTCTCCTCTGTGCCAGAAAACATGTGCCGCTGGTGTACGACCCTTCTCATTAGATGGCTACACCAGCCATGGCCCATCATTAGCTGCTGAGCAGCAGCCTTCCTTCCCAGCCAGGCATCCTCTCTACAACACTAAACTCCCTGAGAAGAAGGGAGCAGGGGAATAGCACTTTTAAAGCAGTCTGCCCTGTAAACCATGACCTCAATGTTGTTTCCAATGAAGTCCAAAAGCAGGAAGAAGATCATATTTTTTGTGGGCAGTCAATAACTAACCTTTGGGACCCGGCTGCTTACAAGAGAGAAAATTTCTAAAAGGCAGCAATAAAGAGGACGTGGGTGCAGGGGGAGGAGGAAGGCGGGGAGGGGGAGAGGAGGGATACGTATGTCACAGCTTACCTCAGAGCCAGAATTAGAAGCTGGGTAAAAAAAATAAAATCACAGCAGGAAATAATGTGTGGCTTAAAATAGCAACATCAAATGGAAGCAAGAATGGGGAGTGGGTGGCATTTGAGGTTGCTGCTCTGTTCCTCCCTCAATGGCAGGGTGATTGATATGTCTACACTACTTGTATTTATGTAACAAAGGGCACTAAAGGCCAAAGCTGCATTTTCACCAACACTGCAGGGGAGTCCGTGAATCTTTTCTTCCCCCCATAGCATTAAATGGGAGGATCTGCACTTGTGCTTCCTGCCTCAGAAATAAAAAAAAACAATCTTAAAAAAAATCCATGCTTCAGCACTGCACACACAGTTACATTTCCACAGCTTGGCTGGCATGGTGGCACAGAGACCTTTAAGACTTTGAAGGCATTCCTGCTGCCTTGCATGGCTCCCCACAGAAAAAGCCTGTTCCCAGAGAACACCTGTAAACGTGTTTGGGTTGTCTCTGGCTGGAGGCTGCGCTGTAATAGCAGGCAAGGTACCACTACATGTTACTACACATTTTCCTGCTCGTTCTCTGTATTTGCAGTGAATCATAGATCTCTGAGATGGGTCATGCAGTCCATTTCCTTGCCAGCACAGGATTGTTCCCAGCCATTTACTTAAAACCCTCACGTTTCTCTTGGGAGACAGTGATTCAGACTGATCATTCTTTTCACGCTTTGTATCCTGAGAACTGCATTCAAGACTTGAAAGCACTCGTGTTTTGATAAGAAAGGGATGTTGTTCTTGGGTGCATCAAGAACTGTTCAATCCACCACATCACTGTTCACTGATGAATGACTGCCAGATGTATCACACTTGTTTTTTAGACTCCTCTGGACTAATAAGCAGAACAAGCTTGCCCTGAACTTGCAGTGAAAAGTAGGAAAGCATCCCAAGGGATACAGGAGGCTTGTGTCTCAGCTGGCCACATTCAGCAGCTCCCACTCATCTGAAGGGCCATGTGCTGCCATAGTTCCCCCTTCTCAGTGTCTGGTCCCCTCAGAGAGCAAAGACAAGAGCAAAGACCTTCCTTCATCTCCCCACACACATAAGCCTCCCCCCGCTCCAGTCACTACTATCCAAATGCCTGTGTGTGAGTATCTGTACATGCAAATAGCTTAAGACCAAGTTCGTAGTGTGATAAAAACCTGCTGCACAGGCCTGATCCTGATATTCCCTGGCATCAGCAAATATCTTTGACATAAGCTGGGCTATGCTGCTGTCAGAGGAAGGAGAATCTGGCCCAGATCTAATGCAAATCTTCCCACAGGCAACCAGAGCAGCACGATTTGTTTAAACATGGCATGCTGGTGGCTGCAGAGATCACTCCCAGCAACTCCACCAACATGCATAATATCCTGCTAGTTAAATCCAGATGTGGTAAATATCTCCACCATGTTATCCCTCCAAGCAAATCTAGTACCTGTATGGAAGAAATTCCTCAGAATGTTTCCTGTCTGGAGCTGAAGCTTGCCAGGGACTGAATTTCCTGTGAGGCTACAGTTGGGAATGCAAAGCAAAGAAGCTAAGAGGAAAATGAGATGATATATATTTGGACCTGCTTTACACAGATCCTCCTAAGTAGGCACATTTCCCTCCTCCTCCCCTCCCCCCCCCCTTTTAGATAAAAATGAAGCACTTAGATTTTCAAATATCGGCTAGGTTATTTTTCATTAGGCATTTTTATTTTTACCCCACTGCCTCCCTCCCTACCCATTTTTTTCCAGCTGCAATTCTGTGACTTACACATCCTGAAAATGAAAGAGGTTGTTTTTGCCAATAGCAAAGTGCTATGCATCCTTTCAACCATCTGGAAATGGATTTTTTATTCTTCCCCTCTCCCAACCACACACGCACGTGCACACATACAACCGAGTCTTTGTCTCTTGGAATCATTTCCCGCACCAAAGCTGATGGCCATGAAAAGAATTCAATAAAAAAGTTTCACAGGCATTACGAGGCTGAGACAGAATAAACAAGGTGACTTCCTAGGCACTTGTTCTCATCCAAACTGCCACCGCATGAGGAAGTGATGAATGCAATGGAGCATATGGTTCAGTTGTTAGAGATTAAGAGCGGTAGTTTAAGGCTCTTGCGGTTTTGTCCTGGTTCTGCTACAAACCTCCTTTGTCACTAAGAGCAAGTTGCCTACCTGCTTAGTGCCTCAGCCCTCCCCCCCAGCTGAAAATAGGGATACACTTTGTAACTCTGTGTCATGACCAGTGTGTTATTGTTTGTAACGTGAGCTGATCTCCAGAGTTGGAAGAAGTAATCTAAAGTGAAAATTGCCATGATAACTCTGTGCTGAGCCTAAAAGAGTCAGGCAGGACACTTTGAGAGCCACAGACTAGACTTGATCATCCCTTGCCCACAGGCAAATGTTAAGTGAGCTGTGTCACTATGCTATCCAGATGACTGCAGGTCTGCAGGAGGAAGGAGAGAAGAGCCAGAGCCACACTGACTGGTACAAACATGCTTATAGTGTCCAGCTGAGAATGAGTAACAGCTGCTTGCTCATCATCCTGATTTCTGTCACTGCTAGTGTTTCTGAATGCTGAAGTGTCCCAACGCTGTGACTCAGGGCTGTGAGTCATGGGCTGTATGTCTCCACCGCATGGAATCACTCACTTGCTCTCTGATGAGATTGCAGAAATCACAGATCATCTTGGGTCTCTTACAGTGGTAAGTCTTAAAAATATAGACAGATATTTACAAATTCATCCAGAACAAAGTCATTCTGTCTCAAATACTGTCTGCTGGGGATTTGTAGTAAAGTTCAATTTCACATACCCATCCCACCCAATAAATCTAGGAAAAGTGTAAGTCCTTTTATCCTTCTGTGGACATTTAATTCCTATATCCCCAAAGCTCTAGCAAATCTGGGCTAAACAGGATGCAGTGCAGGTAAGCACTCAACCTTTTGCTTCCCCTGCTTTCGCCAGTCACATTTTTGGACTTCAAATGCTGACACTGTAGCAACACACTGCTTTTTGGCATTGTATCTGCCTGTCTAGGCTCTCCAGCATTCCTGGTAAGGGAGCTTTGATCTAATGGCATTCTCGTAACCTCAGTGCTAGGCACTAGATGCATGCAGGGCTGCAGTGGGAGCCCTCTCTGAGTTGGCTGTCAAGACCTCAGAGAAGACACCAGAAACTCCCAAGGTATCATCAGATCTGTGTTGATCACATACAACGCAGCAGTCAATTTTCTCATGTACAGACTGCAACAGCAACCAGCTGCACATTCAGGAGCTCATCTCCAGTTTCTATAAATTCTCTGTTAATACAGGTGCAGCTGAAATGGCCACCACTTCCTCTTAAGATGAGGGAGCAGGGGCTCACCTCAGCACTGACCTCACCGGCTGGGAACGTCCTGCACCGTCCACCTGTACAGCACCTAATCCGTGAAGCAGAGTCCCCACACTGACAAGAGTGGGATTGCTGATACTCCTCTAAAGGCAGCATAGTTTGTGTTGGCAAAGGAGTGTTTCTGTTGGCATATGCCTCTTCCCAGCATTGATTAAGTCATGCCTGTTTTTGCAAAAATCTCTGCAGCAAGGTATTTTACTGGTGTAAAGATGTGTAAAGAATCGCTCTGTCTGCTCACAGCCAGTCTGAATCCTTCCCACGAAAGTAGATAAAAGACTGTGTTGGCAATCTCCCCAAGTGGGCTTCTGTGAGCTGAGACAGGGTGAGTGCACTTATATGTCTGAACTAATGCAGACAACCACCGAGATCCATACTAGGAAAGCAAACACAATGCTCTGAGCACAGGGACTCCCAAGTGATAGGAAGTGACTTCAGCACACCAATTCCTCTATTCCCGTAACTCTCTGTGGGTTTGCCAACAATCCTTATCGTCCTTGCTGAGAAGGAGAGCTTTGCTAACTGATTACATCCTCGTTTCCTTACTGCGGTCAGTCAGTTGCTGCATGCCAGAAACAGCTGGTACATTGATAGATAAGCACACGTCTCAGTGGATCTGTCTGCTCTAACCACATCCATCCCTGCAGCTATGAGACAGGCAGTTCTAAAAAGGAATGAAACAACACAGAATAGTTTTGTTACCAGTACTAGTTTTCTAGAAACACTAATCCAGGGAATACAGACTTTTCCCATATTTCCTACAAAATACTGCAGGTCTCCCCATGAAGAAAGTCGGGATGGTCCCAACCCTCCCTTATCAGCCCCCCAAAGCAGCACATCCCACAGCCCAACAACCCCTGCAGACAAGGCAGTTCAACTGCTGGGCCAAACAGATGCAGGACTTAAGACCCCGAGTTATCAGGACCCCCGGGATACCACCTCTAAACGAGGATCCATGCCCCATGCTGAGATGAGGCCAGGTCTAACAACAGCACCTGAGACCAGCCAAGAAATGTGCAAGACTGGGCTCTTTAAGGACAAGCACAAATGCATTTGGAATTTTACCCCATTTTGATTTAAGCCCTCTGCACCTTGAGTTCAGCATTTTTTGATAGCCTGAAGGCATTCTTCAAATGCAACAGCACAGTTAAGTAATAAAATGCCTCAGGATCACCTCTACTCCAAGCACATTGACCCCTTTGAAGCAGCACATCATGACAAAAGTAATCTCGGGCCAAATTTCTCTTCAGTTTGAGTCACAGGAGTATCATCAGAGATGGAGTTAGCCCAGTTTCTTAAGTGAGTAGAAGATGGGCAGTTTTATTTTGGTTTCCGTCTCTTTTTTTCTGTTCTAGTTCTTGGAATCCAGGTTGAAGAAGTGGCCCTTCCCTTGCTGTGATCTCACGCTTTGAGGTGAGCAGGAATGTCGAAATAGCATCTTCTTTGACCTTTCTGGTACTGAGATGCTTGTTGTTGCTTTTTTTGTAGGTTTCTGAAACCAAAAGCTCCCAAAAGGCTCTGTCCCCCCCCATCTCCTGAACTGCATCTGCAGCATACAACAACAGTCCCTCTGGAGGGCAGCGTGGCTCTCACAGTGACGACACCACACTCTTAAATTTGTTCCAGCCTGTTTCACACTGACATTTTAGCACTGACGTCATCAGCTGCTGAAATTTCATTGCTGCTGCTAAGAATAACAGCCCTCCTCAACCCCCACCTTACACCAAATAATTATTTTAATACTGTAGGGATCTAGATTTATCTTTTCTGACACAAATCAGGTTCTGGTGGTTAGAAGTAGTAAGAGCAAAGCATGGCAGATGCTTTTATGTTCTGACAGCCTAGGACAGAACCCCCCAGCCCCCAAAAATAAAAAGTGTATTGCTAAGTTGTAACAGTGCTATAAAAAATGTACAGGAAAAGTTCAGACTGATTTGTTTTAAAGCTTCTTTGTCAGACAGTCTTAGGCATTGTGAATTGCTTAAATAGCCTAGGCTACAGTCTGCCCCAAAAGTCTCTTACAATGCCCCTTCCAAATCCTCCAAGGCTTTGTACCTTGAATATTTGATTATACTGGTGCAGTGTGGGCATAAAATACTGCCAAATCAGAATTTCCCATTGACTTTGGGGGCTGAACCAAATCCCAGTGATTTCTGTGGGAGGATTTCTATTGAATGGTCATTGAATCAAACCTAAATTGGCAGTGCTCTGCACCCATTTGGCACAGCATAGCTCTCTGCATAAGGTAGAGAATCAGGTCCAAAGACACTGAGAAATGCTTTAATTAGGAGCATTTTTGAGGAGAGCAAGCTTTTCCACCATTAAGCTGATAAACTGAATTTGTTCTATACTTTCAATAGCAAAGGGTCAGATTTTCAAAGACACTTGGTCTAAAGATGATGCTGAATGCTTACAGGATTTCCAAGAAATGTTTTAAGGCTAATCAGATGCTGAGAAGCCTTTCAAATCAACAGGTCTCCTCACTTATTTACATGCTTTTGGAAATCCTAGGAGCTATCAATTGGCCTTTCTTGTAGGCTTAATAAGTCTAATCAGAAATTATGAGATGAGCATTGCCTGCAGCCAGCAGCCAGGTTTATTCACCAGTTCCTGGTCAGGGCTGGGCCCTCACAGGCACAGGGAGCAGCAGCTGCAGTAACTGCACCAAGTATTGCCTGTAGGTGTGCCCCTGATGCCCCCCCTCCCATTCCTCACAGAGGGAGAATGGCACCTCTGTCAGGCGCAGCATGTCACCCACAGACCCCTTCTGGGGTGACAAAGGTCTCTAAAAACCAGACACACAGAGGTCCTGGCAATGTTATTTTCAACCCCTGCTGGGGAAGTGGCTAGCATGGCTTCCGCTCCAGAAGCAGACCTGAACCTAGACAGACCAGCATCCAGTCAAGGAGAAAATTCTCACAACTGCTTTGTTACTGCTTCCCCATCAACTCCAAGGTCCAGCTTAATTTCCTATGTTGCTGCTGACCCTCTCAGGCACCTTTCTCTACTGCCTGATCTTCAGCAACTGCTGCCTTCATTATCTCTGCATCTCCCCTTACTGTAGAAAAAGGGAAGTTTTAGGAGCTGGCATTTCTGATGGGTCCTTTGGTTACTCAGCTGGAGTTATTTTGTCTGGCTATTATTTTTAATTTGGACTTGAGTGTTTGGCATATTCTTTTTCTAGAAAGTACAGGGAGATTGATCATAAGACATGAGAGACAGACATCCCTGCTTACAAATGCCGGAGGCTGCAAGAGAGAGATGACAGCAACATTATCACACTAAGAAGCCTTCCCATGAACTGCTGCAGGGAAAGAGATCTAGAGAAGGTTGATGCTAGAGAGGAAAGCAAAGAGAAAGTGAAAGTGGTGTCAAAACCGAGCCTTGGACACAAAGCACAGAAGCTAGGAATATCTGCTCCAACCCCTGGCAGCCATTCTTGCTCGGCCTGGGTCAGTCAGGAAGGTCACATGCCGATGGGCTGACAGGAGCATATCTCTGAGCTGACTCGCCTCTTCCGGCAGACGTCAGGATGGGCTTGGCTGGAAGCCTGAGGGATAGCTGTGGACACCTGATTTCCTCAGCCCCCGTGCTAACCTCTTCCTCTCTTCCTCCCCATGACTAATTTCCCTCCACCTCCTCCCATGCACACCCCTAGATCCTCACTCCGTATATTTTTATGCACAAAAGACACTTGTTAAATTATGCCACCTGCTACTGGGATAAGTACCAGGTAAAGAGATAGGAATGTACTGAGGAACATGAGTCCTACAAACCAAGGAAACAAAGAAAAGTTTCTGCCCTGCATTGGCAGGCACCAAAGCAGCTCTTAAACCATCTCCTGATGAGAGCCCTGCTTCAGGGTTGGGGTGCTCTTAAAAAAACACATTGAAGTCATTGAAGTTGCTAAAAGAGTTGCTCACTACAAACAGTAAGGCTTAAAATATGCTCATGTCTGTCCGGGGAGGCCCGGACATACCTGAGCTGGTTCAGCTCCAAGAGGGTAAGCCATGGCTGGGAGCCATGCACTGAAAGCAAAGCTGTGCCCTGCAGCATTCCTGGGTGTGAGTGGGAATGGTGCTGCCTCACCATATACTTTTTGCTTTCTTTTGCTGACATCTACAAAACTGCTCCCAGCTTTGGGGTGGCTGTGGCTCTGGTTCTGTTCTGTACCAGTTTTACTGGGATGCTGCTCCACCAAGTACCACTTTTGAGTCTAACCTTCCCCAGGGCAAGCAAGAGGGGGAATAGGCCTACGGGGTTTTTTGTTGCTTACACCAAAAAGAATTATCTAATTAGAAATCATTGGAAACCACACGCACTTGCAGAAATGGCTCCACGTCAGAGGAATCTCTCGAGGCAAAGAAGTGAGTAATTCTTCAAGGGTTTATGAAAATAACCTCTATAGCTACACTCACTGGGATAATTACAAGTGTTCTCAATCCTCATACTTCGGGGCATAAGTTGATCCTGAGCTGGGGGCCAGGGAGGAATTTCCTCCCAGGGGATATTATTGTTCTGAGATTTATCTCATGGGAGATTCACATCCTCCAGAGTATCTGGCATTAGCCACTGGAGGAGAAATTTAAAAAGTATTAAAAAACAAACAAACAAACAAAAACAAAAAAAACCCCACCCAAGATACTGCTCAAACGGAGCCCGTGCCCTGGTCTCCTCGCATCACAACTTGAGGGCCCGGGCCGCCTCCGTGGTTGCACAAGCTGCCCGGCCCGATGTTGTAAGCGACGCAAGAGCTCCCGGAAGGGCGCGGGGCGGCCACGCTCCTTCTGGGAAGCGCCGTGACTCACGCGCCGTCCCGCGCCCTGCCCGGCACGCCTCCCGCCCCGCCCCCTCGGGAACAGCCAATCAGCAACCTGTTATTTGCATGAGCGCCCGGGAGCCTCTGGGATCGCGTCGGGGCCGCCACAGCCGCCCCCTGCCGCCGTCACCGCCGCGTTCTCTGCTCGTGCGGGTCGTATTCCTGCTGGGAAAGGGCGGAAGGCGCATCCCGGTGTTAAAACGATCTTCACTCTAACCTCAGGGTGGAAGATCTATGGGAATTCATATATTGTGTCAAGTGAACGCAGAAGTTGCCCGGATGACCCTCAGTGGTCTGGGGTGCAGGCTTCAAACCTGTAGCTGTCTAGCGACAGAGTGGTTCAATTCCACCTTTCGGGCGGAACCCCGACAGCAGCGCTCTGCTGCACCCATGCCCCCCATCCATTTTGTCCCGGGACGCGGCCGGTAATGCCAAGCCCGACCATCCCCAGCGGCAAGAGGCAGCGCCCGCTGTGTTATCCCGGTGTCTCCGTACAAGGAGCATGTTTCACTTACTCTTCTTCCACCTTATTCCCACGGCACCGGACTGCTGAAAGGGCAGTGTGCCAGGCACAGCCGAAGGACAATTCAGGTTTTAATTGGATTTTTCTGCTAAGCAGATCTTTGTTAAACGGTGTCACACGTCCTACAAGAACAGAGAAGAAGTAAATAACAGAAGTCATTCTCTAGATTTGCTCCATATTGACGATAACCCATCTCCCACCCACACTGCAACAAAGATGCTTCACTTCAGCAGTAAGCACGGGTGCTAATAATGTCACCCAGCCCCACGAAAAATAAAGGTTAGCGTCAAGCTAAAAAACATATTCTTCAAGCAGAAGGCTTTTATTTTGTGATATCCTGTTGCAACAACTCTCCAGTAGATGATTTGTGGAACCTCTAGTTAGGATGAGACCCCAGCCAACCCCACCACAGGGAACAGCGAGGATTGGAAGGGCATTTTCACATTATCTCCTGGCCCCACAAGCAGGAAGGGCAATTCTGCCTGGTGAATTACTGAATACTGAGTGAATTATCAGATCTCCAGTGTTCCTGGTTGCTTTTTGAGGGGCGCAGTGCCATCCGGAATTAAGTAGGTCCTCAGCACCCCTGAGGATCTAAGCCAGAATGACTGTGCCTCCTTTACATGGAATGAGTCACTGCAGCTGAAGACCTGGGAGGAGAAGGGATGGGCACTAGGAGCCCTGAGATCATTCCTGATGGAGCCTGCAGACCCCTGAGCCAGCTGGAGAGGAACAGCCGTGATGCCAGCAAGGCATGTGGCTCCAGGAATACACTGTCCCGTTATGGGAAATCTAGGGGGAAAAGGCCCTCTGAAGCTCCCACAGTATGTGCCAACTTCTCTGTGGCCTTGCAGATGTGCGGGCACAGCTGGGAGCTCCCCGAGTCACAGATGGCCATCTCTGTGCTCTGCGCCGCTCTGCCTGCCAGCCAGCCTGCTCTGCCCATAATGAACTTTCTATGTGGAATTTCTCTGCGGCCTCAGAATTTGGTGTCTGCACTGCAGTTTAGCTGGGGGGGCTTGTTTTGGGGGTGAGGGAGAGAGCTGGAAAGGCCTTTGCCCAGTAGTGGGCAGCTGAGAATGTTAGCGCTCTATGTCAGTTACCAAGCAGAACATAATACGACTCTTTCATGTGGTGTTTATAACTGAACATGCTGTTTTGTGACAGCCTGATTTTTTTCCTTCCAAGAAGTAGTTTTGGATTAAATTATGACAATTACATTCTTGTATTCACACACACACACACCCGCCAGCCCCCACCCTTGCCCTGCGTGCACACAAACACAAATGGGAATTATGTGCTCTGAGTGCGATTTGAACTATACAGCCTGGGATCTGTGCCTGGCATTGAGTTCACATTTTTTTTTGTCCAGAACAAAAAGGCCACATCTACTCTGCACTCTTTCATTGCCTTAGGAAAAAGTAGGATGGTCAGATTGCTAGTGTGGGTGATTTGTCCCTCATAGAGTTGATAGGCATGAGACTTTCAGGCAGGAGAGGGAAGGCTGGGGAGCCTTGCCCGGGGAGGTTGTTGTAAGTAGTGCAGGGACCTAGCTTTGTGAAATCTCCTGTGAATCCCTACTCCGAGCTGCTTACACACTCCCAGCCTGGCTCCTGTACCTGGGCAGTGCCTCATCTGGTGGGTAATGCAGACACACGGCAGGAAGTGATCCTGTCTTCTTGGGCTGTGCCATGCAGGGCTGTACCTCTAGCACGCGGCTGAACACAGGGAAACACAGGTGTTCAACAGGACAAGAGACGTGGCAAGGCTTCTCTTGCAGCCTTTAGCTGGCACAGCGGGTGGGACAAGGCCTTAGGAAACAGGGCACCCTACATTTCAGTGCTATTTTTTAAACACTGGTTGGAGGAGAACACCAGTGTGGAGACCCGTGTAGATGATCTGTCCACAGGAGGGACATTTTGTACAATGTCTTCCATGTCTCGTTTGAGTCAGCTTTGTTTGGAGTCACTATTAGTCAGGCAAAGCTTCCAGTGTTTGAACCTGAATGTCACTTTCTTCCCTGACAATGGGCCAAATTAAGAGGCGCCAAAGGCCTCACCACTGGTTAGAAGTCAATCCAGGGGTTACTCAGAGCCAAAATGCACGAGAGCCTGGGTCCTTAGTCAAACATAATCTGCCTCCTGTTGTTTTCCCCATGGAGTCACAGCAGGGTGAGGAGGATATGCTGGTGACAGATGGCTGACGAGACTTACTAAGTGTATGGGTGACTGGGCTGTGACTCAGCAAGTGTTTGGTTACAAGAGACTGGGAGCATGTGCTTTTGCACTGGTAGCAGTGGTCCTAACTGGATCTCTTCCTGGGAAGATCAGGCATGGGCTGTCATGTGAAGCCTGTGACTACCATCGTCCATGGGAGGAAAGCAGGCACACGTGGCCTATTAGAACAGAGAGTCAGGCTCCTAAATTACTGTTTACATTTGCAATGGATAATGTCTGAGTGTGTATAAATATATCACCTGCCAGTGGTGCTTAGATGTCCTACTGCCCTTCAGAAAGGAAACAATCTGGCCTAGAAAAATTACCATCTTGCTTGGACGGAGCAGGACTCTGAAAACTTCTGTTGCAGTTGAGTCACTAGAGGGGGACAAAGACCTAGCCTGGGTATGCAGCAACCTACCACTTCCCTCAGCTGCAGCTGTGGGACGCAGAGGCAGCTGCAGAGATGGCGCTGGTCTTTCTCAGGTTTGAAGGTGCCCGACTGCAGGGACAGTTTTCTGGAGGCTGAGCATGCAGGTGGGAACCAGCAATGCTTTGTGGAAATGAAGCCACTCCTTTTCCCGCAGAAGCATGATGGCACATGTAGGTGCATGAGTAGGCTAGCAGCCTTTATGTTGGCTCTTCCAGCATTTCTTCCTACCTAGAGCCAGTTGGTCCATAGATTGCCCAGACTTTCAAGTCTAAATTCCAGGCATTGCACAGTACAAGACAGTGTCACCTGGGCAGAGGACACAGACAATCATGTGTGGTTACAGGCACATGCCATTCTTCTCCTTTGTCCTCTTTTATGAATGGAGGAGAGCTGAATTCTCAGGTCTGGATAGCTGCCACGTGTTATTGTTGTCTCTGTGGGTTAAAGCCGTCATGGAAATATTGGAGGACTTGAACAGAGTGTACCTGTGTGCATCCTACACGTGCGTGGAGAGCCCAAGTTGCCGTGGCAAACAACAGGACACTGTTTGCAAGTGACATATTGACTTGGAGTGCTGGAAAGCTGCTCCACACACAGTCCTGGGGAAATGGAGACCGTAATGACTCACACGAATGGATCGTGATACGAAGCCCTCAGCGCAGCCAGGCTGTGTGTGGAACCAAGACACTCCCATTTTCTCCCCTCCAGCATACCTCCCTGACCAAATCCAGGACCGAGCCATTTGGCTCTGACTGGAGCTGGTCAGAACATGTTTTTCTTTTCTTCTCTTTTCCCCTCCTTCACCCTTTGGAAAATGTTGACATTTCAGCAAAGGGCTGAAAACCCAAACCCTGAATATTTTCCACTGGAAAACGCTGGGGGAAAGGGAGAGAAATAATCTCCAAACTGCCAACAATCAAATCTCTTTGGCTTTTAAGGCTTTTGAGTTTATGCAAAGGAGGCATATTTGGAGGTCAGTGAACACTTTTTATGAAAATATCTGTTCTCTCAAAACCAAATTTTTCACTAGAAGTGTTCCAACTGGCATAATTTTCACTGGTGATGGTTTGGACACTCTCTACATCTAATTCTGGAAAGGACCTGAAGAAAATTTAATTCATTTTATTGGAATATAAGGCACAAATGACACTCCCACAGCACAATTGATACTGAGAATTTGTATTCTGAGTATCATGAGACTATACCCTGATATTCTTTCTCTTTTAAGAGTGTTGTTCACACGAACATCTCAAGCAAGTCTGGAACCTGATCTCTGGAAACACCACACTCCCAGGGCTCCAGCTGACTTGCCTCAGACCTCAGAGCACGATCCTGAAGGGAACCTACCTTTCACAAGGTCACATCAAAGGCTGCAAAGGAAGCAATATGCACTGAAAGGCATGTTACCTGTAACTATCCCTTGAGTAACTGATAGCACAGAACACTTACAAGGCATTTCATTCTGATGTCTTCAGCTGATTTATATTTCTGTGTGAATTGTAATGCAGACCTGAAACATATTTCATCTTGGTTTTGCATATTATTCTGCTTTCCTGTAAGTTAAAAATAAAAAAGGGGCAATGTTAGCATAACAGAACACACATATTTGTAGGAGATGAATTATGCCCTAAAACTTTCACTAAATGTGGCTAATAGCAGGTTAGAGTTTATAAAAGGAAAGATCTTAAAATGGGCATACACTGGTCATAAATAAACTGAGGCTGCAGATTTGCAGAAACTTTCAAAACAACAGCAGAGTGAAGTTCAGAATAACCTCCAAAGAGAAGCAGTGGGAATAAAAAGCTCAAATGTTTGAAGACAGACCTTTATCAGTCATGGGATGCCATGAGCACAAAGGAATAGATTTGATCACACAGAGAACCCTTTTAATTTGTCGTGCCCCTTACTCCATTATTTTCCACACTGAGGCTTCCCAGTTACTATTTACGTTCTCTCTGGTGTGATGTAGCAATTGCACTGCTACACTTCATTCTGGTCTAGTCCAGCTCCCTGTCTCCTGTCATTCCCAGGTTTTTCTGAACTAACCACCTGTGTTTGAATTCAGTCAGCACCAAAGAAGGGGCATATTTGACTTCAAATCCCTGGTTTTTATTCTTTTCAGATTAGGAACATCTCATTGTAATTGTTAAAGCTTATAAAGCAGTGAGTTTAGAAAGATAATGATGCAAAACCTCAGTTTTAGACCTCACCTTTGTTGGCTGGAGACAACTAAATTGCATATTGATGAAAAGAACAAGCACTTAATGTCTCTGATAACTTAGTGGCGAGAAATACAGAGCTCCCAAGGACCTGCATTGGTGCTGTACATGCTTTGTCATAATTTTTCAAGATAAGTAAGCCAGTTTTCACTTACAGAACCTTACTCTTGAATTAATAAAGTCAAAAGATCAAGAGTTTTAGCCCATGACCTTAGAAACACAACTGCATGCAAGAAGCCATGGCAGAAACCTGAGGAAGAGCCATCTGGAGCTGCAGAGCTGTAACTAGCCATTGGAAAGCCATACACACAAAGCTGAGATGTAGCTATGAGCTGTCCTTGCTCCCATCAGTACTACAGGGGCAGATGCCAAATAAGAAGATAAAGAGTCAAATGAATCACCCTGTCACTGTGTGAAATGCAATGACTGGGAGAGCAAACAGATTAAGCCAGGGCTTATGACTGTTAACATTCACAGAAACATGTTCCACAAATTCAGCTTTCAGAGAAAAATTGGATTCTAGCTTCCTTCTGGTAATTTAAAGAGGCAACAATCTGTTCATATGACCTTCAGATTGGGCTGCTACAGGGACTGAATCCTACAATAAAAACTGAAGAATGGCCCTTTGCAGCAGAGCAATGGTCCTCCCCACCCAGCACTCTGCTCCCAACTAGGGCAAGGTCCAGGGAGCACACACACACCTGGACATTTCCCTCTCCCATCTGTTTTCTCAGGATTCACCCTTGCTGGATTGGGATGTTAGATTACACACTTTGCCTTTTCCTTTTAGTATCATTTTATGGATCTGTTGCCAGCAAATTTGTCTAATCCAATTTTGAGCCCACTGATGCTCAGCCTTCCAGGTCAGCAACTTCCAGAAGTTCTCTACCTAATGTGATGTAATTTCTTTAAGTTGTTTTAAACTCATCTCCTACTGGTTTCATTGAGTGCTCCACGTCCTGCTGCTGATGGATTTGGCTACCAATGGCCCTGCATTCATCTCAGACACCCTGATTTAGTGAATCCAGTCCTTAGCCACCAGAAGAATAGGGCAGCATTGCAATACTGGTTGCTCAGCTCACTTCAGTCCCTGACACTTGCTGACCTGCCCAGAGTGGTTTTGTGCCTGGAACACTCTGGCTGTTACCAAACTCAGGGGAGAAAAATGATGGCAAAGCAAATGGAGTGCAACCTCCTCCCAGGGCTTTGCTCCCCCCGCAGCTGTTCACGGGTGACGCAGTGGGTCCCCTTTGTGGTTAAGAGCTGGATGCTGATGGCCTCGTCCTTCTCCTCAGGCTCTGCAGTTCCGGGCCCAGCAGGGGGCTGCAAAGCAGCAAGCAGGATTTCGGGGAGGGTACGCTGGCAGCCCTGGCGGGGGTGTCCGGGGCATCTTCCAAAGTGGCTTTAATTAATGAGCACATGTGCAGCGAGGAGAGTTACAGCATCCCACTCAAATTGTTGACTTGGAGCCGCTTCTGGAGACAGCCGTATTCTGCTCATTAGGAAAGAGCTTTTTTGCAATGCCCTTGGATTGGACAGCTCTTGGATTGCACCACGAGATCAAGTCCACGTACGGGCTGCCTGCCTTTCGGCTGCCAGCTCCAAGAGGGTTGTTTTTCTTGTCTTCTCATTCTCAAGGAGTGCTCAGCCAGATGGCCTGTTTTCGAATGCACTGTGCGTTGGTTGGATGTGTGTTTGGAGAGTCTGCCAGCTTCATGAGAAGGAAGAAAGAGCAAAAGAAAGGGAAAAAAGCACCATTTGGTATCTATCTCTGGGACCCAGCCAGAGTTGAGGCTCTGTTTGAAGAAGGGGGGAGTCTTAAGAAGGAAACTCTAGACAAAATTGAAAGCTGGAAAAACTTTCAAGCTTGACAGACTGGGAGACTGAAGTTCTGTACAACATCCATCCACTACCTGGCTCCATTGCAAACGTGTAGCAGACTTCCTCTAAAACAACAGTAAGAGCAAGCACGAGCACTAAGTGTCTGTCTCTCTGCTCTCCCAGTGCACCTCACCTGTGGGCTGGGATGTGGAAAGGTGACCCAGCCAGCTGCCCACCAAGGCTGGGTGATGCTGCTTGTGGGTTTTGGGATTTTGTTTTCAGTTCACCAAAACCAGAAATTACAGCAAGCAGCCTGGACACGTCTGCTCAGGAAGAGGAGCTGCAATGGAGTAGTACAAAATACCCATCACCATGGTCCAACTCTTGAAGAAGCTAACTTTAATTAGTAAATCACGGCAGGCCAATGTCATTTTCTTGCACCCCCTGATGTTCATTTCCCAGAAACACCTTCTATTGATTTGGTGCAGCAAATAAATACAGGCCAAACTAGAGCAACAGCTTTTTCCAGCACTCACTGGCAAATAATTTGAACCTGACAAGAAAAATCTGTTGCCAAAGGAAAGGGGGAAGTTTTGGAGGTTGGGTGGATTGTGCTTGGCTTTGTTTTCTTAACTAGATGTCATGTTGTGGTAACCACATATTGTTCCAAACAGCAGGAGGAGGTCTTGTTGAGCAGAGCCGGAGAAAGCCACATTTGTAGCCATTCCCGCTGGCTGACACGCCACTGTGTCTTACAAGCAGGCCTGTCTGCTCGCTTACTGAAACCATGGCATAAAGAAGATGGTTGCAGGAGCATGTGTGTCTGTGCAGGTGGGTGTGCTAACTGCAAACTCCACTTCTCTGCTGATTACACCGAAGTAATTTCATTTAAATGATGAAATTTCATGGGTCCTGGGTGAACAGTGAGTCCCTGGCAACACTATCTGGGCTCTGTGTTGCAGACACTCTGCAGACAGCCAGGGCAAAAGGGACTCTTCTCATTCCTGCTGTGGGACACATCTTGGGCCAACCCTGCTGGTGTCTACAGCATGTCAAAGCCCCTGTGGCTTCTCAGGAGTTCCTGGCTGTCACTACTCCAGGTCCCAGAGGTACACAACATTGACTTCACAGCAGTCACATGAGCAGCATTTGCAAGCCCCACCATGTAAAGAGCAGGACCTTTCCCCAACCACAGAGAAACATCCTCAGCTCTTGGCAAAACAGTGCCTCTGACCTAGGGGTGCAGATGCCATCCTGGTAGGGAAGGAGGTTTAGCTGGTTCAAGACAGTGATTACCTCACAGAAATACATTCTTGCATGGGTAGGAAGGCTGCACAAAGAGATTGCCTCCCTTCCTACTCCAACAGAACCCAATTTGGTAAATAACCCTGGCATAAAAAAATAGGCTGTGGTACCTACATTCACAGTTAAGATCATTACAAGAGAATTGTTTTTCTGCATGCCCGAAAACAAGGTGCAAAATCTGACTGTAAATTCAACCATTCCCTCCAGGGTTTTAGAGGGCTCATTACACCACTCAGGCAATTGCCTGATAAAGGAAGGATTTCTGTCTTTAACTGCACAGAAAATTCGGGGGTCTAGGAGTCACTGGATTGGAATTTGCCACAGTTAGGCTAGTTAGGCTACTTACCTCTTGGCAAATGGGAATAATGATTACCACAACATTCACATGAGTACTGTTGGGAGGAGGTAGCTTCCAAACAAAGGTCATTGGTGCACTTTGGGTGGGAGATCAGCCAGAAAAAACATCCAGCCATCCGCTCACCCAAGCTGCACTGGCTGTGTCAGACACAAACAGCAGCCTCTGCATTTTTCCCATATGGTAATTTTCCCCTGCTTTATTTCATTGCTCTAGTGTTGCCTGACTTGTGGACATGTGCACTTCCAGCACACTGCCCAACACGGCATGAGTTGACAGGCCAGTCTGAAAAAACAATTCCTTGTAAGTTACCTGGCTTAAGGTACCATTACATACTTAGCATCGTCCAAAGAGGGGAAGCTAGAAGAATTGCCCAAACATGGGATTTTGGAAATTTATCTACTGTACAGACAGGTGAGGCCTGCCTTTTGGCACCAGTGCTGGCTGCTCTGCCACCATCCTTTGTGTATGACTTTATTAGCCACTCAATACCTGGATGGGAAATCTCCAGAGGGGCCAGAGGTTCAGGGTTCAGAAAGTCTCGTCTCCAGCTAGGCATAGGTCAGTACACACCTCAGCATGGCATAAGTAATATTGCACTGTCCATTCTGAACAAGAGTGTTGAGTGTGGCTGCACTCAAGTTCAGCAGCACCCACTGAGGTACCGCAGAGGATGACTCCAATTTTGCATCTGAGTATCTCATTTAGGCGACATCCTTCAACAGCTCAAGGTTTTCACAGGAACTGAACTCCCAAGCCCAGTTAAAAAAATGGCCATGTCTCCCCTTCCTCTGTGCATGGCCTCACTCTGCACCCAGAAGCTCTCAGAGCATATTCTTAACTTCATTAAGAAAATCATGTTTCTAGCAAGAAGAGATGATGATGGGCACACAGAGCTTCTATTTCCCGGCTGTGGGGGGAAACTCCCTGTGCTACAACTCCAAACAACAGGAGATGAGATGATGAGCACAAGACAGAGCTGAACATCAGTAGCACAGATGTGATGACTGAAGCTGGAGATCTGGTTTACAGCCAAGATATACAGAGTGGACAATGCCTGAGATCCATGTTGCTTATGTTGACAAGCCTACACAGGCTTGGCATACATGGAGTACATGGAGTCAATCCTGTTCTCTTAGAGTGTCTCACTCACATCCATTCTCTCAGTCCATGAGCTTCCCATGGTTTTATTGGTAGTCCTTCTGTAAACCATATGTTTGACATTACTGGGGAATGCAGAAGTTGAAATTATTAGAACTCCTTTTGAAGTTACAGGAAAGAAAAACTTTAGAGAATGACTTACAGTTGGAAGTAGCTCATCATTCAAATGCAGGACCCATTTGACTCATAGCTGGAGTTAGATGTAATGACAAGGATGGTTGCTTTAAAAATTCCCAGTCAAAGGTAAAACAGAAAACCATAAAGTAGAAAACAACAGAGCACATGTTTAAGAAGCTGAATTCTAAGACACAAATTCAATTTACTACCATGCTGACTGACTTTTAAACTATGATTACACACTAGTTCACAAGCCTGTTTTCAAAAAGGGCCTGCACATGCACACACATACAGGTAAATATAATATATGCAGCTCTTATTCATATATAATTTCTTGGCAGGCATTTTACCATGACTTTAGCAAGGCTTGAGGCTGTCTACCACAACATTCTTCTATTCAAGTTTGGATGTTATGGTCTGGGTGGGCGGACTAACAGACAGTAAAACACTGGTTTAGATGGTCAGATTTGGAGAGGAGCAAATGTATGTCATGCCCTACGTGGAGGCTGGTAACAAGTTGGGTGCTGTAGGGGTCTGTCCTGGGGCCTGTCCTGTTTAAACATCTTTAGCAATTGTCTGGATGAGACCATGGAGTGCTTGCTCATCAAGTTTACAGACAACTTCAAAGTATTAGAGGGTAGTTGATATGCTTGAGTGCAGAGCTGTCATTCAGAGGGCCCTGGACAGGGTGGAGGAATGGGCTGAGAATTATGAAATTCAACAAGGATAAATGCAAAATCCTGCACTTTGGAAGGAAGAGCCTTGCAGCAGTACAGGCTAGAACTGACAGGGAGAGGAGCAGCTCTCCAGAAAAGGATCTGGGTGTCCAGGCAGAGAGCAAGCTGGGCATTAGCCAGGTGTGTGTCTTGGCAGCAAAAGAAGCCAAAGGCTGAACAGCCAGGAGGGTGACAGATGTGCTTATCCAGCTTCCCTAGGTACTCAGATGGCACTGGAGTACCAAACCCAGTTTTGGATCCCCAAAGCAAGTAAAACATGGACACACTGGTGCAAGTTCAGCAAACACCACCAAGAGGTTTGAGGGCACGAGCCCTTTGAGGAGAGGCTGAGGGAACTGGGCCTGTTTGGCCCCAGAAGAGATGGCTTTGTAGGAGACAACCAGCAGCCTGACAGCTTCTACAAGGAAGTGATCAACAAGGTGGAGCCAGGCTTTTCACCATAGGCCATGGTGGGAGGACAAGAGACAATGGATCTTAACTAAAATGGAAGATGTTTAGGCTGGCTTTAAGGAAAGGCATTTTCACCATCAGAATAGCCAAATACTGCCCAAAGAGGTTGTGCAGCCACCATCCTTAAAGGCTTTCAGTACCCAACTGTCAAAAGCCCTGAGCAACCCATCCTCATCCTTTTTTTGATCTTCTTCTTTGAACCAGAGGTTTATCTAAAGACTTCCCAAAGTCCCTTTCAACCAGAGCAACCTGAGTATTTGTAAGGTTTTGAAAGGTATTTGGGAGCCTGAGCATTATCCACTTAAGCAGCAGACACAATACTATGTGAGCTGATTGGCCAATCACTCTGCAAGCAGAAACTACTCAAACAAAAGCCACAGTGAATTTGTGAACTACTCAAACAAAAGTCACAGAATTTGCAAAAAGCTTGTTTGCATAAAACAATTGATTAAAAAGTTTAGACTAACAAGTAGTTGAGCAAAAGTCTTGTCTGTCTGTTCTTCACAGCCTGAGAGGAAATGCAATTTCAGTGAATTTATGACCCAGTTAAACACCAGTTTTCCTTAATGCCCAGTAACCGGTTAAATTGAAAACTCTGTTTTCTCTTTGTTGAGGGCTGTCTTCTCTATATGAAAAAGAATGAGAATGCCAAACCAAAGCAGATAGAAATATTTCTTAGATTATTACTATAGCATCTTCCAACAGAAAACTCAGATTGCTTCACTGCTGTTAATTAATTAAGCCTAGAAACACTTATGCCAGGAAGTTTGATATCACCACCCCTTTTTACAGATGGGGGGAAAACAAGATATAACATTCATTCAGGGCTACTAAGTGAATGAGGGGCAGAACCAGAAATAAAACATGGGAATCCTGGCTCAGAGTCTCCTCTTATAATCTCTAAACAAAGCTTTTTTCCTGTAAAATTCCATCTAAGCTCTTCATAGAATAATTAGAGCCACTTTATTTCTTCACTCGTTAACAATGAAATCTGACAGGCTTTGTACTCAGGATGCTGAAGCTCAGTTAGGGGAGCAAGGCTCTTCTCCATGAGGGGAGGCCTGGAATGTCAGTCTTTAGGTGGCTTAGTAGGGGCATACTTCCAGCTGCCAGGTACTTGAACTCCTGCCCAAATCCCTGTGACAAAGCTTTAGGGAAGAACTGGAATGTAAGTGTGATCTACCATAAATGTTAGGGAAGGATTAGACAAATAGCAGCTGGTTTTGCAATGATAAAACTTTGCCCTCAGTGACATGTAAGAAGTATGAAAGAACATTTACCTGCCTTGGTATTAAGCAGTTTTCTCTTTTCCTTTGGTTTTATTTGCCTATTTTTCAAGTGAACAGACCGAAAAAGCTCTGAGACGCAGAGAGATTCACGGCAGTACCTCAGATGTGCCCTTCAATTCTACCTTCTTCAGTTCCATCAGGTCTGGAGGACACAAAGTTCCTCAGGGCTTACAGCTCACTTGCAGCTCACTAGGAGTGACTTGCACTACCTTGAGATATGCAGTAAGGTCATGAGTCATGGACTTCTCCACCTCCCCTACCCAGGGCAAATGGCTCACCATCCTCTCTGTCATCACTCTTCAGAGGTCAAGAAACTGAGACATGAAGAGCTGCAGAAATGCTGACCATCCAATATTTTGGAACTCTGAAGGTTGCTCAGCACTGCTTAACCACAGGCCACTACATTTGAAGCTGGAGCATCCCATACTAAGGGGTACATTTAAACATGTGCCCTACTTGCTCAGCATCACATGAAGGAGGCTCTGGCAGAGCAGGGCAGACTCAGTATTTCCACATTAAAAAGCCTGTACTTTTGCTGCTTTGATGTATTTTCCTTCTGGAAAGCCAAACAAGACTATTCTTACAGAGCTTCACAGGAAATTCTGCAGGCCTTCTGCCTTGCTCTTTTCAGCTTTTGGCTATAAGAATGCTTTTTGCAGAGCAGACTTGAGGACACTGATCATAAAGTCCAGGGACCAGAAGACGTGAGGAAGGGACCATCTTTTACAAGAAATCCTTGTGGAGTGTGGAAGTTCATCCTCCCTATTTCTTCAGTGTCATCTGCCCCATCTCTCCCAAGGCTCCAAGCTCAGGTCTGGTAGGTGGCATGTTTGAATTGACTTTGATCACCTGGATATAGTTTGCTATTTGCCCTCCCCTTGTTCCAAGCTTCATTTGTGGCTATGCTTGGTTAACAAATCGCTTCTCCTTTGGCCTCAGATGTCTGCCATAGCCCTTCCCTTTCCCTCTTGGGCATTTTCAGTCACCAGGACAGTGTGCATCACCTCCTGTAGTGGAAAACATTGACAGGAAAGCCCATGGTCTTAACATCTGGGGACAAATCACCCAGGCTCTCTTGGTCCAGCATTATCTTGGTGACCTGTGAGGCAGAAGTTCATACACACATTTTCCTACAGGGATGATAAGGTTCCAGCCAAGGTCTGGGGAGTTTGAGGGGGGTGAAAACAGGGAACAGAGAGAAAGAAAGAACAGAGAAGAGCACTTATGTCTATCAATGCAAAACTGAAAGGTCTGGGGAACAAAGGAGGTTGCTCTGGCTTTGGCTCAAGATCAAAGCCTGGAGGTGGCTGTGGCTTTCTGATCTTCTAGCTGAAAGTAGCAGAGGCTTTTTTCTTACTGTACCAATGGCCCTGAGAGCTGCTTGCAAGAGTCCAAAACCTCAGAAAGAGAGACACAAGGATGTGAGCTTTCCCATCACCAGATTTTCGTTTGGAGGGGAAGAGGTTGGTGGAATTTGAGTATCATGTAGCAGGAAAGAGAGTTGAGGCTGTAGTACCTCAGCAGCTTCAGGGAGATCGAGAGCAAACACAGCCACAATTGCCTATGTGTTTGAAGCGAGGTCAGGGGAGGCTGCAAGATAGGAAAGGGGCTATTTTTTCACCAAGCTGTGTGTTTAGTGGAAACATGAGCTGGCAAGAAAGGACAGTTAAGATGAAGCCTGGAACATGAAATTGAGCAAGTGGCTTTCTAACTAAAAGCTAAAGGGGAAATTCCACAGTCTGCTTCATTGCAGCAAATGATGGCAAGCCAAGGAGAAGGGAACCAGGTTAATTTGAAATCAAAAGGGACTTGATACTCTGCTGAGCTAAAATCTGTGTCTTTGTTACATAGATACAGTTTTCTTGTGGGCATCTACCTCAAATGTGGATGAGAATGGCTGAGGACACTCTGAAAAGAGGACAGCTTTCTACAGTATTGAAACTTTGCCCAGAAGTCACATCAGCCTTGTGTTCATTCACAAATAACCCAGTACATCAATCACCACGGTGCCTAGTAATTAAGACAAATGACTGGGACTGAGAGGTTAGAAAGCACTGGATACAGTAACTCACATCAGTTGAAGCAGACAATTGAGCTTCTTGGGGTGATACACATCCCCTCCTTTCAGGAAGTCCACAGTTCAGGAGTACAGTTGATGTATAATGCTATCTCTCTCAGAATTTCTTGTATATGAAAAGATTCTGGCAATCTGCTGGAAACAAGGAAAAGAGCTACACTAACCCAAGAGGAGCTGGTTTTTATGTCCCTTTCCATCCCAAGACATGGGAATATTTTTACATGTTAGCATGTTGGTGTCTCCCTGTGGCACAGCTGGGATCAATGGCAGATGGCACAGGGGCTTGTGCAGAAGAAGCACCAACAACACATGAAAATTCTTTCCATGGCCAGTGGAGCTGTAAGTAAAGAGACCTCTGCAGCTGTCCACATTAACAACTCACAAATAATACAACCAACCAATAGGAAGGTACTGCAAATTCATCAGGCAAATATTGTTCAACCATCTGAAGAGTGACTTGACTAATGAAAAGGTTATTTTTGAATAATTCCAGAAGGAGGATAACACATTGCAAAAAGTACAGAGAAGTGATACTGGGCTGATTAAGAAACTAGAAAGCATGCCTTACAGTGAAAGACTCCAGGAGCTCAATCTGCTCAAACAGAGATCATGTGAAGGGTTGACTTGATCACAATCTCTCAGTTCTGACATAAAACCAGAGGTCTGATAACTGAAACTGGATGAATTCTGACTAGAAAAGAACCCTGATATTTTAGGAGTGAGAGTAATTAATCAGTTTGCATAAGGCTTCTGGTAGATTTCTCCATTTATTAGCAATATTTTAAAAAAACCCCACCCAATTCCCCTGAAAGTTACTCTGTATTTCCAAGAAAAAGCAATTCAGTGTAATGCTGCAGCCTATGGTATACAGGAGCTCAGACTAATGATATCACTGGCCCCTTCCTTTGTAATCTCTAAACCAATGAGCAAGTTACTCAAAACTGAAAGCAGAATTTTATGTGGACTCATTGCATCATTTAAGTTGGAAGAGACCTCAGAGAAGGTAAGGTGCTGAACAGACAGATACACCATTTGTCAGTTTATTCAGTAGGCTCTAATTATGATGTTTGCAATGACTGTGGAGATCAATGGAAAGACTCCTAGTGACAACATCAACCTGAGTAAAGCACTATCTACAAGACACACCTTCACTCCCTTTGTTATTCAAGGACAAAAAGCCTCTTTGCAGATGCTTTTTGCCTCTTGCCATACCTGCCTTTCTCTGCCTTCCACCAGTGAAAGGGACTTAGCACTAACTCAGGCAGGATTTGTGAGGTTTAACTCACTAATGATTGCACAGTGCTTCAGGAGCCTCATCGGGGAGATTCAGTCTATTCCTGTGTGATCCCACTCACTTATTCTCTTAGACAAATGGGGCAGGCACTTACCTTCTTGTATCTGGCAGCTACTGCAATAACAGCTTCAAAATAGATTTTGGCAGAGAATTAAAAAAATTAAAAGTGTCCTGACTTTAAAGGCTAGAAAAAGTATTAGAACAGGCTGCTTGATCTGGTAATTCACAGGGAGATAGAAAGTTCCTTCAGTGATGACTGTGTATCCTTTGTTGAATAGAGTCCCTGCCTGAAATATTTCCAGTTCCACGTAGCTAAAAAAAATTAAAAACGCTGCTCTTGTTGTGACCAAATGTGAAGTCACTCTTTGGATCATGGGATAATGTCATAACGGTTTGGTCTGACTCATTTTAAGAGAGAAGATTTTCAAATCAGTGAACAAGGCAGTTCAGCATGTCAGTTCAATCTCCACCCTGTCAGTGGATTTCACATCTAAAATCATAACAAAAGCTGCTAGAAGGGAAACAGGCCCACTGCTCAGCTGCCTTTCTTTGTGCATCTACTTGAAGCCCATCTTGCAGAGAGCTCTTAGCCTCTAGACTAAACACTGCTTGGAGCTGAAATAAATATGAATGAACAATGGTTAGGACGCTCAAGTCAGTGGGTAGTGTGGTAATGTGGTTGTCCTGGGAGAGAAGAGGGTGACTGGTGAAGAGACAGAAGCCCATCTGTGTGCATTCCTTTGATGTAAAGCTTTGCTGAAGTATAATCACTTCTCTCATTTGAAAAGACCACTAACTTTTTTACACATGAGAAGATAAAACTGTCCTTGTCTCAGAGCTGCCAAGAGGTACAAACGGGGAAATGCAACTGTCCTTACCTCCCAGATGCCAAGAGGGACACAGTAAATGAACTATGTGAGACCAGGAGGACGGCCTGGTGTAAGGCACCCAACTGGAAGACCTAAACCTCAGTTCTCATGCCAGCCTACTGCTAATGGAAGGATATGATTTCACCTGCTCTCTGGAGGGGCACATTACCCTACCTGACTACAGCAGTGGATGGGACTTTAAACATCTAAGGTTGGATAGTATCAGGTTAAGACTTCAGCCCAATCTCTTTATGCTTTGTTTTAGCTAAAACTTCCTCCACGGAACTCACAGAAATCAGTGGGAAACCTCTCGAGGATGCCGATGAGCTCAGCAGAAAGCCACGGAGCTAAAGATCCAGGCCTTGGTGGTTACAGCTTTGTTTTGGGAGTTTCAGTCTAGATTTTCAAAACAGTTCAGTTGCTGGTACCAAAGAATTGCCAGGACTGTTTCATTCTTTCTGGTTAGGTTTGGGTATCATGCCATGTGGGAGAGTCAGAGGCTGGGGAGGTGCAGCATTTCCCCAGTGACACTTCTGAGCTATGCATATGGAGCAATCACACAAGTTTCCAAAGGGGCTGGAGTCCTGGATGCAAATGCAGTTGAAGATGGTCTCTATGTGTGTGCTGTCCCACTGTCTTGGATTTCTGGGTAGCTGTAGTCCTACTGGAAAATTATTAACTTTTTCTGGAGGATGCCAGCCACTCTAACCTAATTTCTGTTGATCAGTCAAGTGAGTTACAGGTTCCTTCTAGAACAGAGACAACCTCACAGGAAGCAACGTCAATGAACATTCAGCAGAGCAGGCAGCTACTCCATTCTCCCTTTTAACCAGAGACTGCAGCAGAATTATGGAAAGTTACACAACCTGAGCATCCTGGACCACACTGCCAATTGCAAGTTGCTCCCTTTCTTAAGAAAAAGAATCAGAATCAAGCAAAAGGCCTTTGCTCTTTGTTGTATTTCACCCTATTGGACCTCTCTGCTCAGGAGTTATAAGAATGAGAAAATGAAGCCAAAAGATTGGCAACTGGTAGATCTCCTGAAAGGGTTAAGTGATAAATTGCATCTGACTGAATGAACCCCTGAGGCCTAAAGCAATTCAGTCTCTCTAAATCTTGGGATTTCATTGGGAGGGGTAGCTGCATGTGAATGAATGTGGTAGGGAAACAAAAATGCCCCCTAAGTTCCTAAGTTTACACGAAAGCATTTACAGCAGCTGGAGATGGGAGATAGAATTGTGGCTGAAGAATGGGCTAGGACTCTCGTCAAGGTACCAGTTAGTCACTGGCCTCAATGTGCTGCTCTCTGAAGACAATGCAGTGCTGGGTTCTGACCTCACATAAAAAGAATGAAAAACCACCAAAAAACCCTACAGGGGATGTTTTCTATAGTCAGAACTAGAAAAAAATACGGAAATTGTCCTTTTTTGGATGAAAGTCTGAAACCTGCAGACTTTTCTATGTAAATGAATTGATTTTTTTAATGTAAAAAACCCCCCAACCCAGAGAAAAATGTTTACTCTTTTCCTCGTTTTTCATTTCTTCTCTTCCACTTTTCTCCATGCCATTATTGAAAAGGGATTTAGAGGAAAACAGACAATAATTCTGAAGAGAGTTACATGTTCTTCAAGGGAAATTTTTTGAACAAAGGGCTACGAGCACTTCCACTTCTGGACATTTGACATGTTGAGTTCCCTTCTCCATAATTTCTATGTTGTTTCGGGAAGAAGCAAGTTGGTAGAGAGGGGTTTCATTCTTCCCACTTTCCAATTATTACTTCATGAAAAATACTCAGTTATAAAATATCTGGAATGGATGCTGAGCTACATAGAGAAGTGAACTGTTTGCCAGTGTCAGATGCTTCCATAACATGCACGTCACCATGCCTTTCTCAGTTGGTGAGCAGCACTTTGCAAAATCTGGGTGAGCATGGAGTGGTTTTACCAGACATGAGTGAGATGCTATGGAAAAGCAGTCGTATGGTGTTTGAGGTTTGTCTTTGTAGCTGGCTCCAGCAATCAAATACACCTCCTCCCAAGCTGTTGTTTCCTACTCTGTACATAAATCTTCCATCTACTTAGCTTGAATTTTGGGTTTTGCTATGAAAGACCTTGTAGATATGAGACATGATTGCCTAGAGAAGGCAGGCAGATAATCTTGGTTGTAGAGTTCTATTTTTCAGTGTTAGCTTTCTGGGTTTGCCCTTTAAAGATATGACAGTTGTATGTAAGTGGAAGTAATTTAGCCCTGGAGGGGTGAAATTCTTTTTTAAGCTCTTCATGTAATCTTAGTTTGTTATTGCAAAAAGATCTCTAACCAGGAGCAACTGGGTCCAATCTGATGCTGAATTAAAAATAACTAGAACTCCTGGGGCAGTCCTCTGCAGTGCCAGAGTGGTTGCCAGATGCAGTTGGCATCAGATGTACATCTAATTCAAGTGCATTTTCCTGCATTTCACCCACAGGTGCTGCAGGCAGGAGGGCAGCTGGAGGGGTGTCCTGCTGGCTGTCCTGCAAGTGGAGGCTCAGCAACGCCCTCCTGTTGATGCAGAGGGTTCAGTGAGGTGCCACCCCGCAACACTGGCAGCTGGACAAATACAGAGCAGGAGACAGTTCCTGCCTAGAAGAGGTAAAAGGCTGCAACTGGCAGCAGAGAAGTGCAATGATTGCCTCTGGTTGTTCAGCAGCTCAGAAAACTCTTGCAATTGATTTGGCTCTGCAGACACTTTGAAAACAAATTTAATCCCATTCCAGTAAAGTCTTCTGGTTTACTGCTAGCATGAAATACCCCAACCACCATTTTACATGCAAGCATGAGGTCACTACAGACAGTACTGTATCTGAACAGGCTTATATGAACTCTTCAATGGTAGCAACAGGATTTAAAAATGATGCAAGAGTATTTTTGTGCTGAGGAAGAGGTGAGATCTTCAGTTACCCAGAACTAGGTCATCAGAAGCTAATGCAGGGCAGGGCTGGGAATATCAGTCCACCAGTCCTACCCCAGTATGGACTGGGTCATGTAAGCAGGCCGAATATTTGGACAGTAATTTGTCTAAGGTCAGATGCTCTGGGCCATGTCTTCATCACATTTACATATCTGATTTTTAGGCAACTATGCCCCTTTGATACATACGGAGGTTAGACTAGATAGCAAGGCAAACCTAAAGATGTGGGCTACAGTTATGGGAACAGTTACTTTTAGGGAGCAACACCTAGTCTCTTCCTGATCTACACAGTTGGGAAGAGCAGTTTTTCCTGTAACGGTGAGGTATAGAGTCTATGTTGTGAGTGTTGGGGAAAAAACGAAGGTAAATAGTTTTTCTGATTCCTTCGGTTAGGATAACTTTTGGGGAAAACATGTGATTCAGTCTAGTTTTGGTTTGTGGGCAGTTAAAGGATATCTTGGTCTATATAATGATCTGGGGAAATAGCTTGTTCTTTTTCAGACAAGGAATATTTTGAGAAAGATAACTTGAGCTACATTTACATTATTTGATCTAGTAGTTTGCCATCACTGAAGAATATAACATGGGCTAAAAGGTGACTGAAGTGTGCACATATCTTTACTGATCTACAAAACCCTTGCAATAGGCCACCTATGAATATTGTCACAGTCTTTATCTTCTTATCCTAGTGGACTGCCTCCCCTTTATAGAAGGAAGACTATTTCTTTACATTTGGGGATGACAGGGTAAGACCAGATGGTCAGTGCTTATGAAACAGAAAGAGGAAAGACAGTGTCTTTGCAGAGATTGTACAAAGGTCAAAGAGCACACATTGTGCGTCATTAGGGCTTTCAAATTGCTTGTAAGTTTTTAAGTAAAATGGGTCTAGGGAGACTACAGCAGAAGAAAAGAGTTTAGAGAACTAGCCAGAGATGATTATGCAAGAGCCTAAGACTTCAAACAGATTTCTACATACATTCCTGCTGAACCTCATTTCTAGTACTTGTTCCTTTATGACCATTCCTATGTTTTTAATTATTTACTCCAGGTCTAGCTTGAACCTGAGCTAAGCAGACAGAAATGAATGGAACACTGCCCTGCTTAACTCTGTTTTTTCTACTATCCCATCAGGTGTAAATGAGTGACTGGCTTCAGAAGCACAAATGCGTGGAAAAAGGAGCGATGATGCATTCAGTGCTTGCAGCTATGAAGCCCTGGGGCCTCCTCAGCCCAATGTTCATAAATCAAACATCCATCAAACCATAAGACACTGCAAATTTATGTCCTTCCCAGCTCTCTGCCCTTCATAAAATCCACCAATATTCCTACTTGAAATCCGCAGAGACACACTATTACCAGACATAGACAGACAGATAGACACACATCAGTTAGTGAGGTACAGCTCATAAGTAACTCACTAAAGAATCTGCTGGGATAAGGGAGGGAACTGCTGTGGGTGTATTGTTCCAGTCCCATCATTTCCCAAAACACTGAATGAAATAATAACTTGTTTATACTACTGCATGACATCATAGTAATGCTTCATAGTTGCACTTGAGAAACAGCTTTGAACCCTGTGACCTTCCTTCAAGTGAGAAAGTCTTTAGGGAGACCACGGGATGCAGAAAGCTGTATCCTTCTTCTGGTTCTCTAGATCCACTTGTACACTTGAACCACCTGTTTTCTTTTCCCTTACAGAGGATCACTCTGGCTTAAAGCTAAAGATATCCCCTTGCCAAGGAGCAATGTGAGTGATAAACCAATCCATTCCAGAGTATATTTTTGACATAAAATGAACCAAGTCCAGGCATTTGATTCATTCTCCTCCAAAAAGTTATAGGAGGAAAAAATTCATTGCCTGTGTCACACCATGTTCATATTACATAATTATCCTCTCCCTTTGCCTTTACCTACCCTACTTAAAAGCACCTGGCCTTGCAGGGTCACAGCTTTGATTTTGATACACCCTTTCTTTTCCCTAATACCACAGCTAAGTCCTTTGTGTTACACAGCAAACAATTGCATCTTCCTTTGAAGGTGCACTAGGCACACTGCCTGATTGAATTCAATGTCTCTAAGTAATAGAGAGCATCTGCTGACCAGTTTACCTCTTGTATTTTCTTCTTTTACAGTGCAGTAAAAATGAAAGCAATCCAAAATTTAGAAGGAGAAAAAAAAAAAAAAGAGCCAAAACAAATGAGAACTGATCCTGCTCTCCTGAGAGGTATACTTTAGAGACGTAATCTAAAGCACCTCCTATCTTGTCTTTCCCCTAGGCAGCTTCTCCCAAAGAAAGGAATAATATCTTGAGCATCAGTGTGGGTGTCTTATGTCTGGGGGACTAATCACTTCCAGGACTGAGCCCTGATGACTTAAGCTGCTCTGTGTACAAAACTCCATGCATGGAAAGCAAAAACATTGTTTTGTTGCCCCAAAAAGGGAAAAAGGTTTCAAGGCTTACTAAAAACAGCCTCTGATCAGCTGTACACAGCTAGACACTGTTGTCTTTGGTGTCCCAGATGGTCCCAGCTGTTGGCATAAGCATTAACAATGGTATTCATCTATTTTGCACACAAGTCCTATGCAAACCCAATTTTTCAGCTGGCTGCTGATGGGAAGTGAAATTCACACAGAGAAAAGCTGTTCTTGAGGCCCACAGGATCCCAAAGCTTGTGGAAAAAATGGCAAGGATTAGTTGTAGGATCACTTCCGGCTACTATCTAATTTTATCTGTGTGTCACTGATACCATACGTCACTCTTTTTATTATGAGAACCCCTCGACAAACAGGGCTAAAAATAAAAAGCAAGAGCTCAGAGCTGGCACAAACTGTGCTACATGGACTCCAATTTGTATAGCAGGAACTATAATCACTCTGAGACGTGCCCAAGCCCTCGGGCATCCCACGGGATTTCAGTCACTTGTTTACAAGGTGTTTTGATTTGCAGCTGTTTGACTACTGTGGCATTTCAAGAGGGGGCGGTTTGAAAGGATGTTGTTACTTTGGATGCCGGGATTGGGAAATGGGTATTGAAAAATCACACACAAAACAGGCGAGTGCTGTCTTTGTTCTTCCTCCATTACATATGAATGACGTCGGTGCTGGGGAAGGGAGCTCCAGAACAGATCCAGAGACCAATGCTCTGAAAAGAATAAGCAGGGTACAGGTAAATCTGTGAAAACAGAGCTGTGCCTTAACAACACCAGACTGCCCCACATATGTTCTAGGGGGACTAAGTTCTGGAGGTAAGAAGGGAACCATCCAAGCCCATTGCTTTTCTACGTTTTCTAACAAGATTACCAGCAAATAAATTAATACTGTGCCATGGACACACCTAAGAACTAGGCTAAAGGCCATTACCAGCTCACTTCAAACAGATCAGCAGCTGAAATGGATTTAGTCACTGGCTCAAAGTGATTTAGCACTTCAGATGGCTCTTTCCATAATTCCCGCTCTCCTGACCTGAACAGTTCCTCTTTCAGAACTGCATTAAGCTAACGCTTACCTTCTTCTGGGCCCTATTGGGATAATGGATTCAGATACGCAGAAAGAATGTAAAAATCCATCTGTTATCTGGGATGAGTGACTTGCACAATAGTGCCCATGAGTGTTTGTTTAACACTGTGGACAGCAGAACACTGCTAAATGGTAACACACGGAGAAAAGGAAAGCAAGAGGGGAGGAGAAAGTAGCCTTTCTGTTTAAAAGCTATGTCCACCAATCTGTCTACGTTTTTTTGGCTTAGTTAGCTGTTAGTCTGTTTTCTGTGGGAAACCAGGAAGGACACGTGGAGTTTTTCCCAGGCTTCAGTGTTATTCTCTTGTTTCCAGCCTTGGATTTTGTATGCGTTAATTACAGTAACTCAGGTAGAAAATGTAGTGCCAACAGGATATTTACCTTGCAAACATTTCATCTGCTGCGCCCCTCTCCGCTTCTGTGACTTTTTTGAGTGATGGAGGTGCCGCATGCACTTGAAGAAGCATCACCCTCACCAGCTTCAGACACCAGCCCTTTGCCTGCTCAGTGTGTGCCAAAAACCTGACTGCACTTTCTTGGCAGGGAGCAGCCATCTCCTCACTTCTTGGAGGTGAAAGAGGGCTCAGCCTAGAATATAAAGCATAAAAAGGGAAAGAATCAGTTAGATTATACCATGACAAATTATTGTTTTTCTAGTGCTATAAAAACCTACCCTATGTTTGATTCTGAGTGACATTGATCAGTTTGGCACCAGTAACTTCTCTGCTGGAGTCATGAGTGACTTCTCTTGAAGCAAGTACCAGAATTATCTAGGCTGGCATTACAGTTCATCACACTCCTTGCTTTCTTTAGGCGAAGTTGAAGGAAAAATCTGCATTTGCACTGCACATGCCATCAAAGATCTCAAAGAACATGACTTATCCTAGCCCACATGCCAAATCTGAATCAGAGCCAGAGTCAGAAATTCTCACCCTCTCTCCTTTCCTCCAGCCAGGACAACTTTTCGTCAAGGTCAGCTATGACTGCTGCCATCAGGGGCATGTGACACTGTCAACACCTTGCCACACATACCAGTTCCAGATTCCCTGGGTTTTACCCATAGCTATTGTCTACAGAAGAGGCTGCTAAAAAGAAAGTTGAAGACTGTCAAAGTCTATTCTAAACCACAGTGTCTATATTTACGCAGCCCTTGTCACAGCAGAGCAGAGAAAATGTCACTGGAATGGTTTTCTTTTTGCCAACAGGCAAGAGGTTTAAAAAGAGGCTGTAACCTCTATTTGATGATGTGTTTCTACAAATGTTTAACTTGCTATTTCATTTAGAAATCATCTTTAATGTTGATTTATACTCCTGGCAGTGAAGTCAGGAGGTTGGCAATCCCATTCCTCTTCAGTCTGCGCTCTGACTGAGGCAATAACACAGATCAAAGACAAGGAGCCTTACAGCACTCACATTTTATCATCTTGAATGTTTTCGAGTTCTCACTCTGGTATTCATGGGCAGATTGTGTAACTACAAGATTTATACTTCTGAAGGCCACATAGTAATGACTGAAATGTTGTATCATTAAGAGGAAGTATTTGGAAATAATTGAATTGAATCAAGGAACAACATATCAAGTAAACACTTGACACAAGCAGCAATGTTTTCCTGGAGATGTTGTTTTGCACCACTCGTTTATAGGGTTAGCTGTTTGTTTTCTTGCCATAGAATATAAAATTAACTGCATTTTATTATACGGTCTAAGTCTTGTTTTTCATCTAAATATGTCAAGCTGACATTTTTATTCCCTTAGTAATTGCTAAATATTCAAGGACTTGAATTCCATCAATAAGTTTACCTAACTGATGAAAGCAGAGTAAGCCACAGACCTTCTGTGAACTTTTTAGAGGATAATATATTATAGTTCATTATCTAACAGGTCAGAGGAATATGAAGACTTGCTTTGGTGCCTGCCCTGAGCCTCCCTGCCCATGGCTTTTGTACAGTATCCGACGAACACTGATAGGTTTAGTTCCCTAATGACTTGGGGACTTTGACACCATAGCAGCAGCCCCTCTTTTATTAAAAAAATAAGAACAAAGGCAGGCAGAGGTTAGCAGATCATAGAATCATCAGGGTTGAAAGAGACCTTTAAAATTATCTAGTCTGTCAACTCAGCATTAACACTGTAATCCCTAAATCACTAAATCATCCCCCTGCACCAGATCCAGGCATCTCAAACACTTGGGATGGTGACTCCAACATCTCTCTGGGCAACCTATTCCAATGCCTAAAATGTGCTGAAGGACGAGAAAATAGATCGAGATCAGCCCTGAGGAGAAGGACTTGGGGGTGTTAGTTGATGAGAAGCCCAATGTGACCTGGTCATGTGCAGGTCGGTTGGGGCTTTGAGAAACCTGATCTAGTGGGAGGTGTCCCTGCCCAGGGTAGTGAGTTGGGATGAGATCTTCTGTAAGGTGCCTTCAAACCCAAACTGCTGCCCAATTTCATGCAGTGGGGCAGAACCCAGATGTGCTGCCAACCAGAGGGCACAGGCTGTGAGGCCATCCTGGCCGGGCATGTCACCCTCTGCACTGGCCCTGCTGCTGTGAGCCACTGCCAGACACATAGACAGGCTGCTGGCATGTGCCTAGATAGGCCTGCCTGGGGAGATCACAGAATCACAGAATTGTTAGGGTGGGAAGGGACGTCTGGAGATCATTTAGTCCAATCCCCCTGCCAAGGCAGGGCTACCTAGAGCAGATCCCTCAGGAACTTATCCAGGAGGGCTTTAAATGTGTCCAGAGAGGGACACTCCACAATGTCCCTTGGCTGCCTGTTCCAGTCCTCTGACGCCCTCAATGTAAAGAAATTCTTCCTCATGTGTTTTAGTTTATGGCCACTGCACCTTGTCCTGTTGCTGGGCACCATCCTCTTGGTACCTGCCTTTGAGCTGTTTCTTATGCACTAGTGAGATCCCTTCTCAGTTTCCTCTCCTCTAGATTAAACAGGCCTAGCTCCCTCAGCCTTTATGCGTAAGAGGGATGCTTCAGTCCCTTAATCATCTCTGTTGCCCTCCACTGGATACTCTCTAGCAGCTTCATGTCTCTTTTGTAGTGAGGATCCCAGAACTGGACACAGCACCCCACATGTGGCCTCACCAGGGCTGAGTGGAGGGGCAGGACCACCTCCCTCGACCTGCTGGCCACACGTTGTGCGGGATGCAGCCCAAGACACCACTAGCCCTCCTGTCGCCAGAAGAACATCCCAAATTTCCCCGGCCCAGCCCCCAGGCGCTGGCATGGGCACAGCAGCGCCGCCAGCCCCGCGCCCCGGACGCGGTTGCGGCGGCGGCGGAAGGGGCGGTGGAAAGGGCGGGCGGCTGCGCGCCCGGCGCGATGTTCCTGACGGCGGCGGCCCGTAAGTGGCGGGGGCACAGCGGGACCGGGCGGCGGCCGCAGGGGTGGCCGTGGCTGTGGGGGCGGGCGAGCGCCCCGGCGGCGGGATCTTCCCTGTCCTTCCCCTCCCCTTCCCCTCCTTCGGCTGCGGGATCTCGCGGCCTGCCCGGGCGGAAAGCTCAGGGTGACCTAAACTAGGCTTGTACAGACACAACATAGATGAGGTTTTTTGGGTTTTTTTTGTTGGGTTTTTTTTTTATATTTTATTGGAGTTTTGCATTTGTGCTTTTGTGCTGCAGATTTATGATTACATTAAATGCAGTGAGCTGACAGAGAAACAATTCAGCCCGTTTCATGCTATGCTATGGGTTAGGTCGGCGAACCCAAAACCAGCCTCGTGGGAAGGTTGGACTCACCTGACGTGGGCTCCGTGCTCTGCGCCTGTGGCTGTGCAAACCCTTGTGTTGGCACCACAGCAGGAACCGAAGCAGGAAGCAAGTGGGGGAGACTGGGACCGCAGTTTCCACCAGCAGTGTTGCTCATACCTGTCTTAACTTCACATTCACTAGTGAGATCCCCTTTCAGTCTTCTCTTTTCTAGATTAAACAAGACTTTTACAGACACAACATAGAAGAGCTTTTTTCTTTAACTTTAGGGGGGTTTTGCATTTGTGCAACTTAACTTCACATTCACACCCAGAGAACTCATACTCAGCACTGAAGCTGAAAACTTACTGAGAACATCTGGAGGCTGCAGCAAGTGCCGCCTGTCATGCTGGGCAGTGCATATGCACAGACACTTCTAAAGGTGATATGATGGCAGAAGGAGCAGGGAACTGACAGCACATGGAAGAATGAGTGGTGCTTTATCCTGACAGTAAATCTCTTTGCACTCTCTCTCTGGGGCTTTAGCAAAGTCGGGCGGTGGAAAACACTTAATCTTTATATGTTGCATATAAAAGAAACAAGATAAAATGGTAACTGTTTCTTCTGTTTTTCTCTTCTTCATGCTGCGAAAAAACCTGCAGTGGCCAAGAGCAAATCTAAGTAAGTGATGTTTTCCTCACCAGTTTTTGATTACTGGTATGTTGTATCTTTTTAAATTGTTAAGCTTCTCTAGATTTGTTTAATATACCTGAGAGAATTGCAGCCCTTGAGTCTAGCTGCCTCCTCTCAGCCATTCTGTATGTGTGTCTTCTCACAGGTTAAGTACAGAATGGTGTAAAACTCCCCCATGGGTTCTGAACTTGCAGCAAAGGCAGGTTTTGTCCTATGGGCTGTCGCATTGAGCTCAGCTGTAATCGCCAAAGCGCCCTGCACAGGGGGAAGCACACCTCTGTGCTCTGTGATTAAAGAGAGGCTGTAAAATATCCACATATTCTTCCTGTTGCTCATCTGTCATACCTTTTTAGCTGAGGAGAGGAAAGTGAGGTACAGTGTGGGTCTTTGTTGTCTGTGGTGTGGACTTGGGCAGGTGCTGTGAAGCTTTCCCATAGCCAGAGTGCAGAATACTTCCTCAGCTTAGCATGTTCTTGTGTGTTTATATATGAGGAGTGGACGGGGTGCAGTCAGTGCTCTGGGCATCATAGTAGTCCAGCTCAGCAGAGATGTTAGTGGGCTCTGGAAGAGAATTAGTCACAGTCTCCTGACCTGTAAAGAAAGCTGATGGTGCGTTAAGGGTTGGAAAGGAAGGAATATGTACTTTGAGCACACCAGTACTCTTACAGTGTGGGCACAAGGAGACAAGATCATGTGGAGAAACTGACTTGGATCCAAAATGCTGTTTGTAAGAAAATTAGCTAGACAAATCCAAGAGGCTAAACTGGTACATTTATGTGAACACATTCCTGTCTTCCCATTCCCAGAAGTTGCATTCTGTGTGAGTATATTACATTCGGTACCACACAGGCCTGGGATCTGTGGCCTTTGGTACATTTTCTGTGTTTTGGGTTTTTTAAGAATGCACCCCCAATAGAGCCAGTGCCAACCACTTGCCACGTTTGAGCAGATTCTTCTGTTACAGAATTTCTGCACAATTGTCAGGCTTTTAAATTAAGAAAGCACTTCCCAAGTATGTTCCTGACAGAGAGCAGTTGGACATCTCATTGTTCTACTGTTACCTGTTCATAAAAACAAACACAGCAAAGCAGGAGGTTTCTACAAGGTGAAAAAGTAGCTTTTAAAAATGGTGTTACTAATGTTAATGCAGGGATTTCTGCCACATAGTCCCTTTTATTTTTTATCCTGATGTTCCTTTCTCTGTTCTTTTATAGTCCCATATGCACTTAAGGAATATGTTCTTACATTACTTATCCTTCCCCACTCCCCTTGGGTTTCTTCTTGTGCCCCTACAGCTTTCCAGTGTTGTTTTCTGCCTCTGCTGCTTGTTACAGTTCTTCACAGGGGAGTAATTTTTTTGAACAAGGTGTGTTCAGAATGGGCTTGGCCTCAAATGTGTGGTGCACAAGAATTTCAAGGCCTGGTCACACTGATGCCCTGATTCCCCCAGAAAGGGGAAACTGCACAGAGGCTTTGAGGAAGTGAGTGAGGTATAGGGAAAGGAGTCTTTGTGCTTACTGGTGCTTCACAGCACACCTGTAGTAGTGTACAGGAGAGGACAACAACCAGGGATAATCCCAAGAATATGCTTGGTCAGTTGTCTGCAGGAATCCAGTGTCTTTCTCATTATTTTGAACTCAATAGTAAATTAGATTGCAAAGCTGAAAAGGAAAAGCTTAAGGAAGTACACTGGTCAGAGCTGCACAAGTGGGGAAGAATGGGTTAATTTTGACAGACCGTTTTGTGTTAGAAACAGGAAAATACAGGAAAATGGAAAGTGAACTGAATGCCCACATGCAGATATGTATCAATCTCTTTATTGAAATGGAAGAGAAAGATGTAATTTGTATACCGGTTCAAGGGTTTCACGTTTCTTTTGAAACCTGAGAGGATGCCCTCTGTCTGGGAAGTTGCTTGGATGTTGGCATACTTCCAGACTAGGGGTGGGGAGTGGCTTCCTCAGTCTCCCGCTCCTGTGACACCGCAGTTGCTGCCAGCCTGTCCAGCAAACTGAGAGTCCTCCAGTGGGGAAGGGGTTTCCCGTGGCTGGGTTAACATCAAGCTCTGTATCTCTAGCAGGATTGATGGTGCCAAGGGGTTCTGCTTCTCCTTTTGCATGCCTCTTGTGCCAGCCTATCTGCTCAGCTTCCTCTCTGCATGAGGAAGTGATAGTCTGTGATACAGTGTTATCTACAGCCTGAGGATCTTTAACTACCATCATCCTTCCTCTCTTGCTATTAGCATTTAAGCCATAGTGACTCAATTGTATGCTGATTTTTCTCATTTCTTGTTTTTCTCTCCTGTTTTTATTCCTCCTGCCTCACCATTTTTTGGAGGAGCTGCTTCTCTCTAGGCTTGTATCCTGTTGAGGAATTATTTACCTAAACTAGATGCTGGAGCTTATGGTTTAGTGTTCGTGTTAAGAGTTAAACATATATAGTTTTGATACTCCCATCCCTGAAGTTGAAATGAAGTGTGTTATGTGATTGTGCAAAACTGTGTGTGCTGAAAGCTTGTCCATTGGCCCGTGCCCTGGCAGATGTGGTGGGCCCTTGCCAAGTGCCTGTGCACTAAAACAGAGACATCCCTTGTGACTTTAGATACATTCTGGTGAGGATGAAAAGTGCTGCGGAAACAGGCTACTGTTTCAACATCAGGAGACTCCGACTGCAGGAAAAACTGGTCTTACTGAGATACGATCCCATCGGTAAGAGCTTGGGGAAGAAGTCAGTGTGCTTTGTATAAGCTTCTCTGACTCTTGTGGGGGAAAAGATTTGAATGCAACAGGATTTTTCCCATCTAAGCAGAATATGTCATAACATGTTTCATACTCAAATGACTGTACGGTTGCTGTTCTTCATGACATTCCAGTGGGAAGTAAATGTTACCCTCATTTTACAGATTGTGGCAGTGAAACAAAGTAATGACTTGCCTGACACATCAGAGACTTTGATGACAGCCATGCCACATGTCACTGGCGAAGTCAAGCGACACAGGAGTTCTTTCATTCTGTTTCTTTGTGTGGTTTGCTAGACTGTGCTACCTCCAACAAGCAGGCACAAAGTATGCATCAACAGAAGTGTTCTGTTAAGCTGCCATGGGAGCTCTAGACCAGAAACTTTAACCATCTCTTACAAAATGGACCTTTTCTTCTAAAGAAATAGGCACAAATTCTTCCTCTTCCACAAATGATATCACTCTCCAAATGACAGTTAGTGGATTCTGTTATGTTCCCCTGGTCCTTGCAGATTTTCTCAGTTTAAGAATCTGATTTGTTGGACAGGTTATAACACTTGCCAAACTGCCTTTTGGTCACCCAGCTTTTTGAAAGTTGACTAAGGGTTCAAGTTTCTGTAGTTAACATTAAAAAGCTGAATTTAATGTTAAAAAGTTTAATCTGGGTAAACTTAGAATTTAAACCAAACCATGTTAGAAATAACATGGTGGAACTAATGTAAAAAAGGGTTATTTAAAGTTATAGAAGATAAGAAATTTATTAAGTAGATCTAACTAGATAATGCATGGCCATTAGTTATGTGATTCAAGCTTATTTTTTCTTAAAATTTTGTATTCTTGTTAGAGGACTACCTTGTCATTCTCAGAGCTAACAGTACAGGAGCTTTGAGAGGTGAAAGAAGCCACCAGAGAGCAATATGCTGTTATCAAAGGTGACAGAGGTTGTGGCTTTCCTTTTGAATGCCACACAGAAGGGGAATCACAGATCTCTGGAATTACTTTCTTGAATAAGAAAAATAAATTATTGCATTGCAACATTGTGCAGAGTGATCCTCCAGAAGCTTTGCAACTTGTAGGAAAGTGAAGAAAGAGAACTCACACAGAACATGTAGTAGGTTGCTGAAGAGAGTTCTGGTCTTTGTAGCCTGTAGTAGAACACGAGTGAGAAATTGATGTGCGAAAGTGTTGCATGTGTGAAGGGAAGTAAATTTAAGTCTAGATAACAACTCACATCAGGAATATATGTTAGGAAGCATTTTCACTTGGCATGCATTTTCACTTTATGTTTTGTACTTCTCCGAAACCTGGGACATCCGCAGAGTGCAGCTTTTTCATGAAGCAGTGGCAGGATTGCCCAAGTTTCACTACCTCCCAACTGCAGCAAGAGAATCTGTAGTATCTACAGTATTTCTTAAAATGAAACTTTTATGTGGAAGAAGAGATTTTGTTGTTGTCTGGATTGCTCTTGCGTAGCTTTCAAAGGAATTCATATAATCCAATTCAGCCAAACAGTGTTGATTTTCAAGTGGCATTGTAAAGCTTTGCTTTGATTTAGTTTGTAATTTTTGGGTTTTTATTAATGTATTGACCATGCTTAACCTGTAGTGACTTTGCAAACACCTTCATCAAGCATTGTTGACAGGGCCAGTTTGTGCCTCATTAAGATATCCACAGGACACTTGTTTAACTTCTCAGTAGCCTGTGAGGCCAACTAGATCCAGCTCATCATCTATAGTTGTTTGGACTCTGGAATTGAAGAGTAGTAGAAAGCGGAAAGAACCTATTTTTGTCCCTACATCAAGCAGCTGTGACTCGGAATAGTCACACAGAGCAGCTGTTGAGTGTTTTCAGTCACTTGCATCCTGATACTTATTCTCACAGAGGTAAAGTGGACATCTTAGGAGCTAAAAATTACATGTGGTAAAGTAAAGCACCACTAAACTCCTTCAAGAGTTGGTTAACAACAGTGCTGTGCCAGTCAGTTGCTCCACACTCATTTAAGCAGTGAAGGCAGCCAGGAGAAAAGGAACGTGGGCTGGTTGAATTGAATTTTAACACTTCAGGCTTCTTAACGGATTCTTTTTTCTCTTTTTTTTTCCCCTGTAGCAAAACAACGTGTCCTCTTCACAGAGAAGAGAAAAATCCGCTCTCTGTGAACAATGACTGGACTTGATTTATACACAAGAAGAGGATGGTCTGGGGTGAGGAAGGGGTGAACACTGATTCAGAAATCCAGCAACATGGGCTGAAAAGAGAGGAAATGAACTGGGATCACCATCTCCTGTGATTTGAAGGCCATTGTGAATAAAACAATGTAGAGAGAGAAAATTCTTAATGTCTGGACATAGATCATCACAGTAACATTTATTTATCTTTTGAGTTATTTTTACAGTGCTCAATTAAAAAAAATTAAATAGCACATCCCATTGTCTGTGTTTTCTATTGTGAAAAAGGCTGTAATCTTCAAAGGAACTATTGTTTTATAAAGCAATAAAAATTAACATTTTCCACAGCAGGAATTCAATGGCAGGATTGCAAGTTTTTCTAACCTACCAGCCACAGATGCGACAGCAGTGACCATGAGCTGGTGTCATTACTTGGAAGGTAATGTTGCACCAGCTCCTGAGGAAAGAAGCAATGGGAACCTAGAGGAGTTTTTGGATCAGCTATTACCATGGTTAAAAGGGCTGTATTATTTTCAGCCAGGTTAGTAGGATGGATTTTTCGCTCCTGGGTTTTTGTGAAACATGAAGAAAACAGACAAGGTAGTTATGTGATGTTTTTGTAAGCTTTTTCTTCCTTAATTAGCTTGCCTGTATTTAGAGCAACATGGCTAGATACGTTTTTCAGTCTACCTCAGTAGCAGTCCTGTCCTGTTTGCAGTTGGAGGGACCTTCCCGAGTGTGGGGAAGTGCGGAGCGCAGTGCCACACCTGAGGCACGTGGGCACAGGCAGGCCCAGGCTTGATACACAGGGCTTTGTTGTGAACCAAACAGTGGCCCTGGTGTTTGAGCACTGAAGTTGCAGTCTCAAAGCTAATGCTCTGCTTCATGTGCTGCCATTTCACATCAGAAGTTCTGATAAAATCAAGTAAAAATACTGCCAGGAGCCCAATACCCTCCAGGTGTTTTGCTGTAAACTTCACATAGTTCAGTAGAGCGCACTGTGTGGGATGGCCACAAGTCCAAAGGCTGTGTGGGGCCAGAGAGACCTGCTGTGCTGTGTTTGAAAGACCCACCACCCACACCCCATCTTACTGCTGTAGAGCAGGCACACATAGGATTCCTGAAATAAGGAGCAAAGAGACTCTCCTGGCCTTTCCAGTCAGCAGAGGAGAACCTCAGTGCAGTCAGGAGAATAATGCTGTCTGGTATGAGATAAAATCAGTACAGTGAGCTAGACAATCAATTAGAAAAGGTCCTGAGGCAAATCCTTCCTGTAAGGATATGAAGATTGTGTCCCCGGTGCCTGGACGCTCACTGATGCGACACAGTTAGACTTCCTGATCATTTCCTCCATGGATAACTTGGGATAGTAAGCCAGGTAGAAGGCCAGTGCTCCCACAAAACTGTCTCCAGCACCCTAGAATAAAATAACAAACAAGCTTAAGTGTATTTGCACAGGGAAACAATTCAGATGCCTTTACCGGAAAGACACAAGTTGTAGCGCTGATTGCAGGGGTCAGGAAATTGTTTAGGGGTTGAGTTCAATTCACTTTTCTATGCCTAGGAAATTCTGCAAAGTTCAACTAATGCCACAATACTATCCTTGTGCCCAGCCGCTGAGTCAAGGTGCACACTATAATATGGCTTAAAACTTGAAGAAAAAGAAAAGCAAGTGTGCCACAGTTCAGCAAGATGCTGTTATAAACACTACTTTTGAAACTTCCTGTTGCTGGGAGTGTCCAATTTTGATTTCTCAACCTGGATGTTTCATTAAAGCTATTTTTCTCTTATTTAACTTCTGTTTTTCATAAAGGTCAGTGGTAGAAGGGGCAGAGAAAAGGGGAAAAAATAAGCCATGTGGCTTGTGGTGTCTGTAAATTCCTAGTTGCAGAGTGCTACATTTTGATGCTTCCAGAACTTAGCTGTTGTTTATTAAAAAGGTCCCACTGTCATTAAAACTATCATTATGTCTATCACGTAAATCACTCCTGTTCCTGGGGCAAGCTTTGCCACCTGTGCTGAGTTTGACCACAGAGGATGAGGACAGTGCCATCCAGTGCAGCCATGGCTCTCTTGAGCTACCCGTTGTTCCTAGGCTATACCCTGCCTGCCCCATGGGAGCTCTTGGGATGCATGGAGTACATCTGTCCTGCATGGGCACCAGCTATACCCCAGTTTGCTCTGACCCTCTTGCCCAGATACCGCTGGCTGTGCTCTGGTCAGCAGGGAATGACAGCTGTTTGCCTCCCAAGCAATTTTTAACAATAACTGTTGTTTAGCAATGTTCAGTGCTATGAAGTGTCCCCAACAACTGGCAAAATTTAACTTGATTGATAGTAGTTTCTAGCTTGATTTGCTCATTTCAGTCCACAGTGTTCTTTCCCTATCCTCCCCTAAAACTGGCTTGATTTCTAAAGCCAGACTGATACCAATTCTTGTTGGTACAATAAAATTGGTCCTAAGGTCCTTTTTTTAAATCATGCTTTTATACCAGTGAAGGCATTAAACTAGATACACTAGTATTATCTTATTTCATTCCAGATCCAGCCTATGGACTATCTCCCCTGAGGAATTTTCCTTCTGTAGTTATAATAAATAGGGCCCAAGAGTCATGGGACAAGAGCAAAGGGCCTGGGAAAACTTTGTTAAAACAGCTGAGCAAAATTTCTAATGGAAGTTAAGACTAGGAAGTAATTTTCCAATTTTGAGTACTAGTGGTTCTCAGTCTTAAACTCTTACTTGCCCTGAAATCAGCTGCATATAATATCATTCCAGCAAAACAATACCACTTCCACAGAAATTTGTTTCTAACGTTACAAGCAGCTGACAGGGCAGAGCAGCGTGAACACTGCAAGGGACCCTAAAGGGGGTGAGCACAGGACAGGGGCCCTACCCCAGGCCTGGCCTCTCCTTGCCCAGCCCTTCCACAGCGGCTGTTTGCCTTGGTGTTTCCAGTCAGAAAACTCCCTGGTTAACTCTTGCTTGGCCTGGAGTTTGAATGCTGTCTTCCATCAGGATACAATGGAGAGCATGGCCTGGCAAGTGACAAATTAATAAGCGAAATGGTACCCCTGAGTGCAGCTGTAGCAGCACCTGTTTCAACAGTTCTGTATTCCTGAACATACCAGGGGCAGGTGAAGGTTTTTATCAATTTCTGTTGGCCTTTGTCTCCCTTCTGGTTTCCGGAGTGTTCCCACAATGGCAGGTGGAGCAGGAGCAGGTGACTACTAGTTAAGCATTGCCAGTGTCTTTTGTCTGATGCATAATACAAAAATCTCCATCCCATCTCAGGGTTCGTAATCTAATCAGTGCATGATTAATTATTAAAGCTATTTTGGTGCTGTTGTTACAGACAGAAGTAGGATTTCAGCATGCAGATCTGTTCTGCTGCAGCTCTAGCAGGAAGAACATTTTTTACAGTGATCACTGGGAAATGAAGGTGGCCAAATATTTTAATGAGTAATACTCAGAATATCTGGTGTCAAATAGCATAAACTATTACCTGCCAGTGGCATGGAGCAGAATACTGTCTTTCTGATTTTTTTTTAACAATTGTTGCACTGTTGGCTATTAGAACAAAATAAGCCTAACCCCGTGTCACCCAGGTCTTAGTCTGTATGCCAGAGAGATGGAGTGTAAGTTCTCCCTGCAATGTTACTGTGGTGCTCTGCTTGTGGGTGACGCTCTGAGATTGTGAGATGGCTGGAGGTCTCCCTTTTAAGACAGCTGAACAATGATAAATGGCTCTGAAAGCAGAAAAGGGAGAGAATGGCAGACTCACATCCAGAATGGAAAAAGGCACCCTAGCATTTTTTTGCAAGAGAAAAGATTGCAGGATGATTGGAGAATATACAGAAGGATTTGATGCCAGTAAACTTTTACTGAAATCCTAACTTGCCATGCATAGACTGAAGCAGTCAGTATCTGCAAAGCCCAGCTATTGCAGACCCAAAGGGTATCATAATTCAGTTGTTGGTAAGTAAACGTTTTGCGAGGGGTGTGTTTTCAATACAGGAGCTGCTGCACTGAGGAACAGCGTCATGCATTAGATTGATTATGTAGCTACCCTGCTCAGCCTTGCTTCTGGTCTGTGCAGCCGTGACTGGTCAAACATGGCTAAAAGAGCAATAGCAGAACTGATTCAGCTGAAAGGTTAACTGCAGTAGGAACTATTTTTGGCTTACAGAAACAGACCTTCCTTCTTTGGTATTGTGGATTAAACTACATTGGGTTTGGTAGATGCAGAAAAGGTTGGCACAGAGCACTAGAAGGATCAGGCTCAGAGTAAAATCAAGATTAGACAAACACTGGAATAGCAAATAGTAGATTCACATTTAGCTGTTTCAAAACCTGCTCAAAGAAAAATAATTCTAATCTACTTCACAAAAAAAAAATTAATTTGAAAATGACCAGTAAGGTGCATTGAGAGTGCCCACTGACAAAATATAAGTACAGAGTATGCAATATTTTACATTCTTCAGCATTTGTCTTCTGGGAATTCTAATATGCTGCAGACTGTGAGATAATCCTCATATCCTTGAGTGCCTGGAGACAATTCATTCCATAATTATGAAAGTATAACGTATTTAACCTTTCTGTAAAGCAGGAGAAACTAGTTTGTTTGAAATAAAATAAAGAAATGGATTTAAAAATTGTCTGATATGGTGTGGCTCATTCTTAAATACAAATGTCATGGTTTTGACTAATTTTTATGGTTTTGACTATTTTTTATGGTTTTGAAGCAGTTTTGAAAACCTATTTATATTCTGTGCCACTAGTCTGTAAGGTCCTTGTTTTCCTGTGTGTCTGGAAAAGGGCATTTTTGTTTCTTACAATCCAGCACTGATTGAGATTCTGTGCCTCTAGAGAAGAGAAAATCCATGAAAACACTTCTATTTATACCTTAGCTTTTGTTAGTCTTGATTTGTCAGAAGCTGGTTCACAACTTTAGTATAACTATTTTTATATGATGCTGCCCTGAGAAGCTATTTAAGGAAAGTGCTTTGTAAGTGGAAACTATATTGTTCAACAGCCTTTCCAGCTTGTAAAGCGTTTTTCAATCCATCATGCACAGACTATTAGGATGCATTTCACTTACACAATAAGATGACTTGCTCACCAAAAAAATTTGGAGGCCAAGAGGACAAAAGCTACAGTTGACAGAGTGGCAGCTGTTGCACAGCCTTGCTCAGGGATATCTTTTGCTCAGCTTGTGCCCTCCCAGCCTGTCCTGCTGGGCAAGAGCAGCAGCAACCATGGAAAAACATGAGAGGGCTCTGGCTCCTGAAACCTGACATTGTTACTGAACCTCAGAAAACTTTCCTCAGGTGATTTTTAAGAAGTCACAGTCCTTGTGCATTCTGGCTATTAACATGGATTCATTCCATTAAATACATGGTAAAAGCATGTTACCAAGGCCAAAAGAAACACCTGAAAAGGATGTTATACAGCAGTACAAGAGAAATGTTTTGCCCGTAATGATAAATCCTTCATTTAGTAAATAAATCAAAACATCAATCCAAAAGCTATCAAAAAGTGCCTTATGATGTAGAACCAATAACAATGATGCTTATAGTCTCCAAGGAGCATTCACAGAAGTGCACAAATAAAGGAAGCCTGAGGATTACACTGATTTAGTGCATTCTAGATCCATGGCAATGCAGAGATGCTCAGCTTTGTCAAAGGAATTGGGCCTTGGAGAATTCCTGTTGTATTTATAGCACTCCACAACTGTGTGATACTGGATTATGTTAAGGATGTTATCGCTCTGTCACATCTGCTCAACATTCCTTGCTGTACCTCTGCCTACTCTGTAACCGAACTGCAAATTAGCCCTATGTAACACAAAAATAGCTGTCAGCAAAGGCACTCACTATCCATTGCTCACAGGTGGGAAAAGCCTATGTCTCCCTACAAGAAAACCTGGGCTGTGCTTTGATGTAAGGTTACTAGTGGAACTGGTGAAACATTTGCAGCCTTTGGATATATTCAAATAGTCTTGTGCCATTAGGGTCTATGTTACAGCTAAGGGATAATTTCAGCTGAAGTGCTCAGGGAGTAAAATATCCTTTGGTGACAGTGTGTGGTGGAGTGATTCTGGATAGACACCAGGTGCCCACCAAAGCCACTCTGTCACTCCCCTGTTCAGCCAAACAAGGGAGAGAAAATAGAACAAAAGGCTTGTGAATTGGAATAAGGGCAGAGAGCAATCACCATCACGAGCAAAACAGATACGACTTGGGGAAATTAACTTATCACCAATCAGATTTGGGTTGGATAATGAGAAATAAAAGCAAATCTTAAAACACCTTCCCCCACCCTCTATTCTTCTCAAGCTTAATTTCACTTCTAATTTCTCTGCCTTCTCCCCACACAGCAGTGCAGGGCAACACAGGATGGGGACTGTGGTCAATTCACCACACATTGTCTCCTCTGTGCCTTCCTCCTCAGGGGGAAGGCTCCTCACACTCTTCCCCTGCTCCTGCATGGGGTCCCTGACACAGGAGACAGTCCTCCATGAAATTCTCCCACAGGAGTCCTTCCCACAGGCTACAGTTCTTCACAAACTGCTCCAGAGTGGGTGCCTTCCATGTGGTTCAGTCCTTTGGGAACAGGCTGCTACAGTGTGGGTCCCTCATAGGGTCACAAGTTCTGTCTACAAACCTGCTATAGTGTGGGTGCCTCTCTCCACAGATCCTGCCAGGAGCCTGCTCCAGTGCGGGCTTCCCATGGGTCACAGCCTCCTTTGGGCATTCACCTGCTCTGGCACGGGTCTCTTCCACAGACTGCAGGTGGATCTCTGCATCCTCATGGATCTCCATGGGCTGCAGGGGCCCAGCTCCTCCACCAAGGTCTGTCTGTACCATGGGCTGCAGGGGAACCTCAGCTCTGGCACATGAAGCATCTCCTCCCCCTCCTTCTCCACTGCCCTTGGTATCTGCACAGTTGCTTCTGTCACATATTCTCACCCTGCTCTCCAGCTGTTGTTGCACAGAAGTATTTTTACCCCTTCTTAACTACATTATCCCAGAGGCGCTACCACCATCCCTGAAGGGCTCAGCCTTGGCCAGTGGTTGGTCCCTCTGGATCTATCGGACATGGGGGAAGCTTCCAGCAGCTTCTCACAGAAGCCATTTCTGTAGCTCCCCACTAGCAAAACCTTGCCTTGAAAACCCCACTCACACTGGTTAAATCAGTTACACAGCTTTTGGTTTTTTATGATTTCCTTCTTCCTGAAAGAACCCATGTTTATCCTCTATGTGATGGAGAATGATTTATTTCTGGAAATGTGCCTGGCTGGTTTTTTTTTACTTCTGCATTTATTTGCCTGTGGAATACTTTTAAAAATTATTTTCTGGGAGGTTAATATTTTCCTCCCCACATAGTTCCTCATGTTTCACTGGAAAGATATTTTGGCAGTTTAAATTAAGACAATCTTAAAATTAAACTAACTCCACTATCTTGAAACTCTCCTGAAATTAAACTAATTTGACTATCTTCAAACTATTTCCTAAGATCAAGGCCTAACAAGGGTGACTACTCCCACAGTGTCTGGGGTTGCTGATCCTGTGTGGAAGCATTGCTGTCTTTGTAGGGCACCCTGCAGATACTGGTGTGGCTCTGTGTGGCTGTGCTTAAAGGAGTAGACCTTTTGTTACAAACCTCTAAAACATCAAATATTTGAAAATTACAAAGAGATTTTTCACTAACACAGTTATTTCTGTATCTTTGCATGGTATTTTCAGCCAGAACAAAATGGTAGGAAGTCCTTAACTGGAACTACCAAATTTAGCAATAAAAACCAAATGAACTTGAATCAAATAACAGGGCTTGCCTTGCTAGGTCTAAGTTAGGCTTTTGGTACTGACTAGACAGCACTGCAAAGCTACTTGGGTTGAAAATAAAGGAGAAGAACTAGGAAAAGCACACTGTACCCCAGAGTTTTAGGGTCTGAATCTCCAGCTGCATTATTGTGCTCAATCTGTCCTCTGGAAACTGAGCGTTTCTGCAGTCTTGTCACAAAGACAAAGTAGATGTTACACTAAGCCAAAGGAAAATATATAGAGAGAATCATGGTAGTGATGCTTGTCTGTTCCTTTCTTCTTCCCTCTGCCTCCCCACACACCCACCAATGCTGTCTGATGCAGTTTGCACACTCCAGGCCAAGTCATGAGGAACTGTTAGGATGCTGCCCCACCACAGCTTCTTCCTCCCAGCCACGTGCAGAATGGCTGGGCTCAGCCAGTGTTTAACAACGGCAGGAGGTGTAAGCTAACACATTTTAATTTGCATTCCCTGTAGGTTGACAGTGCACTCTTAATTCCAGTGATTCAGACTGCAGTTTCATAATAGGCTTAAGCCAATCCATGGTTATGCTACTGCTGAAAGGCTCAGTCCCCACTCATGTTTTTATCCTCGTCTCATGTTCCCATGCCCTCCCCTACATCAAATCTAGCAGTTGTGTGGCCAAGCAGCGAGGCAGATCAGTTCTCCGATCCTTCTGACAATGGAGCCAGCCAACACTGACCAAGAAACAATAGTTTCCACCCAGATCAGCAAGTTGCTGTATTACCACATGATAGCTAGTCCACAGCAAAGGAGAAAGAGGTTAGAAACACTCTTTTCAGCATGATCTTGGATCAGCTTGAGCCAACTGTGAAACCTCACCCTCAGTCAACACCAGGCAATACATTAACTCAGTTGTGTATCCAAGTCTTCATACTTCGGCTCCTTGTTCACACAGGGAAAGCCGCTGGTTCCACTCTTTCCCCCGTACTCTGTGAGCTCAGTCCGGAGGAATGAGGGAAGGATCACGCTTCCTTTCTGCATCTTTACCAGACTCTGTTCTGGGAAGCTGTGAGAAGAAGCAATCCCTCTCTTTCTTGCATTTATGTTGCTATGTACTTGCACAGCCATGAATGGGGAAAATTTCTTGCTCACTTACTCCAGTTTAACAAGGCCATCATATCATCTGGTCCTTCACATGTCCTGAGAACTCAGAGGTAACTAAACTACACCCAGGGAAGCCTCTCATTTGGGAAACATCAAAACCAAAGCATACCACACAATGCTTCACATCAGCCATCAGGAATTTTTACCCACTTCCTGACAGATTTCCTGATGGGTCATTAACAGTGATTAATCAGCCTGACCGTTAACCCCCTGCATTCCTGAGAGATTAATCTCAATACAAGGCCTCCTGCATGCAATTTCTTTCCTTTCTGAAACATCCTACTACATTAAGTTATGCACTGTTTCTAAAGAGATCAGTGATAAGCATTACAGATGCATGAATTCCCCTGAAATATTTGGTTTGTGGTGAATCTTGGAAATAAAACATACAACATTCACAACTCTGCAATTTTTAATTTGTATGTCATCTAAAAAGCACAGATGAAAGTATCTGCTTTACATTTCAAAGCACATAGACAGCATCTACTTTGAAGGCAGGTAATAGTGCTCTCATTTCACATGATGGGAAATTAACCCAACTTAAGATCAAGGATGTTAAGAACACCCATTTTGAGACATCTGTGGGTTGAATCCAAAGCTCTAGGTCTTTCATGCGCTAACAGGAGTCACATGAGCTACCCATCCTTTGAAAGTGAGGCACAGCTTGGGAACCCTAAAACTGAGATATGCAAAATAAGTAAATGGACCTCCACCGCTCTGCTGGACTCTCAATCAGGATCAGAACAGAGGAGCTCCCACCTCACTGTGTACAAGAAAAATACCGCAAGGTGTCTGTGAGGTGATGGCTTTCTCTTAGTTCACACTGGAGAAGTCCGGGAAAGATCGCAGGAGAGCTTCATTCCCCTGGATAATAATATTCCAGTATGCTGCTCAGCACTGGGGAACAAAGTTATTCTGTGTAGTAGACTGTTAGTCTAACCCCAGAAAGCCAACAAAGTATTCACCCACAGGGAGCACCCTGTTTTCTGAATCATCAAAACAATTCCGTGTGATGATGTTCATATAAACTCCTTTCAACTCCAGATAGCATTAATGAGAGGTGACAAATTTTTTTCTTTCTTACACAATGGAGTAAGAGCACTAAACCAGGAACTCCATATACCATTCTGAAAACATGGGATCCCTTTTGCTGAACCTGTGAGATTCTCATCAACCAAACAATTCACCACTACTCCGATTCCTGTGCTACCGGAGAAATAGATATTTTGGCATGGAATTTTTCAATTTGGAATATACTTCTGTGTAAATTTTCTGTTTAAGATTGAGTTTGCTTTTGCCTTCATTACCTGCTTCTTCCCTGGTTCCACACTTGAGCTTTTATCTGTGACTTCCTTTCATTTGATCTGGAAGTTCATACCTCACACATAAACTCAGAAACAGCAGAAGAAACCCTCCACACTCTTTTTTCCCCCCTGCAGTGCACATAAAAAATGTATGACATACAAAATGCAGTACTGGAAAATACTCATTACACTTCATCTGAACACAAAACTCTTCAGTGGCACTCTTGCAAAGTACAGCATATAAACCACAATGTGTCAACAACAGGGAAGCACGCAGCCATCGCCGCTAATAGACAGAAGATGGACTTTCAACTGAACATACTACAGAAGCTGTATCTCCCTTTCCCAAAATTTGAACTTGCACAGAACCAAGAGTCATGGTTGAAGCCTGGTGCTAAATATAGCAGCTCCTCAGAAGGTTGATTTGTACTTCTCAAACTGGTTTATCAAGCCTCAACAACATGCAGCTACTCTCCTATTCTAATCAAAGGCCTCACTTATCTCATTTCCTTGAGCAGTACTTCACTCCTTTCATTATTCATGTCACACTTGTGCCAAATTGTGCTTTTGTCCCAGCAAAGCTCATGCTTATGCGTTAATTCACAAATATCATTTAATGATGAAATGAAACTACAGCCAAAGCTCTGCCCAAAATACATCACAGTATTTTGATAGTACACTGGAAATTCTGGCAGTGGGTTTTCCTCCCCTACCAGGACACAACTGGCCAAATTGTCACTAACTGTGTCACCCAGTATCACATATGAGGCCAACACGGCTTCAGGACCCCATAAACTAACAGTTAAATAAGAAGAAGGAAATCTCTGTGAGGGGCAATTTCACTAGCCACGTGTTTTTTTCTCTCAGACTGAAAATGCCAGAGGACTCTTAGTGATCCCATCTAATCTGACGAGAAGCACTCAGAATGACACAACTGCCATCTCGCCTGGAATTGATCAAAAAAAACATTCTTTTTTTTGCACGAAAGCTCCATATGCTCGAGCACCTCTTTCAAAACCACAGCATCTAGACTTTGTTGGCTGGCCACTGCTTCTGCCTACCTCTGAACTACACATCCTGGAAGGAAAAAAAAAGCAGCAAACTTCAGGAGGTTTTTGTCCCCTTGCCAGCTTCCTGCATTCTTTTTCCAACTGAGTTTGCGTAATCGTTTCAATGACTACTCAAGCTGTATCTCCTCTTTCAAATTTCAGTTAGATGTGACTTACAAGCCAGAACTGCTGCTCTGCTCAACAAGTATTGTTCGCTGCTACCCACTCCTTAACCTGTGGGGAAGGAATGCAGAAAACAGGGCTCCCACACCTCACTCATGGTCTTCAGCAGTAGGTGACCACCAAGGCACTGCTTCTGACAGAATGGCATTCTCTGTGAGATTCCCTGTAAAAGGGATCTTTCCAAGCAACACACTGCCTGCTTAATGATTTCAGTAACAAAATCACAGATCCCAGCAATGAGGCACGAGCTTCCAGGGAATTTCGTCACCTTTTTCTGGTATTTCTGTGTCTATTTGTGCTTTGAAATGAATAAAACAAATACTCCTTACAGGCATTTGGGCAACTGACAAACACTGCTGCCAGAATTCAGGAACCTGCTTTTCTATAGATGTCTTGTTCTAGAATAGCTGTTTTTATGTCTGTATGTCTACCTTTAAACATACAGACACAAAAGAAAACCCTGAGAAAAGTGGCAACATCAGTACACTCAACTGTAAACTCGCTATTAAAGACATTCCTATAGGTTACTGCTATCAATCACCAAACTTACAGTTTTAGCTTCCTTCCATTTCTCTAATGAAAGCTGTAAAATGCATTCTGCCCATGGGACAGGCTACTAAATATTAACTCCTTTATTCTTGATAAGAAATACAACTTCTGGCATTTTCTGCGGTTAGAATTTGCAAAAGCAAGAAGCCTGATTTCCCCACTATTCTCATTTCTCTGTTCTTGTTCTTTTGAAAACCTAATTATGCAATCCCACTGATCCAACTCAAACCTTTCTGGTTTCTGTAGTGACCAAGGTTACTTGGCATTGAAAACTCAGTTGGGGGAAATCATGAAATCTGATATTGTTCAATATCATCATTACTGCAATTGGCATTTCTGGGCAACTAGGCAGGAAAGGGACTCCAGGGCCAGGTTTGCCTTCTCTCTCACCACAGCCAGAACTGATGTGAAGAAACCGAGAAGAGTAAATTATGTTCCACAACAGCCTGGATGATACCTGGTTCTGCAGAGAATAGTTTTAAAGAAGAAAGGGAGGCATATGACATTTATCAGCTAACCATAAAGAGGAAAAAAATGATAAGTTTGGCCAAGAATATGCTGCACTATTACACAGCGGATTGCATTTGCAACTTCCTACAGCTCAGGCCAGAAAAAGATACTTGGGAAGGTGACGCTCTGGATGTGCCAGAAGCGCCAGCTTCCACTAGCTATTTTTAAGAGCAGGAATTTCATTAGAAGGGATGGCTGCACACAGTTGGTTTTCATTCCTCTTCATCCTTCCTGCAACTCAGATATCCCAGAGTGCTATCTACCATTACAGCTGGCACTGCCTTGTGTGCATGCACTGGCAGCCCAGGATCTGCTCCGACATAGGGTGAGCTAGATACCAGGACTGAGCATCCTCCTGGGGGAGACTCTGAGCTGGACATATCATAAAGTCAAGAGGAGGAGCGCAAATCAAAAAAGGGATGCAGCATGTATTGCTGCAATGATTTTGACTTGTGTTGCATGCCACAGTTTGCCCAAGAGAAGCAATAAAAGTAATTTCTTACTCTGCTCTCAACCTGCATAAACTATATCATTGTTTCATTTACTAAAGCATCCCAGAAGTGACATGGCACAAAGATATTTCTGAACTCAGCCTCTCTAGACCTCATCAGAATGTGTTCTCAGGTGCAGATGTTGGATGTGGTATCATTTGTGTGTTCTGGCCCACAGATAAAACATTTGAGTTGCTATATACATGCTGCCAGCATCCCTACCTTTCTATGTCCAGAACAATAATCAACTGGGTTAATTTCCAAACTGAATATTTCTCAGTATGGCAGTAGTGGAGTCAAAGCACCTGTCCTCATAGCCTATTTCCATAAACTCCCTACAGCCTCTTCAAGGAGCATCCAATGCAAAGCAACTCTGCATTGCTAAGAACTTTCTCCTTTATGTGAACATTTGCAATGATGTCCAGTTCTAAAAATGAGACAGCTGATAGCCTGACAAAAATTTTCCACCAGTCCTATTTTTTTCTGAAAAGAACCATAGAGAACAAGTCATGATTAAACAAGGGAAAACAGGTTCACTTGCCACTGACAAGCCAGTGTCTGCATGTTTTGTTCCCAGCTACAAAACAGTAGTCTGAATAGTGCTTTCCTCATGTTGTAAGTACCTAAGTAGTAATAATGTAAGGTGCTTAGCAACTTTTTTTATATATATACATGTATATGGAATAAAGCCATAGGACACAATGCCATGACTTGTTACTGATCATGTGTAGCAAAATCAAACAACACTTGGTATCACTAAAGTAATTATACTATGAGTTTTTTGTTGCCTGGCACTCTACAATCTTAGAAGGGGCTTAAAAACTAAATATTGGCTTTAATCTTCTTTTTATAATATGTCTTCATTAAGTACCCCTTGTAATTTAATGCAATTTGTGGCAAATGCTAATACTGCTTTGGGCCCACTTCTCCCTGTCAGCTGTATCTCTGTTAAATTATGCATTTCCATCTGGAAAGAAACTGTACAGGACTGTAGGCTCTCTTCCACTTAGAGTCAGGAATGGAAAGGGATTTAATTAGATGCTCCGTGGTTGAGAAAAGGACCAGAGCAAAGCCTGGGTGGTCCATGGAATCTTCCACTGGAAAACAAGGCTGTAAATTGTTCTGTACAAGCCTGCTTCTGTTTGCTCATTTTGTTTACATTGTTTGTTCTTACAGATTAAAATAGACAGTTACTAGGCAGATAAACAGTGTTTCCTTCCATGACAATGTTGTCTAGAAGTTACGAGAGCAGCATGGGACAATATATGCCTGTGCTTCATTTTTGGCTGCATCACTCCAACTCCCTATATAACTTGGGGCAGAACAGTTTTAGCTTGTGCTTCAGTGCACCCAGTCGCTAACATATTTGTTCCACTTTTCCAATTTGTACAAGGTGGGTAATATAGCTTGCTGCACTCCAAGGGGAAAGAGGGTGCATCCAGCTTGCTCCACATTTTCTCAGTTGACTGCCAATGCAGAGTGATGCCACTCTAGCAATCCCTCTTGTCACTGGATACCTGTATACCCTTAGGCCACTGACCAAGCCTTAACAAACCGAGGTGTCTTTAGAAGGCCTGAATCAGAAGCAGAAACTCATGAGGAACCAAGCAAGTCCCATCTAGACTTAACTATGAGTCAACTCACATGCAGTGATTTTAGTCATGTGCCCTTTCACAGTTCAGCTGAACTTCAGAACATAATAGATGCAGCTTTATTTAGACTTATAGTCCAGATCACTGATTGGAGTGCCTGGCAGATTAACTTATTCCTCATGGGTTTTCTGTTCCAAAATTCAATGGATTCCATATTTGTAAAAGAGGGAATGCAGAAGGCAAAGTCAAAAAGTGGGCTGTGGCTGGAACTAAACTTATTTATTAACTTATTTGGGTTGCATGCTAAAGAAAAGGAAGCTATTATGCTGTTGGTTTGTGGGATGTTAATGGGAGCTCTGGGCATAATTACTCTGTGTTGGTGTGTGTGAATAAACTCCACTGATAAATAAGATGTTTGCCTGGTAGTAACTTCTCTTTCCTTGAAAATGAAAGGGAGATGAGGAAAAAAATCCCCAAGAACTGAAAAAGAAAAAAAAGAAAAAAGAGAAAAAGAAAAAGGCTACATTTTAGGGTTAGGGAAAAAGAGAAAAAGGCAAACCACAAAGGTTTACTCCTTGCTACATCCTTGGGTAGGAAAAGGTTAAACACTCAACATTTTTCCTTTCTTAGCAAGTTAGAGAACTGTACATCAGACACATTGTCTGCCAAATGCTTCGTTTGCTACCAGCTGCATTTTTACTTTGTTGAGAGATAGCTGAAATAAAATCACTGTTCTTTGTGCAAACGGCATGCTAAATAATGTACAGCTACAAGATTATTAAATAGCAAAGGCATTTGATAATATTAGAGTCAACCACAAGTCCCACTTCTGCTGATGCACAGAATTTTGAGTAATTAGTCATTGCACAGAGTGTTGTATTTATATCCCCTTGAGCCTCAGACGTTAGGCCACAAAGTCAGGAGACAAAGAATTGCTGTTATTAGAAGGACTGTTTTGGATTTATTTATATTCTAAGGCTTTATTTCAGTGTCCACTTCACTCCTCTGGCTCAGGCTTCCTCCAAACCAGAAGATACAGCTAAGTCAGAGAATTTTAGTGTAAACCATATTTTTACTGACAAGACCTCTCAACTTCAGGCAGAAGCACTTCAATGAGTTTGCAAAGCCCCCAAAGCAGCACAACTGGCCTGAGGTTATATGACAAGCCTGGGAAGAAGGCCTCCCAGGTTCTGTTCTGATCTCTAACTGACTTCTCATGGCTTATATGCAACACATTAATAGCAGCTCCAATTTATGGACAGATAAATTGGGATACAAAGAAGACATAACTCTTCCAAGGATTTACAGCAAGTCTTTTGCAGAACCCTGGAACCCTTAATCAGTCCTTTATTCAAATTGCTAAACCACACTGCCTTCTTTAGACCACAATTGCTGCACAGGCCTGAATACTGTGACATATCTAAAATTATATAGCTATAGACTTGTATGAGGCTTTATTCAAATAACGGTTGTGTAACATCTTCACAGTTCAATACAAAGCTGCTCAGCGAGCAATCTACTGTTTAAAGACAGCCTTCATAACTCTGTCTCCTAGTAAAAGAAACAGATCTAATAAATCGTAATAAGAAATCTGAGGAAAACAACAGGATTTGAACACAAAACATCTGATGACAATTCATATTGTAGCAATGAGCCTTTCTTTTCCAGAACTGACACAAAAAAAAATGGTAACATTTATGATGATGACAAATAGTATGTATCATATGTCTGAGAATATTGCAGAGAAAAGGACTATATAGAATAAATCATACGTTCATGTCAAATTTCAGGCAGAGTAGATTAAATGTTGAATTTTATCCTGTCTCCTAAAAGAGTTTCATGTTAACAAGCATGGCACTTTGACCTGTGAGCTTCTCTTAGCAGGTTGTGCTATCTCTGTATCCAAAAGGAGCAACCAGATGGGGAAAATGCTGGTAATATAAGAAATTACATGGTAAATGTAATGGTTGTGCTTAGAAACACTGTGAAGTTAAACTTTCTAGGTTCTCCATGACATTTAAAAGGGGGACCATTGACTTGCTGTGATTACTAGGGGCAGCATTGTGAAAAGTGATCCCAAATTGTCATTTAAATATTGTCTGCCTAAGCCAGACATGCAGATGCCTGACTTCCTGGCTGTGAGTGTGCTAATGCAGGACTTTTTGCACACAACATTGGTATGTGTAAACCTAGAGGTCAAGTGATTAAGAGATCTTAAACAGAGCAACTATACTATGCATTTAGAAGAGCAGATGAGACAAAAATTAGGAAGTCATCCTAACTGATACAAGCAGATATTCGTCACCTTGATCCAAGCTGGGCTATGGAGCAAACTAGAGGTTACAAACCTAACTCTAGATGACCTCCCCAAAGTGATCTCGGTGCTGTAGCCTAGAAATGGGGGGCCAACAGAGGGGTAGCTCCAGCTTATTTAGAGAGCCCCCCATTTTCCACTAATGCTGCTGCACAGGAGAGATCCTGCCAGTGCCAGCTCTCTGATTCAAATCATGGACCCTAGACAGGACACCCCACCTTTAGCTGCAAGGAGCAACCACAGAGCAAACCCCAGAGCCAGCAGACATGTTCCAGCCTGCGACAGCCACCGACCACCAGACTGCCCCACCTCCAGAGGAGGCCTGGCAAGGTTCTGAAGCCCAGATCCTGAGTAACCTGAAGCTCCAGACAGCCTGAATGCCTCTGTGAAGTCTACCTGCAAGCCTCAGGCAGGCCTCTGGCAGGACCTCAGGGACTTGACTTAGTTCCCTGCTGTCACTTGAAGTGCTCAGCTCCATATTATCCCATAGTGCTTTTTTTCAAAATGGAAGGGAACTAATCTCACTGCTGGCCAAATTCCAGCTTTGAGTAATTACACTCTTCTGACAAATTTTCCTTGGCAGCTTCAATGGAATATAATTAGTAAATGTAAATAGATGTAAATAGTGCTGTAAATTACACTTTGCGTGATTGTCAGAAGTGGAGCGGGAGAGCAAGGATAAAGGGGCAAAGAGAGCAGAGCTTCATTCTCAAGTATGGATGATGTTGTGGCCTTCTCTCTCATCAGACCATGTATGTCTCTGCCAAGACAGCTTGTTCAGGGCTACTGCAGCAGCAGATGTCAAAATGCAGGATCATCATGTGGTTCATCACACAGATCATCCACTTCACCTCAAGTACAATTCTGACATGATGGTGTTCGGTCATGTCCCACAGCTGTTTGTGAGCAGCTGCCGAGCTCCACCTCAGCTGTGCTTCTGCTTCAGCAGCAGGCAAACTGCTTCACATACACACAACTGCAAAATGTGTGTATATGATATTATTGTTTTCTATGAAATGCTTATCAAATTTGTGAATGATTTGTGAAACCTTCTGCTACCAACAGAAGAAGTGTCATATAAATGGAATTATATAATTATCCTTCACAGCTATTTTAATGTAGCTTTATGTACTAGTTTCACCTAGAGTGGAAATAGCTTCTTCCAAAAATAAAATAAATGCATATATTTAACTTAATATAGTCAAGTAAATTTAAAAGCAACTATTTAAAGTAATGAAAATAGAATACAATGTATACCTATATTAGTACTTTATTATGTGTCAAATGTCTCATGTACATCAACTGTTTCAAATATAAATTTATATAGCTAGTGGGCTTAATCAGATCCTTCTGTCATCAGATCATTCTGTCAGAAAATTCGAGGATGGTTTTTCAATAGTTCACTAATTTTTCTGTTTATTCAAAATTTGCATATAGAAGGTAGATAGCAGGAACTAGTAAAATGAAGGGAAAGTTAATTTTCTTAGCACAAGCTCATTGCACTATTTAGCTATAACAGGAGAAACAGATGTTTCAGCATTACAATACCATGTCTTGCAAAACTTCCCCCTGAATGACTATTCGTGCTCTACATGTTTTGGACTGTGTATGGAGAGCTCTGCTAGCAGTCATGAGAAGCATTGCATACATTACTAAAGCCCACACTAAGACAATTAGTGCTAAAAAAAAGTACCAACAGGCCTTTTTTCTCTCTTTATAGTATTGATTTAGTGTGGGCGAAAAACGCCAGATTTTCAATCTTGAAGACTCATGTTCTACCACAGAGTGGGAGATGGAGCCAGCTTTTCCCAGTGTTCTGCCAATAAATGCTTAGATTAACCACCTCAAGGGTAGGAAGGAAGAGCCAGGCTCTACAGCCTATCAACCCTTAGTGTCTCTGATGGACCTTTTAACATGGAGAATAGGGAGCACACAAACTGGGACAAGGAACTCAAATTCTTAAATTTGGGGCTGTACCTACCCAAGTATTTTGTTGTTCAAAAATTCCTAAAATTGCTGTGGGCAACAGAAATTACCAGGAGTCAGTGTTGAAGTTGCAGTACTGCGGAGAGGACTCTGGGCAGTGGTAGCAGCTATGGAAAATTTCTACAGTGAAAGGGGACTTTGAAGCTAATTTTGTTTTTTACATGTGTATCTTCTAAATGGCAAACTCTGTTTTTTAATAAGGTCTCTGTAGCCTTTTGCAAATTCTGTGATAGGGTAACACATCATTTAACTCTTTGTCTGGCAGTAACTTTACCTTCTGCAGATCTAAACAGTATCAATACAGACACAGGCATGTAATTCTGCTTGTGTGATTGTGCTCGGTCCCTTGAGATACTGAAGTCAGGGCAGTTTAAGGTAGCAACTTATTTTTTAGTATCAAATGGCAGGCTAAGAGCATACACATGAACAACTCTGAATACCCCTGGGGAAGGATCTACTGTGGACATGCCTTGAAGAAAGTAACATGTCCTACTAGAATGTTTAATGTTTAATAATAGAGCAAGCCAGGTTAGTTGTGGATGACATTATTTTGCTTAGTGTTTGTAAGGGTTGCTTTAAAACCACTTGCTTTCAGGCAAAGTGATAATCAGGCTAAGCACCGTAAGACTTTTATAATGGAAGGCCAACACATATTTTTTCATTCAGGCTGCAAGGATAAACCAAACACAGCTGTTTTACTGAAAACAACCCACTGGTATTTAAGTAGATTAACAAAATTAACTGTGAAAATCCTCTGCTATGTGGAAGCCAATAACCTATTGGCCACAAGGAGGCAGGGCAAGGATTTAGTAAACTAAAAGAAAATGTTTTTATTTAAAATAAAAAGAATTAAGAAAGAAAAAGAGGAGCATTACATTAGTTCAGACATGAAACTCTGAACTGCTAGGCAAGATAAAAAGCATTTTTCATCCACAGTGTGTGGTTTCAGTATTGCTGTTTTATTCCAAGAGCAGCAAATCTTTATCTTAAGATATCGAACAATAGCTGATCAGGAAGCAATTTTCTTCTTTTGAAGAAGCATATCACACATATTTCTTCAACATCACTTCTGTGTGATACAGAAAAAAACTCTAACAGTAAGTTTTGATAGCAGTAGTGGATTTATCAGCTGAGACCAAGCTGTACTGCCAGGTTCACAAGGTGTTGCTCCCAAGCTAACAAATCCTGCTTCTGGGCAGCTTTGGGAGCTCTGCCTTTCACTTCCTTGGCACTTCTAATTCTGGGCTAAAAGCAAACAGAGGCAATTTGGCATCTGTACTGCCCTACTAAGAACCTTATGCAGAGTACAGTGATGTCTCCTTCCTCTAACTAGAAATTTAAGACATTCCAAAACCAGCACTAACCCAAGGTCAAACTTCTAAATCACCAAGGGGCAAAAGAGAAAAATAAAGCCAAAGTATCTCTGTTTCCAAGTTATATAGAAAAGGATTATATTGAACAGTGAAATAATGCTTTCCACAGTATCAGAATATCACAGTCCAAACCTATGAGTGATCTTCTGATTGAGATGAAGTGACTTTACTTTTAGCTCTGCTACTGCATGCTACTGACCTAGGTAATTTCAGCTCCCTGTGCCTCTGTTTCCTCATCCTTTGAGCAGTTGCCTTTCCTCTTCGTGAATCAGTATGAGGTCCATGGATAAAAAACATGCTACAAGAACTAGTTATTATTAACGCAATTCAGATATGGAATGTACCAGATGGTGAAATCTCCAGGATTTTAATGAACTATTGTAACGGAACATATGTAATATGACGTTATTATAACAGGCATTTAAATGTATAGTAAGTACATATAAAACACGACCTTCTCTGCTCTCAGTAACTCCTCTGGAATTATTTTGGATTTATGTCAGATAATACTAGGAACACAAAATAGCCCCATATGTGCAATGTGGTAAGGTTTTCATAGCAATGCTATCTTAACTATTGCCTGTCCTGTTTTTATCTTTTGCTGGGGGTATTGTATTTTGTGGTTTTCTGCACTTAGTTCTGTGCACGAAGCCAAAAAGTACCCTAATGTCAAAGATTAAAACGCATCCGACCAAGTATCCCTTACCTATCATCATAAAAAAGTCATTAAGCAGCAAGAACTTTGGGGAGGGTTTCCACTACATTCTGTAAAAATTATGTCTTTAATCACCTTGTGCTAGACTTGGTAAGGAATTCATGCTTTGTCAGAAGACTCAAACATTCAGTTTCAGACTGTGAGTAGCATCTGTTCTCTCACAGTATTTGAGTTCTGGACAGGATGTATTAAATGACAGGGCAAAGGTGAAAAACCAGGACTGCAGCTCAAGCCAGTGGCATCACACAGTACAGTCAGAGACAGGTACTTACTTCAGTAAAGGCGGAACATGAGGACACCTTCAGTATGTATAATAATTGTAGCTCATCTACAATACAGACTTTAAACTCAGGTGAACTGACATTTAATATATGAGACACTGGAAGCAAGATATCAATTTCACATCATAAATTAGCCTTTGTGCTAGTGTCCAAAGATTTGGCTGATTACTCACTGCTTTCCTTTAGTGCTTAAGCAGTCTTTTCCAAAGCAAGACAGTTAAACCACAAAAACGTACCGTAGTGTCCACAGCCCTGACCTTCCCAGCAGGAACGTGCTTTGGAATGGGTTCATCTCCTGATATCATCATGCAGCCTTCTGCTCCAAGAGTAACAATTACGAGCTTACACCCTCTTTCTAACAGCATGCGTCCCACCTTTTCAGCATCTTCAAGGTTGCCAACTGGGATGCCCGTTAAAATTTCTGCCTGGAAAACAACCCACGCAAATGAAAATCATAATCTGACAGCATTCATTTTTGGACAACAGTTGCATTTGAAACAGTATTTAGTATCTTTTTAAAATGTGTATTGTAGGATGATCATGAAACCACTCCTATGCTGATATTCAGCTGTGTCTTGCTCCTTGCTTGAAATCAGCATGTACTTCAGGCACAGCAGACTAACGGAGAGCAGCCTAGGCAGAGAGACACAGGAGGTGTGCATTCTGTTTCAGCTTCTACAACTTACCTGGCATACAACCCTTAGTAAAATCACATTTCTCCCACATGCCTCAGTTTCTTCATCTGTGAAATGGACACAATGACACGGTCTTGGCAAAAGCATTTTGTGGTTTAATGTAAAAAAATGCTACAAGTCAACTTGGTCACTATTCTTGAGGGATATTTATCACTAAGTGAGAAACTTTTTTAAACACTTTTAAAAATTCTCAGTATTCAGCTAGAGGGACATCACAAGGAAAAATCTCTTCCAGGAAAAAAAATTTCTCAATTTTGACCACTCTGTTCAATTTAATATATATTTTTGCATGAGAATACCTAAAATTTATCTGAAGTCCTCTTTGTACAAAGACCCATTAAAAGATTATTATATATTTGTGTTATGGCCATGTCCATATGCCTCTGTCAACTGTGCTGACTCTGTATAAACACAGTTAACTCTTCTTCTAACTGATGATGAACTTAAGTAAACTTCTCCCAGTTGGGTCTTAAAATTAATCTCTTCTAGTTCCACCCAACTAAGAGCAATATTTCCCCAAAATCTACAACGAAGGCTTCAGTATCAAGAAACATTTTCACCACTTCATACAGTTTCTTGATGGCATTGCATTGTCAAGTGTTATAGGCTTTCTTTCTTCTTTTTGGCAGGGAAGAGAACAAGAATGAAACAGGAAGAAAGGGAAGAGAAATTGTCTTTTCTCTGAAACAGTCTACAGGCAGTATTCCTGCATAATACCGTATGCCTTCAACTGCAAGTAAACAAACATACTACATTTTGCTGTCTTTACTAAATTTTGTCCTGCTTGCCTGAGAAAAGGGAATCCCTACTGCAGCTTGCATTACAAGACTGCTGCTGGATCTTGAAGAATGCAGTCTGAAGCATTTTCAGATAACTGCTTCATAGCTGAGCATAACTTCCACACTCCTAGGGCTTATTTTCAGAGTAAAACTTTATTTGGAAACTATTCAGCAGCTACTCTCCTGACCTTTGCTGCATGGGCAGCTCAGCTTCTTGGGAAACAGCTGCTGAAATATTTCAAACTACCTTCCTCTGCATGACTGAAACTCGAATTCAGTGCTCGTAGTTCTTGATGTAACGAACTGTAGACTACAGTGATTAAATAACTGCTTCGCAGAGCCCAGGCCATGCATGTAGTAAGGAGCGGGCGGGCAGACATCTGGGGACAGGAACTACCACAGCCATCTACAAGCAAACCGCCCCCAGCTGTGAGTCAGCGCCCGCTGTTTGCCACTGTCATTTCCTGAGTTTCAGCCTAACCCAGGCGAGAGCAGTCACCCTTCGGCTCTGAAGGGCCACACTATGCCAACACACTCCCTAGAGTGTATACTATCACTAGCAGAGCACTTAATGGTTTTGATTTTTAAACTTACATGGCCTAGTTCTGCAGTCCCTACTCAGACAAATGCACAAATTATTTCAAGCAGAGTTGATCTATCTGATCACTATGAGGCAGAGCCTGGTGTGGTAGGACTTGGTTGTTAAACTTGTGCACTGTAGGGGCAAGGTGTGGTCAACATGTACACACAACTTAACATTACTTTTTTTAACCACACTGATCCCAGACAAGAATATAGTAAGCTTTAAATTATAAGAAGGCATCTAAATCTATCCAATTTTCTCTTTGACATGTCACCATGCTGCTCAAACTTCTCTCGCAGTATAAACTATTTAAGCATATTAAACATATTTCAGTTTTTAAAAGGTTATAAAAGTATTTTCAAGTAAGAAAATGAGTTTCAAAAAGTATCTCACAAAACCTTTTGCATGTATCTTCTTGCAAGGTTTCCAGGGAATGAATACACTAATAATGATTTTGGAGTAACTACAGATAGATGACATATAATATTAAAATATATATGTACATTCTATTCAAGTGTCTAAAGAGTCCATGTCTCTTCATGAATTTTAAGATCTTCGGAGCAGGAACTATGTATTCCTGTATTCAGAACACCTGGTACACCATGTTACAAGAGTAAAAATGCACTAACACAAATCCTTGAATGAAAAAGGCAAACTGAATTTTCAGTGTACTTTATGAGGGGCGATAATTTCAAATACTCTACCTCTGTTGCAAAGTCTCCAGGATGAAAGTGGATTTGGTTTTGGTAGAGAAACAGTAAATCTAATATTAGTTTATTTACCTGGTATTTATACTTCTGTAAGCTCATGAGCAAGGTAAATGAAGTATTTAAATATAATATTCTTCCTAATGAAATGCACATCCTGTATGCTTAGCATTAAGATAGTACTCCTCTTTGTGCGTCCTATGTCCCAAATCAACAGGACTTTTTGCTTGAGTAGTGAAAGAATTATACAAAAGGTTTTATAGAAATCTTTCTTTTCATCTTGACACTGCTTATACCCATAAAAAAATTATTTTGACAAGACGAAGTCTATATAAAAGTAGACCTTCGGCTGCTTCAAACCACTATCATCTAACTCATCTACAGCAGGATGGTACAACTAAGAAACACTGGAACAAGCTGGAAGAACCATAAAAGCAGCAGAAGCCAGACAGATTCTGTGCCAATAATTAGAGATTGTGGTAAATGTCAACTGATGTTAAATACTGTGGTGAGTTTTAAGTTCCTCCCTTCAGTAGAATCTTATTTAAAAAACAACCGTGGTACAATTGAGGGAAATAACTAATGGTTATGTAAAGAAAAATGAAATAACAATACTAAAAGCCCAATGTGGACATTTGCCATAGTATTGTACAAAAGAGCAGCAAATGAAGAATTTTATTTTTCTGCAGCTAGTCTCATAAAACTACTCAGTTAAATGGACCTATTAAAGCAAGATGACATTCCACACAACTGTTGTCAGAATAAGCCTATGATGAATATTATATAATTAACCTACAAACTATTTTCATAATTTTTTTACAAGAGTGGTAGAAAAATTTAACTAAAGCTTTTAATTTCATTGATATGAAGGTTCTTGGCCATAGTTCTCACTAATCTTAGTTAAGTCTCCATCTCGCTTTACACTGTGGAGTCTAGTCATGGTAAGCTGACACAAACCAGAACTGCTACAGAAAAGAAAACGGCCCTGTTTTTTCCCCTGTCACTCTTGTCCACATGGCCCCTTCTCTTGTGCCAGAACAGCCATCTGTGTGGCCTGGAAACAAACTGGATTGCAAAGCAGATCTGTGTTAAAGTTAACACCACCCTCAGTCCCACATTACCCCCAAAAGTCAATCCAAAGCAATTAACTTATTTCAACAGCAATAGTAATTTACACGGGCTAAAACTGAGAATGATCCTAGCATACGAACATTTTCCAGTTGTTCCTAGCTGCAGTGGATTTGGGGCAGTCACTTCCAGGGAGATATTCTAGATCCACTGCTTGGCATTTGCAAGACCAAATCTGCAGCATCGTATCTGGTTTTGGGATCTCTGGCACAAGTAAGACACTGACCTACCACAGCACACTGCAGTGGAAGGCCATCAAGACAGTCAGAGGCCCAGAGACCAGGACATGCAAGAGGAGGATGGGAGAAGCCGGCTTGTTCAGCCTTAAGAACTCCTGCTAAGGGGAAATGTAATTGCTGTCTAGGGCAATTTAGTATGTGGGTATAGAGAAGATGAAGCCAGAGTCTTCTTGAAGGTGCACAGGGATAGGGCTAGAGGCAACAAGCACAAACTAGAACACGGGAAATTCCAATATTAGGACAAGCTTTTCCACCACAAGGGTGATGAAGCAGTGGAACACGTGCCCAGAGGTCACGCAGTCTCCAACCTTGGGAGATTCAGAACTTGACTGGTCAAAGCCCTGAGCAATCTGCCCTAAACCGGAGAGGATTCACTAGGGTGTTGGACTAGTTGAACATCCAGAGGTCTGGTCCTAACTTCCACAGTCCTCTGATCTTCAGCAAATATAAACTGGTAAAAAGAAGCATTAATTCTTTGGGGAGCAGCCTATCATTTGGACTGGGTTTTGTGCACCCAGCACAATAACAACTTTGCAAATGTTGCCAGGTATTGCTGGAAGAGAAATAATAAATAGGGAAACTGTCCCAGTTTTAAGGCTAATGCATCTAAAACTACATATGATAATTTAAAATACTTTTAATTTCAAATATTTAAACACAGTAAGTCAGTTGGCTACAAACTTGGCCTGTACCTTCAGAGATTTTTTTTGAGAATGACAAAACAAGAACTCAATCTCATTAATTCTAACACATGTGAACAATCCCCAAGAAGTAGTACAACAGATTTAGTGTACAAAAAATTGCAAGGTCAGGCCAGAAGTCAAGTTAGTTCCAGTTGTTTCAAATTATAAAATCTTTACATACATACAGGCAGAAATACTCATCATGCTAGAATAATTAAACACTGATTGAAATTAATTGGCCAGAAGTTATTAATTTCCCTCCCAAAAGTAACATCTTTCGTTTTAGACTAAATATGGGAAAATTCATACTTTCCAGCAACTGATAAAATGGGGTTTAGAACAAAGATGGAAATATACTGTGAATTGCTGGCAACTTTTATGTAATGGCAGAATAGTAGCTTTCCATTACTTAAAACACAAAAGGCAAATTCATTAGATGTTCTGAAATATTTTATTTCTAAAGGACCTGTTTTTGTTTTGACTCCTAGAGATATAAATTATATTTTCTTAATATGCATTAAGATTAGGATTAATCCCTCTATATTAATAAGCAGCATCTTAAATGTCCTTATCCCAGACTATAGATAAAGTTTTATAAACTTGAAATTCTTTGAATCTTGCAAAAGGCCATAGTGTCTCTTGATTCTGGACACACTAACAAATATTTATTCAAAAAAATTATCTTTCCTCTGTTAATAGAGAGTAACACTTAAAAGGAAACAGTAGGAATATATCTATTTTTCTGTGTTATTTTTATACATCTTACAGCTTTATTTAACAAAATCAGCAAGTAACTTGTACTGCTTTCTACTATTGATGCTCCAAAGTATTCTGCTAACATTTAATTAAATCTTTGCAAGGCCTTCTTTAGATCAGAAGTCTGATACCCATTTTACATTGGGGAGAAAGTAGTTCCCAATTTTGCATTAAAAACAGCTTGTCAAACTCAATCATTTGGTGTAACCATTCAGGAGTTTTTCTTCTCCTGAAGGGCTCCTTAGTATTCTTTGAACAGAGAAGCAGCTGTTCTTCAAAACATTGAGGATCAAATTGAAATTGCTAATGTGCAATACATTTTGGTTCTGAACCTGCAGGGCTATGTAACTGCATGCACATGCTAAGAAAGAAAAACAACACATGAACTGTATTGACATTGTGGTTATGCCTAGAGCCATCTGCAGCAAGGAATCACACAAATACGTGGGAAAAAATGGTAAGTATTCCAAAGAGCTTGTCCTGTATAGGGTTGTCTCTTTTTCATAGATGACTGAAAAGAACAACCATTAGTTTTCACTAGGATGACATTGGATACATTTATTTTTCATTAGAAGAATTAAGGGAATGGAGAACTAGCACATTCCTGCACAAACCTCAGGGATTAGGCTGTGCTACATCTGGGAATTAACAAACTAGTCTCAACAAGTTTGATCTTTCTGGGAAAAGATAAAACTGAACTACAGGCTAAGCAAAGAAAAACTGATAACCTTGCAATATTTGTTCTGACTTTTTTTGTTCATGAACCACATAAAAAGAAAGTAATGTCAGACATAAAAACTCCTGTTATTGCAACAAGCAAGAGTGAAAAGAACAGCTTGTGAAGAGCCTTCTAGACAAGCTAATGGTAGATAATTCACTGATAGTGTAATTTTGTTTGCTTCTCTCTAGCACGCAAATCCATAAGAACAAGCTGTGCTGTTATACCAGATACTGCGTGTGATTTCATTAAATCCTAAAGCATTTAATAAAGAATGGAATATAAAGTGTTGATGTCGTATTTGATACTTGCATGCTTGAGAGCCACCATCCCATGGCTGACACTATAGCTGACATCTTTAAACTTCTATTCTGTGACAAAGGCATTGCAGATCAAGACCCCGACCTTTAGAGCCATAAATAACAGAAACTTCTGACTCAGCAATAATTCAGCTAAGCTAGTCACAAGGACTATCCCCTTTTTCTCTTCTTTCACAATACAAATACTTCATGCAGTCTGTGAGATGTCTTAAACTATATGGCTGGTGTTCTGTTTGACAGCCAACATAATTTTCTGTTACAAATATACTGTTCATGTATTATCTGTAAACCACAGGATTTTATAATTTAGAAGTATTTCTTGGTGAACAAGAAAGAGAGGGACATCATGATAAAATTGTGATAAATACTTGTACACGAAAATTACTAAGAAAGGCAAACCAAGCAATAAAAAACCAAAATTGGTGTAAATTTAATCTTGTCTTAGAACACCTGTGTTAAAAAGGTTTTAGAAGCACTTGAACTGGGTAGCTCTAAAGAATTCATCTTCAAACCCAAGGTGATTTTATAACTATTTAAAAGACTTAGTAAAGATAAAGCGGAAATACCCTTTCCTTTGTTTTCCTGGAAGTAGCTAAAAATACCAGATAAAAAATAAAATATTCCAGAAAGGGTAAAGCTGGAACATAAATAGGATCTTGGCTGGAAGGAAGACATTTGAGACTTAGAAATATCAAGTATGAGAAGCAAGAACATCTCAGGAAGGCAGTTGTAAGCAGGACATTCAATAAACTTGGCCATAGAGAATAATAATTTTTAAAAATCCAAAAGAATGACCATAGTGGCTTAGAGAAAAAGTTCATCTTATCCATAATGCTCTTTTCTAACCGTGACTGCCAGTAAATACTGAGGGAAATTAAAAAAAATAGGATAAGAAGATCTTTTTCCAGTATATATTTAGGATCACCAAAGTCCTAGGTCGTTCCTCATTTAAGATGATTATGGAAATGCATATGTAGTTGGTTAAATGGATGAAGTTTAAAAAATCAGAATTATCTTTAAGATTTGTTGAATTAACTTGTTGCTTTTAAGTGCCATACAGAGATGTGACTGCTAACCTTTATTTGGGTATGTAAACATTTATCTGTATATCAAACTCCTCAAGTGTATTCATTACAGAGATCTGAAATTAAAGAAAGTCATGAAAGAAAACAGAAAACAGATGGTATATGAACATATAACAACTACTAAAAAAACGACTTTCAAACTTATGACATAAGAAAAACCAATACTTGATTTTTTAATTTTTCTCAGCAAAAAGAGAGGAACAATGGCAACAGTTCATCTCTGAAAGTAAATTCAATACAAATCAGACACACAGAGAGAATGAAATCAAACAAAATTGAATATTACATTTGTGCTAGCATAATCTATTTCAGTGCAAAGTTTCAAAAGGCTGTTTTTAAAAACAAAGGTATTTATGTGCCATTGGTGTTCTCAGAATATGCTGTAGGAGTCTTGCACTTGGATTTATGCTCCCATGATATGGCTGGCAGGAACTTCCATATGTCTAGCATTTCCATAAATTCAGAAGAGATGAGTCTCCTCAATAGCAGAGAACATATTTCTGTGCCTGACCTTGTATACCCTGATGCCAGCTATCTTCACATGGTAATTACTTTTTAAAAGAAAATAGCAGAAAATAATGCAAACTGTACCCCCGGCTCTGTAGGAAAAGGTAGATGAGTGAGCAGGGACCTATTATAATTATACACCTGCATTTCTTGTTCTCTAAATAGAAGTAATTTTCTTTTCTCCATGTGGTAGTAATAATAATAGCCCTGGCTCCAGCAAGCTACACTTCTCAATTCCCCTTTCAAGACTGTCCCCTAGCAATAAAATACACCAAAAAGGAAAACTTTAACATGTGTGATACAAAGAGAGAAAAGTCAGGAATAGCCAAGTAATGAAAAACAAAGCTTTGTTTCTAACATATGGGGGGAAAGTTTTTGCAGGGGAAAAAATTACCAAGTGGCATTATGAAAAAAGCAAACAACGAATGACATTTGCTAAATAGTGGGAGAGTATGGATGTTCTCAGCCCAAAATGTGAGCCATTGCACCATTTAGCCAGTCCAGAGGCATAGTCCAGGCATAAGAGCTTTCTGACAGCATTAAGAAAACATGATACTGGTGTTCGGCAAGTCCCCTGGACAAGAATAAATACTTTGACTTAGCATTCTCTTCATCACATAGAATTGAATTCTGATATCTGTTGGGCAGTGTCTGAGCCACAAATTGTATCACTGCCAGTTATCCTGGAAACTCTGGCTTCCAGAGACCTGAAGAGCCATGGCATCTCCCACCTTGCTGTTTTGCTAATTCCTGAATTCTCTGGATTATGTGAGCTTGGCAGACACATAATGAAACATCCCAGAATAAAATTTATATGTCCTTTTGGTTACTTAGGCTGACCCTCAAGTGCTAGAAGACTCACGGACTGAGAACTTCGGATAAAGTTTGTGATGGGGTTTAACAGAAATTTCAAAAGAGGGTAATTGAGTCTTCAAGAATTTTTGTTTACAGACATTGTCATCAGACAAAAAATGATACAAATAAGCAGGGCCATGCTTTTCTCTTAGCTCTTCCCCCTCTTCTGCACCCAAAGGGATCATGTTCATTGCAGAAACCACATTTCTTAGAGATAACTTTAACTCTGATCAAGGCATGGTTCCTATCCACTAGGTTACTTCTCCCACATTCCTGTTTATATAAAGTGAGGGTGAGGGGAAGGAATACAGCATGCCTAATGCTAATAAATAGCAAATTTAAACAAAGGTCTTATGAGATGACCTAATGCTAATAAATAGCAAATTTAAACAAAGGTCTTATGAGATGACATTAATTTGTCTCTTGTGACAAAACAAATTTCCTTTGGGAGAAATAACACTTGAATTAGAAAAAAGAGGGAAAGAAGGGGGGAAAAAAAGAAAAAGAGGAAAACATACAGATGAAGACCAGAGAAGATTCACTGAAAACAGATCTCACAGGAGGAGGCATATGAAGCTACTATTTACCATCAAGAGCAACAAGCATGCATCACCTCCTGGCAAGAGAGTTTAAAACTGTCAGAACACTATGGCTAATGCATTCCTGCTAATCATATCAAGGGACCACAGAACAAGGACAAGAAACTATTTCAATATTTCCCACTCAGTGATAACATTTAACAAGTGTCCTTTTATGGATGTGTTTTGCTGATATACTTGTAAGGAAGGTTGGACCAACTTTTCTGCTGCAAACAGCTAATTTAACTTTGAGTGCAAGCTAAAGTTATTTTAGAATACTCCTCTTTGCTGGTTAGGTCAGCAATCAAACCCGTCATCTCCAAAAGTCCTAGAGGAGCATGGCTCTATTTTTCTGCTCCCTATGCTGCATTTCTGAGAAGAGTATCCTTCTGAAATTTTCCTGCTTAAGACTCCTGCTTCAACATGACATATGACCATTACCTCAGTTTCATTGCAGCAGAAGATATCAGAATAGGTATAAAACTCTGGATCTAGGTCAGCAAGGGCTGGAGCTGGATTAAACAAAGTCTTTACTGGAAAAAAAAAAAAAAGAAAAAGAAAATCTAAATCTGTAGTGTTTTAGATTCATAAACCATCACTTGAAAGACCATTATGTTTCAATCACAGATCCCAATGTTTATTATTAACACACAAATGACTCTCAGTTTCTGTATTCTTGTCTTATACAACTGCTAAAAGCTTTGTTTATTATACTGAAGTTCCATTCTAATTCATGTGCAGGTACCTATCATGATGGGAACATGACAGAAGAGTAACAGAAAAAAACCCCAAGAAATTACTGAATTTTAAGGCGAAAAGCCTTAGACATTAATGCAATTTGTTTAACTGATGATGCTTTTCCCACGATATTAATAAGTTTTACCAGAACTGATTTAGTTCTAGAATTTTTCAGTGTCGTTATCTGAGTTCTGTACATGAAGAATCACGAGTTATGGAGTAATGAAGGGCATGTCCAGACAAGGAGTTAAATGTGCTTCTGAATGTGTTACCTAACTTGTTCAAAATGCCACATTATAAAACTGTAGTGTAGACAAGGCGCTATATATTTTTAATATGCTATCTGGCAGAGTCAGACCTAAACTTAACACATGGTAGAATATGTTAGTAAACCCAGCTTTAAACTGTAGCAGCCTAAGGCCCCTTGTAGCAGCAGAAAAGGTTTGTCATGAGGACAGCGTAAGTGACTTACTCACTATTAGCACAGGAAGTCTGCAGCCTTGGTTTTTCACTTTGCCAATTCTATGATTAATACTTGTGTCTTAACCACAAGGCCATCATTTTTAAATAAAGCACACACTCTTACTTCAGAAATATTCCTTGTAGTCAGTGATCAAATCTTCCAATTTAGATGCCTAAATTTTCAGTCCTAAACACATACTTTGACTGTAAGCTATAGCACGTAATAGTCAGACACCCTGAACATCTCTGAATCCCAGTTAATGCCCTAACAGACAAAGATGAACAGAGACCTCTGAAATCTGAGCACCAAGAAGTTTAGGAGATTAACACTTTGAAAGTTTTAGCCTTTGCCTGTATAACTTTATCATGCCTCTCTACCTGCCTCATTAAAAACAGTATTAAAGTGACAAAGACTTTTACGCAGAAGCCAGAAAATGTCCGGATTAGGAATTCCAGCGAAATCTTAATTTGGCTCCCTTATATTATTACAATACAGTATGTATTATAATAAACTCTTTAATTACATGATCACATACCACTGAAAAACAGCATGTGATCACATAATTAAAGACTGCAACATAATACATATGCAGAAAGGAGACAAATTAAGGTTTCACAGGCAATCTTAACTCTCGCATTTCCTATTTTCTGACTTGCAACCCTAATGAAGTTTTCTCCTAAACAGAAAACTTTAAGGTATACTTCCCTAGGTAAAACAAAAGAACAGCACATACTGGAAAACAAAGTGCCATGTGGTGTCATGCTGACAGATACATGGGTCAGGAGCAGCACTGGAAGTGTTCCAACTTGGGTTTTAAGTAATACAGACTCATCACGAACACAATGTAATACACTACTATTAGTTTTCTCCCATATTTACTATCTGCTGAGCATGGGGGGAGATAGAGGAACCCTAAGATCCTCTTTCAGGCTGTGAAGAAGAGCATGGCTTTTGAACAGGATAATCTGTTTGGTCCTCCCTTCTGCCCAAATTCTTTCACAGAATCACAGAATCACAGAATGGCCTGGGTTGGATGGCCATTTCCCCTTGTCCTGTCACTACATGCTTTATAAAAAGTTTGTCTCCATCTTTCTTGTAGGTTCCCCTCAGGTACTGGAAAACTGCAATTAGGTCACCCCTAAGACTTTTCTTTTCCAGGCTGAACAAACAAAATTCTCTCAGCCTTTCCTTGTAGGAGAGGTCCTCCATCCTTCTGATCATCTTGGTGGCTGTGGATTCTCTCCAACAGGTCCATGTCCTTCCTGTGCTGGGACCCCAGAGCTGGATGCAGTGTTCCAGGTGGGATCTCAGCAGAGGGGAGCAGAAGGGAACAATCCCCTCCTTTGTCCTGCTGACCACGCTGCTTTGGATGCAGCCCAGGACATGTTTGGCTTTCTGGGCTGGGAGTGCATGGCTCCCATTGCCAGCTCTGTCCAGCCTCTCACCCACCAGCAACCCCAAGTCCTTCTCCTCAGAGCTGCTCTTGATCTGTTCATCCCCCAGCCTGTGTTGATACCAGGGTTGCCCCATCTGGGTGCAACACCTTGCACTTGGTTTTGTTAAATCTCATGAGATTCCCACAGGTCTACTTCTCAAGCTGGTCATTTCTCTCCCTTTGCCAAGATCCATTCTCCTCAATGAGTTATTCTTTATGCCTCCTTGCACAGGAACTATGCAACTGTAACCTTTTTCACCATATCATATCTCTTTATAGCCTACACTTTCTTTTCCCACTTCCAGTGTCCACAGCTTGCTCCCTGGCTCTACCTCCATATTCCAATCTCTATTCAACAAATCCTAATCTCTGTTCCAATTTGTTCCTCTTTCAGCTTCTCCTTTCCTTTGTCCTCTGCCACCCCCAAAAATCAAGTAAATCTCTCCTACATTTCCTTTGTCTGAAATCAAGTCTCTATCCCCAGCATTCCCATCCAGCTTTGTCTCTTCTGCATTGAAATTGAGCAAGCTCCTGCTCTATGCTTACTGGGCCTACAACAGATCATTAACAGTATAAAAGAAGTTGCCTAAAACCAGATTCAGGAATTACACTGGAAGTCATGCTGCCCAAATGGACAAGTGCCTAAATGGACAGATGCTCAGGGGAAGGTAGCTGCGAAGCTCTTAACAATGTTCTGGTATCTGTGTGAAAGGTACTTACTTTTCCAGAGGCTGATAATACAGTTAAAATCAGGCAGGTTTCCCTACTGTTGTGAAGGCTTATCTTTAAAAGAAAGCTCCCTTGCTATCAAGTCTTAAGTAAATTTTAAGGTAGCTGGTATTCAGAATTCAAAAGCTAGCGTAAGGTGGGAAGCATTTTCCATTGCCTGGTTTCTGCAACCACAGTGCTTTGGCAGAAATCACGAAGAGTTTAACCACAGACAAACAGCTGTTAAGAAAAATTGTTGCCCAAAACTAAAAACTTGAAGAGTCCATAAAATAGATCCACTTCTTGCAAGTGACGTGGAAACTTTAAATGACGCTGCTTCCAGCTCATTCATCATCACAGTATTAATATGCTGGGCATTATCAGCCACCTTTTATGGAGTCTGTCATTAGAGAAGCCCAAAACCAGACTTTTTTGAAGCAGCAGCAGCTTCTCACCATTGACCATTAAAAATCTGTAATTATCCAGACAGATTTCCACCACAATTTATACCTACTTCATACATTCACAACCCTTCCTTCCTTCCTTCCATCCTTCCTTCCTTCCTTCACAGTCACAAGAATAATGAATAACCAGTGCCACAATGAGAGGATGTCATACATGAGATGTCCCTCTCCAGGTGACCTTCACTGAAGAGAAGGAAAGAGTTCTTGCCTGTGTCTCCATATTCTTTCTCTCTTTTGTTTATTTCTTTGAATAAGAATGAAGAAAAACAAGCAAAAAAACCCCCATTGAAACAGAGGTTTGAGGCATCTGGGTATGCATCTGTTTTACACAAAAATAGTCAAGTGAACATTCTAACATGAAGTGCTACATAACACACGAGGGTATTTCAGGCTAAAAGAAGGGAAATTGCATTAGCAATTTACTGTTGGCTACAGATAGGTTTTTATAGTGCTACAAACTCAGTTGTTTACTTAGATTTGATGGCACATGACATTTGAACATGTGTAGCCTATTGTTTTAAAGCAGAAGCAACCGAACTCCCCTGACAGAAGAGCTGCACAATGACAACACACTGACATCACAGAACTACAGCTGGCCCACAGTTAACTACTAACTTTTCTTGATATATTGTGCTGTCTACAGTTGCTAAGTGCTTGCATGTCTATTCTGTGTATCAGGTTTGAATTTTTTCAATTGCTTAAAAAAACAAACTTGTCTTTTCTTCTGTCACAGGCTGGCATCTTGCCATAGGAGGGTGACAAAAGTGTGAAGCATCTTGCCAAAACTGTTCATAGAGTTAGAAATAGACAAAATAAGTCATGGATATTGATTCATGATTCAACTAGAGTCCATTAACCATAAGCTTAAGAATGCTGTTATTCATTTTCACAAAACCATTGAGAAAAATAGAGTGCAACAGGTGCACAACAGGTCATGGTGCAGAAGGTGAACTGGAGAGCCCACAATCCCAGTGTGCTGTGATCCACTGGAGCTAGCCTGGGTCCAGCTTCAAGAAACTAGTTACTTCTGATCCCAGTCCCATCCCTGATCTGCTGCATGACTGGCTATGTTGTGAGCTGTGCCCTCCTAGTCTGATCTGGATAGAAGGGAAAAACATTTTTTTAATCTCATATAGATGCCTCTCTCGCATAATTATTTACATAGTGTTCAAATACTGTGGTAATTGTGCTTGAGTAACTGAAAGCATTACAGGCATTTAAACAACAAAAACATTATGTTGGTAATGAAATCCCATCTTGTTCAAGCAAAATGTCAGTTTTCATCTATATATACGCTACACTGAAGGAACAATGCCCTACATTTAAAAGTACAGTGCAGTAGCTATTTTCTAATAATTTCACAGACCATGACTGTGTCTATGCAATGGCATCATGCCCAGTCACACTCTAAGAATTTTGGTTAATTTTTTTTTTTTTTAAATTTAAGGATGTCAACTACTATATAAAAAAACACAGCCATACCTACTGTTATGCTGGGAGAACAAGGGCATAAGTCTGGTTTTGAGGTAGTTTCTTTCACTTTCCTGTGTGTGGAACTTTACTGACTTGCATTCATTATGCCTGTTCTGCTCTGGAATCACAGCAGAGTCAGGCCCATAGCTCCTGACCTACCAGCATTATACTGTATTTAGTCACAGAATGAAAATAGGAGGAAAGGCAGCACCAGACGTATACAGGGAGATTATAAGGGTATGAGTTGATTTGCTATTCAAGGTTAACACTGCAAAATTTTTAAAGTGAATTCAGTTTTCACTAGCATAGCATAAATTTGTTGGCTATTGTTTCAATTCTAAGTAAAACTAATATGACAGAAACCAGAATAGACTACAGGATCTTTATTTAGAAAGCACAATAGAGTATTTTTCATGTAGCACAAGTGAAAGAGAGAGAATGGCTTATGTTAGATTACCTCCACTGGCATGTGCCATTTTTAGAGCTTCAAGAGAAACGGCAGGGGTTATTTCTAGCTGGCAAACAACCACTTTGGCTTTACAGATTACATCAGAAGCCCTCTTCAGGTCTTCAAAATTTAAAAGCAGGTTGGCTCCTGGGACTATGACAATAACATTCTGTCCTAAAGAGAAGATATTGTGTTTTTTATTTTAACTTTGGCAATAAAGTACATAAAACAATTTCCTGCACTCTTTACAATACATTTCAGACGAATATTTCAATTTACTTTCCAAAAAAACCCATTAAAATTGTATGCATTGCTGACATTTTTCAAATATAAAAATATTTCAGAGGATAATCAAAAAGATCAGT
>VYZT01016600.1:5191-53287 GCA_013400735.1 Pomatostomus ruficeps
AAGCGGGAAGAGACTGTCCGTGGGTTTGTGTGTTCTTATTTGTTGTGGTTACTATTGTTGTTGTTTTGTCTGTCCTATTATATATATATATAAAATATATTAGTAAAGGACCGTTATTCCTCTTTTCTCATACCATTGCCTGAAAGCCCCTTGATTTCAAACTTTTGCCAATTCAGAGGGAAGGGGGTTACATTTCTCCTATTCTAAAGGAGGCTTCTGCCTTCTTTAGCAAATACCTGTCTTTGAAACTAGGACAGTGTAATAAGACAAAAGTAATTTTATTTGTCTTAATTGCCAGTGCTATCCATTTTAGAACTAGAAGGTGGTTATACTTTGGTGATACTTTGGGATCAAACAATTTTTGTAAAGCTTGTTACAACCATTTGTAGCCCAGTAAAGAATTTTTCCTTTTGACCAGGACATACAAAAAATTGATACAGAAATATCACACAGGGAAGATACACGGATTTGTTTTAGTCTGATTTTATGTTAAAAAAATAGTCCTACTGGAGCTGGTACAGCTAGACTTCTTCTCCTGCCCATTCCACACTGTTACTTGATAATTATAATCTGTTTTCTAGATCTGTTTTTGTGTATAGCGAATCTATGGGAGATGTTTATTTCTCCTTGTCATGGTTTGAGACCAAATGACATTATGGAAACTAAATGGACTTGGTTACTAAAGCAATTAAGTCACAGATAAATGCAATTTTACAAATACTACTCTTCTGTACTGTGAAGCAGATGGAGCAGGGAAGGAAAGGAGTCAGGCACTTTATTGCTAGGTTTTCTTATGTATTTTTCCTGTCCTGCAGGAGAGGCAGCACAGTCCTGAAGAAAGTTTGGACAGGTCAGTGTTGCAGTACCAGGCACGCTCGGCATAATCATGGAGCAGGGCCATAGGGTCCATTGGGCTCTATTCCTTATATTCCCTGAGACTTACAGAGGTGTTGCTGGATTCTGGTGCAGGATTGTGGGATTTCCTTCCACAGAGTCTTTTTCAGAAATTCTTGTCTATCTCAGTATTCTTATGTGTCCTTATTTATAGGAAAGTCACAGCAAGATTTGTTGTCTCTGTTGTTGACAATCTCAACCTGCTTCTCACAATCTCTGATGCTTTTGCACTTCTTGGTTATCAACAGGTTGTTTCTATAACTTGGCTTTCCACTTCCTTGAGCCGCTTGTCATTTGGGACAAGTAGTTGATCACCTTTAATCTTCTACTTACTTTCCTAGTAAAGTTCATGGGCTTATGCCAAGAGCTGTTTTAACTAGGACCTAAATCATGCCAACTGCTATACTCCTCAACACTAGACCTCTACACTTACAACACAGAAACAGTTTTGTTTTTTTTTTCTTCCATTTCCATTGACTGTGAAAGACAGAGGTTTTTAACTCATCTTCAAGAAGGGGTAGGAAGAAGAACAAAACAACTAAAGTGCAATCATCCCCACCTCAGTCTTTTAAAAGATTACAAAGTCCTCATGGAAATTATTTCTACATCTCTTATGGAAAATAATGTGATTGGCAATAGTCAACATGATCTTTTAGCAAGTGTAAATTGTCACTGACTATCCTCATTGCTATTCAAAGTCAAATGACTGGTTGTAAAAAGAGGATAACAATGGATGTTGTTTACCTAAATTTTAGGAAGGTTTTTGGCTTGCTTTTCTAACGCTTCTTGGGTTCTGGCAGGGCTGCTTGGGTGCTGCAAAGCCTGCCGTTATCCAGCGCTTTGGTCAGATAAGCTTCTCTGGCTGCCGCTATCAGCAGCGTTACCTTATCTCGCGTATCTTTGTACCTAGGTTGTGCTTTGCACTGGGAGCAGAGAACCTGATGTAAATTGAAGCAGGTAGGGCTAAAGAATAGAGAACGGATCCTCAGTAGCTTACCCAGACTTTTAATGATGTTATTTTTCTTCAGGATACATGCTACCAGAGAGACCTCGATAGGGTCTTTACACAGGGTTTTATGGGAAAAGGGGAAGGGAGTGGTGATAAGGTGGGTCCAGGGTCCTTAACAAGTCACAAATTGACATGGGGTGACAGCTTTCCAATGAGTCTTGGGCAAGGGTGGAACATATTTGCATTAACCTATTAACTTCACAGAACAGCAGAACTTTCTGGCAACTGTTGAATAGTAAAACAATACAACGAATATTAAAATAACAGAGGTGGAACTGAGTCTATGATTGACAGGGTTAGAACCTGGCAGCCAGGGGATTTCCCCCTAGCCCACTGCCACAGTTCTCTACGTCATCAGTTGCGGTGTGCTATGGCCAGATTTCAGCTTCTCCCATGGCCAGGCACTGCCATCTCTCCCCTTCCCCTCCCAGTATTTGGTTTCTCCCCTGGGAAGGCTCTGTATTCCCCAATCCGCTGCAAGCCCACCAAATTTAAACCCCACATCCCTCCACCATAGGATGTTTTGTAACCCCCCCACCCCCTTGCGACGGTATATATGTTACTGTAAAGTGCCGTGCCGGTGCTTCCCTGGCACGAATCCGGTGCCCGAATAAACTATCTGGGAAGCCCCTCCACCTCGTCTCTCCTTCCTCAGTGTGCCTGGACCACCAGTGGATTAGACGAACCCCTGCAGGACCTTCGCCAGCCCTCCAGTGCCTGAAGCAGCTCGGCCAGCCTCTGAAACTTCAGGCGGCTGCCCGATACCTTTGCTGGCAGTACCGTGGCAGTCATCTTTGTAGTTAAACTAGGGAAATATGCACAAGATGGGTACACTGTGTACAGAGGATAGAGCTGGCTGGACTGCCAGATGTAAAAGGTAGCATTCAACACTTTGAAGCCTAGAAAGAAGCTAGGTATGAAAGGCATTCCTCTGGGCTTCATACTTATCCTGTTTAATGCATTCAGTAATCTGTGCAACAGGATAGAATACACTGTCAAATTCATGAAGAGTTTTCAAACTTGGGTAGATGGTTATTATGGTGGAGGTCAGGGTTGCCATGTGGAGGTTTCTTAATATACTACAGGAATGGGACAGGAATCTAAAAAAATCTCAGCAAACAATGTCCAATTCATTATTTCATTCAAATTGTGGAAGATGCCACTATAAGTTCTAGTTCTGGATAGGAAATTCAGTTCTAAATCTTTGGCTGCAACTGTCATTGATCTATGAGACTAACTATAGTTTCCTGAAAATTACCACCCCTCCTCCCAAGTTAACAAAAGATTTTTGTACCCCTACTTATGCTTAGGACATTAACTGCAATTACACCTACTCATTTCAGTGGAGTCAGATAATTTTAGAGAATGCCAGTTCAGGAGGTTTATTTTATTGAGCTATTATCTAGTTCTGATTTTTCTTTTATATGTACCTCAATCACAGATCAGAGCTCTATTGTACTGGGCCCTGTAAAAACAAGTAATCAAAAAGCCAGCTTCTGTTCTAAATAGTTCCCAATCTAGATACTACTAAAAATGCACCATGGAGATGAAACAGGAAATGGAGTAAAGAGTGTAAGGTAATAATGATCAGACATCTTAGCTGGCAGTTTCCTCCATTGATTTCTGCATAGTCATATGCCATCAAGAAGGGTGTTGAATATTTTCACCTGAATTATCTTGCACAGTGGTGTTTAAGGTATGTCTCTGGGAGCAGTAGAGGAATCCCTATATGAATACTGATAAAGGAAGAAATAACTTTTTGTTGTCCTCTATTCACTGATGAGTTATCTAATAGAATATTTTATTAATGCTTTTTCATTATATATCTTGCCTGGCATTTTGTATTTTATTATACCTTCCTCTTTTCTTTCCCCCCCTCCTTTTTTTTTTTTTTTTTAAGAAGAACAACAAGATTTTTTTTTTTTTTCTTTTAGGAGAATGTTAAAGGTCTGAGTACCAACATTTCCAGTGACAGCTTCTCATAACCCCATATAAGTCTTTTGGGCCAAATTATATACTTAGCCTTTCAAAGTATAACATTGCAGGCAAGTCCTTCTTCAGAGCTCAGGCTCTTTTGCCAGGTGTAACATATTTACCTGCATGAAACTTATATGGATCCCAGATATGTAACAGACTTCTTCCTTTCATTGCCAAGTGTAAAAAGCTTAGATTTTGAGTTTTATATATGTTATATCATATATTTTTTCATTTTCTAATTAACAATGGGAATCTAAGATGAGTTTTCAAACATGAATGTTTTATTTCTTAGCTTTAAGGTATTCCAAAACTATTCCAACTTCTGTTTTGAAGGCATTTAAATGCCTTAGAAAGCATTATGCTGCACTGCTGGTTGTTTGACTTATTCTAAAAGTTCGATTTTTCCAAAGATGAAGAATTTGGAATTACACAAAGCAAAATTCTTCTGGAAATACCCCAAACATTTGACAAAGCAATTGAACAACAGAAGTTTACCTGAATCAAGATGTGATGTGCAATACTGGTTTGTGAAAGAAAGATTGCAAAAGTAAATTAATAATCCTCTATTGACTGTGGATATAGTAACTGATCTGCAGTAATGAAACATCACGAAACCAAATCTGCTTCTTAGTTTTTCAGGGGAAAATTAACTGAATGAAATTAACAAGTATTAGGTTCTGTTTTAGTTTAAGTCAGAAGTGAAATTAATAATTTCACATTGAAATTCCCATTCTTTGACAGAAGCACTAGCTTTCAGATTGCTCACTGCTGCATTGCCTGACTAACAATGCAAAAAAAAGTTAGTTTTATTATGACCTACAATAGTCTGTGTGATCAACAGGGAGCTCATTAATACTAAACAACACAAATTTAGTATTATCTTCCATTTCCTTCTGCTTCTTTTGTATCTGTGTTACTTAGGGAACTGTGATCCATGTAGGATTCAAGAATGGATGCCTTTCATCAAGATAGTAACTAAATGAGCTGCTATAAAAGGAGGAGCATGACCACCCCTTTCATTTAAAGGAAAGCTGATTTAGGATATCTTTCTGATATCTAAGACTGGATCAGTAAAGAGGAGTTTCACACAGGATATGCCATACCACATTCCACTTAAAAGAGTTTCAATCTGCAATAATCACAGTCTCAAAAGAAGCCATTCTCCTGACTATAATGTACTTGCAAAAAAGAGAAGTTAACAGAAAGAACTATTACTTTTTTTCTTTTGTAGAGCTTTCCTACCTGCACAGAACAACAGACTGATCCCAATGCATGCAGTAGTCCATCAGCAAAGCAGTCCTTGGTTCCTAGAAGTGCTTAAGGTGATACAAGCAAATCCATTTTGAAGGGTCATGATGTCATCAATAGTCTCAGGGAAAATTGTCAAGACTTAGTTCCATTTACAATTTTTAGTTTAGATATTTTTGGCTGAAACTTTACATTTTTTATGAGATTTTTGAATGTTTTAAAAATTATGCATGTAAATTCATACTTTTAGTATAGTGATATACATGTAAATGCCCATATACATGTAGCAATTTGCATTTTATATTAAGAAGTGTGCTAGTTTTATATTAAAACCTGTATAAATTTAATAAATCTGGATTGTGAGTTTGTATATGTAGTTTCTATACAGCTGTACGTCTGTAATATATCTGAACAATATTTACAAATAATTAAAAGCTCTGTACATACAAAAATGTTCAAAGCTGAAATCAGCATAAAATAGAATGGAACTTAGCATGAGATTCAAATTGCATCAATAAAATTAAATTAAATCTCTACTGGCAAAAGAGAAGTTAAGATTATTCTTCTTTCTTCTGACAGAAAATACTAGATCTTTTCTTTTCCCTGTAGGCCTTAAAATTCTCTGTGATGTTGTTAACCTTGAACTTATTACATTTATGGTCTTTGGAAAGGGAGATTTAAAAGAGATTCAGAGGAGTGACGTGAATTGTGCAGCCTCATAAAACTATTTTCACTGAACAAGCAGAAATATGCACACGTCCCAAAATAAGTGCTGTCTAAACCAGTGAGTCATGTAAAATAGTACAGACTCCTGTGTAATTATCTGTGTGGTTCCAACAGCATTTATAATTACATTTGTACTAACACAACAAAAATAACACAGCTACATAATTTTCAAGCCTGAATCAGTCCACATCCTCCTCTTGGGTGGGAGGGGGGAGTTTGCAATGTGCTTTCATCGTTTGTTACCATGAGGAACATGGGAAGGTGAATTCATGCTTCCTACAGAATAAACCTGAGGGCTTCCAAGGTATCAAAGAGCTACACTCTTCATTGGACACCATTACTACCAACAGTAGCACAATTTATAGGATTTTATGCTTATGTATTTGCTTAATTTTTAAAAGATTGTTCTCCTAAATTCTTTAGAAAATAAATATGAGGAAGTAGTACCACAGGAGTCTGATCTGTTTCAATTTCCCCCCCACAAAAAATGATCTCACAAATACTGATGAGATCTGTATTCCACAGACAAATTCCCACCTCAGAAGGATTTACCTGAAGAAGATAAGTGTCTCTTTGAACATGAGCTCAATAGCAATGGCAAAACAAAATCAGCAGGGATCCTGCACAAATAATTATTATGTAAATAGCTCAAAAAAACATTTATACAGCTAAGTAGCTTACAATGACCAAAATTGTAGAAAACTATCAGAGCTACCTTTACATAGCATTAATGAGTTCTTTTCCAATATCACATCACAAACTATCTAACAGATATAAAGTCTACTGCAGGGATGAATGTTACTTAGCTAAACAGTTCCAATTCAGTTCATTCAGTTCTCCTAGGTTGTAGATTTTTGTTAGATATTTTTTGCAAAAATATTCCTAATTTACAAAAAAAATGTTTTAATTAACTGGATTAATAAGTGTCTTTAAATATATTGCTTATTCTGCTCTAAATAATACATGTCTGGAAAACTATGTCTTTTTGCTGACTTTATATTACTGGCTGTACTCAAGGTCTGACTCCTTATGTATATCACTAAGAGCTTTATTTTTTGATCTTTTAAGCACCTTGGTTATAACATCATGTGAAAGACTGGACTATCACTCAAAAAAATTGTCCATTTGTGGATGCATCAGAATGTTTTACTGAGGCCAGGTTTGCAACTTGCCAAGGAGAAGGATGTGAGGTTTTGGGTGTGTGATGGCAAACCTCTGGTCTGCACAAGACAGAGAGGATGAACTTGTCACTTCCAGAGGCTACATACCAGGATTTTGAGGCCAATACAGGCAGATCTTGTGGAGACAGGATGGTATTTTTTATCATGCCAAATTGCCCTCCCTTACTCACAATCCCCACTCTTCCCCCGCCTCTACTGAAGTGAGAGACAGCTGTCATGTCTTAGAAAGTCTCATAAACCATTAAAGGCCCTTAAAAAGCCCTTGGGTTGCATTTCTGAGGCCTTCTATCACAGAACTGCATGTGATCAAAATGCAGTGTAAAGCTCCCCCCCTCCCCCAGGTGAGGTGCTTCAATATTCCTACCTGAACCTCAGTGTATATTAACCCACTAGGGTTTTTATTTGATGGGCTTTTTGCCCCACACCTGACAAATCAAGACCTTCTATCACCACTTTGATCAATGGCAACAATCAATGGCACCCATTGTAAATCCATGGATTGTGATTACACATCTTTCTACTCCTACCCTTCTTTCTTTGTTTTCCTTTCTTTTCCCTTATACATTTTTGTGAGTGAGTTTTATGCTTTCATATTGCCATATTACTATAGATAATTATAACCAAAATGGTTATATACCTGCTTTTCATTTCAATCAAATAGTTCTAAAATAAACACTACAGATATATATATTTACAAACACCAATCATTCAGTGTCACTTCACTATAATCCACCCCAAGGAATCTATTAACAAGAACATGGGTTACCCTCATCTTTAGTGGCAGGTCATAACACGTCACAGAATCTAAAATAGAAAGAAAAACATAGCTTTAAACACTATAACAATTTTGCACTATATATATTTTTGAAAATTTGCAGTAGATTTCTCAGATATAGATTAAAGAACAAAGTTATACCATTCTTTTAATTCTGAAAATATGTATCACATTGAAAAGTTAGAAAATTCATCATAGCTGAAAATAAATATGGTTGTTTAAGGTTGTAAGCCTGAACTGAATGATCAAATTTGTATTAGTGAAGAAGGAGTGAAATGTCTATTCATGGTTCATCACTCTCAGGAGTGTAATTTATTGCATAATTATAACTGTCTTCCCTCTATGCTACTTTATTTCAAACTATTCAAAGACTGCAACTGTTTCTTTATCATTCAAACTGTCAATATTTTTCTCTACCTCTACATGCCACCTTCAAGAGAGAAGCAATAAACTTATCAGTTTAGGAGTGGGAGTAAGATGCTTTTTCTTTTCAAAAAACAACATATTTAGATCCATGTATATTTTTTAGTTAAAGACAATGATTTGTTTCAATTAATGATGCCTCTTGCTGGCAAAATAAATACTGTTTCTTGAAGCAAAGGCTGTATGAAGATTACTCTGTTTTATATTTTACCCTTCCTTTGGTGTACAGATAAATAATTAAATAGTTTAGGCAAATAGGGGAGTGCTTATACAGTTATGGATAGTGACTGAAGTTATGCTCCAAAAATACAAAGTATAAGAGTGCCATCTTCTGGAAAAAAATATTTTAGATTTATTTCAATTTAATTCTTGGCTTACAAAAAGTATTAGTTAAAGATTAATGATGTTTACTTGCTTGTTTGCCCTGCGTTTCCCTTTTCATTTGTCTATGCTGGTTTTAAAGTTAGTAGTTCCTCTACAAACTCTTTCCTATACAAGGGCCAGGAGAGTGTGAATTTAATAATCAGAGTTTAGATTTTCAGGTTTATAAGTGGTTGTACAATCCCCAAGGGTTAAAACAATCTGAACAGTAACCTCTTAAAAGAAAAGAACGAACTTTATCTGATTCTTAAGAGTTTTAATCCTTTATCTTAATAAGCTTTGACAAACTATAAAATAAAATGAGACCTACTTCTCATCATCCTCTGAAATTTTAAGCTGAATTACTTTCTCTGTTCAGCCTGTTCTACACTGGGAGAAAATCACTGATTATTACAATATGAAACTATTTGTTCTTCTGAGTCAGACACAAACACACAACCATACTCCACACACAACATCTTCAGAGCCTTAGAAGAATTTTACAAGAAAAATATTATGGTCTGCTATTTCCTCTTCCAAATACACATCTAATTTCTGCTAACTCTGATAAAAATATTCTAGTCAAAGTACCTCTATTTCTGGTTAAAATGATGGAATACTGTTAATTTTAACCCCACTGTTAACAAAGAAACTCCTATGCTCTATAAACATAGACAAATCAGGGACCCTGCGATAGCACAATTATCCTTGCCTTACAGAAGCCTTTGTATCCATAAAATGCATGATGAAAACACATGTTAAGGCTCTGCACTGTCTGGGAGTTAGACCTTGGGGAAGTGATGTGTAAAACACTGTCCTACCTTCTTGCTGTGGAACCCAATAAAATCAAATCTCACCTACTGTACTTCAGATGGGATTTTTCTGTCTGTGTTTATTTTATATATATTTTTTCAGTCCCCAGCCTTCATTTTTCATGTCATTTTTCATATTACTGCTACCAAAACCAATAATCGTTTGTCCTGCATCTCACTCATTCCTTGTGCACTTAAAAGCCTCTGAAATGAAATTCCCCTTCTTCTCTGCTCTTACCTTCCCAGATTAAATATACCTATTTGTCATCCTTCCAAGCTTTCTACTTTCTGTTGTCAACAATCACTCCACCCTTTTAGACCTTCTGTCCCAGAGGGATTTCCACTTTGACCAGATCCTATTTTCCGTTCAGCTAATCAAAAGCATGCTCCACATCTTGTTCCAAGGAGCTTTTAAAACATGTGCTTGTAACTTCTGTAGATAATTCCTACTTCTCAGCTAAGAATCAAGATAAGAAAAACCTAAATAAATTAAGACTTTCCAAATAGGTTTTAATCAGATTAAAATTTATGTACATATAACAGTTTTTCAAGGTTCTCGTGTTATTAGTATGTGCATTACAACAGTTCTTCACCTCTTGTCAAATGTTACGTCCTTTAAATTGTTCAAGTTGGTAATATGTATGCTTGTATTGCTTTAGTTTCTATTTTTCAATTCTGATTCGCATTTTGTGGCATTTCTGCGAACTATTAATACCAATTTGGGAAATTTCAATTCTCACTATCATATTTTTGTATACCAACAATCGAAAATTACACTGCTATTAGCATTCACAAACCAGAAGTCTAGAAAACTGTCATTCTTAAACACAGATGTGTTTTCTATCTAGTCACTGTCCCTCTGTGGATGATGGAAACAAATTAAAAGACTACTGCAGAGAATTTGGAGAGAATCCAAGAACAGTAAAAATGTCAATACTCAAGATATGGACATAAGCACATTACAGTTCTATAAACTGTTTTGTAGATATATAAAACTCCTTTCTTGCTCTAGCACTTTCATATTTAAAAACAAAAATATGAGATTAAGCAACTCTGAGATATATTTTGCAGTACTAAAGAGTGCAATGAGAACATTGAACAGCCTAAACTGTCATTTCTTTGCCCAAAAACTTCCTACAGTCTCTTATAAATTAGGGGAAATAGAGTGATGTATAAAAGTATAAGATGGTATTATTAGATAAAGTGAAAGATACAAGTTAAAAAAAAAATGCTTATTTACTATGCTTTATTATTTTAAGGCCAAGGATTTTAAGCTGAACTCTACAACGACATAGACTATGAACAAACTGGAAGCAAGGACCTGAACAGTGCTGGAAAAGAAAACTGAATGAACCTTATTCAGAGAGTATTCTTTTATTGTAAGAAACCATGAATCACAGTTCCAACCAAAATGAGAGTGCAGCAATAAAATGGACTTAGACACCAAAACACTCTAGTCACAGATACATAGGAAATATTCATGCTACACAACATCACTGTCCTCTGCTGTCCAGGAAGAAGTTGAGCAGGCCAGTTAGTCACAGCACCATCCTCGGCCTGCACCATGGGGCCTGTTTGATGTCAATTCAGTGCCCTTTTCTGCTGTCTTACCACTCCTGCCTTGGGAATCACTATTCTTTACAGAACACTTTATTTTTTTTTTAAATTTGTTTCTGTTTCTTCTCTTGTAACCTCTTATAGAGCTTTTCTTGGCTTCATATGGCTTTTTTATCATCTTTTTCAATTTTATGGGTTTTTTTATTCCCGACACCTTTTGAAAACTGCACCAGCCAATATATTTTTGTTTCCAACCAAACACGGTCTTTCTTAGAGGCCCTCAGAATGAAATCTTGAAGTCCATACTATTACCTAGCATGCAATTTCTCCAGTTTTAAAGTTATTTCTATTGACATCAGATCTTCTTCTATCTCAAACAATACTTTATCAAAATCTGTGTTCTCTGAAAATGTCAAGATATAAATTTTTTCCACCTAGTCCCTTACTTAAAATATTAAGTCTGGCCTCAGCACCCATACATGCAGAGTTTCACTGATAAAATCCCAGCACACTAATTATTCACATTTTTGCATAACCTTTATGTAATTTTTTTCTCAAGTTTATCCACTTCTTTCTTTTATGACGCTCCTCAGACACATTTAATGAACTTCAGAGAGATTTTCTAGCCAAAACAACCAGCTGACAATGAAAAAAATCAGGTAATCGAGCACAGTCTATTTTTAAAAGAAGTCAATGTTGTAACTGCTAGTGCTGCAACATTAAAAAACTCAAAGCATTATCATGAACCTTATGTTAAAATTGTGAGTGGTAATATCTTAAACTGAGAATAATCACCAACTTTGCAAGCTAGTTTGCTGAAAGCTGTCAAAAAATTTTGAAAATCCTGCCCTTAATATATAAATTTTAATTGGTTCTATATTTTTATAAGTCCAAGATTAAAAAAAAAAGTAATAACAAAAATTTTAAAGTTACTACAATTATAGAATTCTGCCAACGTATCACCACTAAACATTCCATGTGACACAAGCATGAGAAACAAATTTGATAAGACACCAGTATATTTAAAAGTCAAGCTACAAAAGTCAAGCAGGACCCTTTAGCTGCAACTAACGTGCTGTCCACATGTTAGGTTAGATTATTTTTTTCCTAACTTGACTTTCATAGTTTGACACTGACTTACCTGGATGTCAAATTAAATTATAAGAAAGAGAGGAAATACTCCTAAGTAATAGTGAATTGGTCTACTGTATTTTTTTTTTTAAATGGCTAATTAGGTACTTACAATTAAAAAATACTTTATTGTTTATCATCCACAGCTAAAAATAGGCAGAGTTGATTTTAATATGAACTTTGAAACTTTATACATACACAGAATAAAATAGCTATAAAGATTTTATGTTTGTCACAGGACGTGTTCTCTCTTTCATTACTTTATTATTTATTTATTTATTTAATCCAAAACAATATCTTCTTCTATCCAAGCAAAGGCTAAGTGAGAAATCTCAACATAGATACATATTGTCACAGTCGTAGCTTCAATGACTAGCTGTAAGAATTTTAAAAATCCAGAAGTCATTTTATGCATCAAGGATGAAAACAGGAGAGAAATCTAAATTCACTCATGCCGAAATATTTTTACTTACATCTGACAGTAAGACATCTTCAGTTCAAGGTATGCTTTTGAAAACAGGCCCCAGTAAAGAAATCTGAAAAATTGTTTTTCTGGTAGCTCAAGAATACAGCCATGAAAATGTACATAGATCTGCATGGTCAAAACTATAGAAAACCTCCAGTAATATTCTAAATAAGAAATTAGTCATTTCTGGGTACAGGCACTCTACATGAAGAGATGCCAAAGCACAATTCCTCCTTTTCAGCTCATTGCCAGATAACCAATTGAAGAAAGTTAAATAAGTAAATAAAAAATATTAATAAAGGTTATTTCTCTTAAGTCCTCTGTAATGAATCAGAGTACAATGAAACTGTAGGAGGCAGTGAGTTATGGGCAGAAATATTCTTAATAATTCATTCAGTATTTTGTCTTTGGCTGAGAGCTTACAAAGAGAAGATATTAGAGGCCATACCTATACACAAGGACATGGGATTAAATGCTGATGTTAGGTTATTCAATAAAATAATCTGAGTTTCTGAACTTTCTAACATCATTTGGCGACAGGACAAGTAAAATGAATATGGAGTTCTTTGGAAGCTGAGCGGTTAATCTGTCTAAAAGGAATCATACCTTGCAGAGATCAGTGTCTAATATACATATGTGAACTCAGTTTATCTTTTTTTTACTGTTTGGAATTCTATAAAACTTTAGCCACAGTAGTGAAAAGGAAGAAAGGACAAATACATGGGCTTGCTTCATGGACTTCCCTTCCTCTATCTGCCATAAATTTTTCCATGCTTTGTGACATCTTGCCATACCAGTGTAATAGAACTCTCTTTATTTCTTAGAGCAACTGCTCAAAACTCCCCATGACATACCAGGAAATTCCTCGGCAAACTACTATTACCTCAGCAGAACTTACTTAATTCTAACAAAGAAAAAAATATTTTTACACAAGCAGTGAGGTTTTTTGGTTTTTTTCCTTTCAGTTTGTCTGTTTCCAAGATCTTCAAGCATTCATTTTCCTAGTAATAATACTCTTTTTACTGAGTAATATTTCTTTTACTCTTGACAATTTATTTGTTTATAATGTGCTATGTATCTCTAATATATCAGTAAGAAACACCTACTAGGAGAGAGGGTGAAAAAAGTTAATAGAACTACAAAAAAAAAAAAGATCTCAGTCAAATTATTAACAGAAAAAGAAAGTTTGGATGTAAATTCATAATAATTTATAAATAATTTTAAAAGAGAGAAAATATTATGTATTAAATGAGACTTTGTTTTAATGAAGAAGGACATAACAGAAAGTAGTGAGAAAAGATTGTAACAAAAAACTAAAAAAGTACCAGATAAGAAAAGACTACTTTCAACTACAAAAAGGACAAAAAAAGATATTTATAAGTGTTGAAATAATAGTAGTCATTAATAGTAAAAATTGTGAAAGATTAATATGAAAAGTACTGAACTGTTCACATCTTTAAATCAAGATAAATGCCCTTCTGAAATATAGGTTTAATGAAATAAGTTATTGAGCTCAATGTGGGAATAAATGGATAGAATTTTTTGTGATATAGGAGGTCAACCTAGATGATCTAATGAAACTTCTGGTCTTAAAATATATGAAACTGTGAAGAGTTAACCAATAAACCATATGGTGATAATTTTTTCTGTCCAACTCAGTCATTCATATGCAATAAATTCTCCAAGAACAGAAAGAACACACTCCAGGGCCTTGTCTTTCCCTGTCTTTTGCACAGTTATATCTACTTCTGAAGGCTAAATTCTGTGTAGTTATTCAATTGTGCCTTGATACAAGGGAAGATGCTGAGTTTTTGAAGCTCTATTCATGAAAGACCAAAAAGAAGCTTAATAAACCCAATCTCCCAGCACCCGTTGCTAAAACTCCAAAGTTAATTACATTTATCAACTTCTCAAATCTACTGAAATTTACTGAGATAAAGCTTATTTTTACCAAACAAACACAATACAGTTAACATACTGACAGAATTGGCACAAGTAGATTAAATGTAACTTTCTGCTCTCAAAAACTACCATCTTGATAATAGCAATCCAAATGACATAGGATTATTTTTTAATCAAATATTCTCTTCTCTGATTTAAGTCACAACTAATGCAAGAAAGTCCTGTGGTGTGCTGTGCATAACTTATTGCCAAGATGAACAGACTTATTCCTGTAAAATATGTCCTGTAAATAATTCACTTCCAAACACATTGGTCTGTTACACCAGGTTGGGCACAGAACACTGAAAACAGTAATTTTTCATAATTTTTCAACACACTACCATAAAAATATATATCCTTAGAGTGGGTTTGAGGATAAGTCACTAATCTTCCCCTTTAGACAGTATCTTAGTAGTTGGCAATATTATTCCTTTACTTCTCAGACTGAGATGATTCTTTGTGTTAAAAAAAATTTAATTACATATTTTGAGTGGTTTTTTGAAACGTTGTGGGAAATGTTTTTGTCCTTCATCCTACACACCATAATAGTCCTTGGCCTTGCAGGATCCTTGGTTCTATAATGTTACATCTGACTTTTCCATTCCTTCTTGCTTTTTTCTGAATCAAAATACTAATTCTGAAAGATATAAAAAAGAATTCACAGCATTTAAGTTTGTAATAGGAACAATCTAATAAGTTTCTTCATCTATTGCTTTCTTTTGCTGATAAAGTCAGTACTGTAAGGGTTATTATTTAACTTCTGGTGTTTTATATAAAATCTACACTTCTTTGTGTTGTTTTTCTTATCAGAAAACTGAATTATCTGTATGTTGAACCAATTTTCATGACTGTTATTTCATCAAGCTGATCTGGTAAACTGTGTTCCTCCTCAGTTCCTCTGTTCTGATATATATGCCTGGACTTTTCTAACTCGTGTGTGAACTGGACGTAACCCTTGTTTAATTTAAATTGCAGCAGCAAAATAAAAAGAGCTTTAAAATTTAGGACACTTAGCAATGGATGTCCAATGGTTAGGCAGCATTTATCTGGTACATTTAAAACAGATGAGGATAAAAATAAAGATTTTTCTCTGTTTGTGTAGTGACAAAGCTTTTTTGTTAAGTCTCTTCTTCAAATATTCTGACTATGTAGGGAACACCTTAAAGCTTACAACAATGAAAACTGAAAGAGAGGGTACAAATAATTTAACCTAAGCAAAAGGAGACAAAATCTTTAAACTTCTTTTAAAGTTCAGGTCTTAGGCTGAAAGGTACCATGGGGAGATGACAGATTTGCTGCCACTGAATTAAATTAAAGCACCTATAAATTATATCACCTTGACTACACTTCTCTCCCACATTCTCACATTGAATGGAGATTCATTACAGAATGTCAGCTTGACATGAATTTTAAATGAATGAATTCTCAACTAGTTAATTACAAGTAGAATCTAGTTTTTTGTATTTCCGGAGCAACAAAGAAATGTATTACCTGAGATACTCTGAAACATAAAAGCTACACTATAAATTTATTAAAACTGAAAGCTCAAGTCAACCAGTCTTCCAGGATGACTACTAAGGAGAGAGGTGAGGTGACAGTGAGAAAAAACATATCTGAGAGACATCTTCATGGATTACGTTGCCCACTGAGCAGAATCAAATATTCTCAAAGCAATACTTGAATTCTGTAAATTGGAAAATTCCTGTGACTATGTCTACCTTGTTGAAACCATAGTAAGGGAAATTTTGCTATCTCAGGATTTTTGCCAGGATTTTATTTCTTAATAATTATTAAGAAATAAAACTGAAGACATTCCTGTTCTATGTAGTTCGCCATATCAACTACAGGACAAAGAAATCATCAGAAAATTTGTATTTGTTTGTAGCTACAATCTAGAATGTTGCAATACATAGACTTTATTTTAAAGAGATGAAAATTAGAAATATTATTTTTGCAGACAGATGTGATACACTAGTTTTCTGGGGGTTTTTTGCCTGTCAATATAACTCTTACAAGTAATTTAGAAATACCTTTGCAATATTTCCTATTTTGACTCATTAGTATTCAGAACAAGTTTTCCTCTGATTAATCCTTGATGTACTAAGCTAAGAAATGAAATATTAATACAATCTGGGGATGTACTATAACTGCAATTCATTTTTTCTAATTAGAAACTTGAACATTCTGTATAACAAGCTGCATTTTTCCTTACATGAGCTGGATTTCAAAAATAGCTGCAGAAAGACCACCAATATGGCAAAACAAAAAAGGTGGGAAAGAATTATGAATAACCACTCTCCAGAATATTTAAAATCAAAATCAGGTGAAGAAGTGATGCACCAATCTGTAATACTCTTTTTAAAATACAGGAAAACACACTTCACACAATCATTCCTTCACACTCAGTATCTTTATAAAAAGACTTTGTAGAATATGACATTTTGGATATACATCAGAAATGTAGTAAACCAATTCTCTAGGTACTCAAATCTGGTCTCTAGAAGGTAAAGACATGATTGGAGCTTTGTACTTCACGATATTAAAATATATGGCATTTTTATTTAATACAGAAATATAGTTTATCTCAAGAAGCATTAGTCACAATATTGTTATGATTATATTATTTATTATATTCTTACAACATGAAATGGGTGCTATATAATATAATTTCATTTAGAGCAATAATTAAAAGAAGGATTGTCCTTCAGGATACATTCTGGAATGCCTCTTGGGAAAGTACCCTGTGGAGATGGGAACCTGCTGATCACTGAATCCTTTTCACAGTTGGCTGATCGTGCCTATTCCTTCATTGGATACTGCCAGTCTTAGGGTCAAAACCAGAAGGAAGACAATAATTTATTTCTGATTCCATATGCTAAGCCAATAAAGCGTTCAAACCACTGGAGTCCTCAAGAGGCTAAACTGCTACGAGCTTTGGAAAAGGGGAAACCAAACTGCCACAGACACTTGCAGAGTCTGCAGTGGCAAGGAGTTGTTGTAGATGAGAAATGGCCACACAGTCGTCACAGTTTTCATAGGCCTTAGTGAAGAAAAAAATTATCGAGCTATTAACTGTTGAATTACGGAACACAACACTGATTACTTGAAAATATCAGGTTTTTAACAATTCTTTCCTTTTTTTGTGTGTGTGCGTGTGTGATTTTTTTTTAATTGAACCTAAATCAAAAGGTTTTTTAATGGAACCTTCCTGAAAAATCTAGGAAGACCTTTTTACTCTGCTACTCTGTGTAATTAGTGTCAAACCAATTTATAAAGATCCAGTGCAAGTGCAGAAATGTTATTGATTAACAGTTTAACTGCATACTGGAAAAGATACCCTTGTTTCTTGGTCTACACACTCAGAGAATTCAGAGTTCTTGAAGACACTAACTTTGGACTGAATAAAAGATTTTAGGCATGAGGACTTTTAAATAAAAAACTATAACCTCAAAAAAAGGCATTGTAAGTTTACTTGATACAATATACTGCTTTGAGAAAAATCAAACCATTTTAACTGTGAATGTGTTAAATGAAAGACTTCTTCCTCAATAGAAATATAAATTTATATTGATAAATTAAATAAAATGAAAACCAAAAAAAGCCAAACCAAAACCAACATATTGTCTGTTGTGATTTCTTAAGGATGGTGCTGGGCATTCAGGAAATCTTACTCATCCCCCTTCATTAACAGCTGTGAACCTTTCTAATAAACAATTAGCAGAATGGTTTGATAAAAAAGAACAAAAGATTGTTTTGAAGTATCATCGTCATGTTAACATAAATAATGGTTTAAGTGTATGGCACTTGGCAGAATTCCTTACTCCTGCAGCAGTTGTTTGAAAAGAGCATAGCCTGTATTCATATTCCTATTCCATTTGAGGGAAGCCGTGCTGTTAGGCAAAATAACTCATGAAGATGTCAGAGAGTGAAATACTGACAATATGATTGTGACCTCTTCCCTCATTTCTCAGAATCTTCTCATTTTATTAACTCCCACTTTCTAACATGCATGGAACTACTGTTTCTTGCCATTAGATTTGGAAACATGCTTTTTCCCTTTTTTAAAAAAAATATTTACCTTTTTAATCGACTCTAAACCTTCCCTCTTCTTTTTTCTGTATTTCTCAGAATTATTTTGTCTATTTTCTGTTTATCTAACCTAAGCTTGCTATCAGTCACCTAAAGACATTCATCCAGTCTCCTGTTTCAGTCAGTGTAGGAAAACAAGTTTTTCCAAAGGGCTATTCTTTTCTTCTTAACGTATTTTTGTAAAGAGCCTCTGCAAGTACTAATTTCTTTGTATTAAAAGGGACCTAACAAATTTGTTCAAACTGAGCCATGTGATGAAGTTGGGTGAGATGAACCCAAGCCCCAATAAGCATTTGTCAATTATATTTATGACATTATTTATGACTAGAACAAAATGGGTCTTTCCCCTTTTCTCTATTTCAAACTTGTCATTGTTTCATCTTTTCCTCTGAGCAACTACCACCCTTTTTCAGTAGGATGTTTACCACATCACCAGGAAAAAAATCAAGCAGGCTACCCAAGATGAAATTTCAATGTGTATAGATGAAATTTCAAACATGAAAAATAACATGGAAAATTATCCCTGAATTTTAAATTCTGTCAAATATTTCTTTTTTGTGATTAAATACGTTTAATAATGAACATTGTCATCAGTTGTACAAAGGTAGTATACTTGAAGTATAATTTAGATGGTACTCAAACTATACATGAATTAAAAATAAGTTGAGTTAGTACATTCCCTAACATAGGTTAAAAAAGAAAGAAAGGAGAGATCTTCACAAAATTCAATGATTGACTTATTCTTACAGACAAAAGGAGGGAAGGGGGGTTTTGTAATGCAAAAATAACAAAGAATGATTATCAATCATCTAAATTATCTGTACGCAAAGTGAGATATAGAATAATTCAAGGAGACATAGAAGTCATTAGATGTCAGATAGTTCTATCTCATTAGCACAATAAAAACTTAGTTTGATGTTTCACTTCACTTGATCATCAGAGAGGAAGATCCATACATAATTGATAAAAACGGAGAAAAGCTAGAGATTAGGGCAAACACTTATTTCCAAAGCTTTAAAATGCCAATGAAATTGGAATTTTGGAAAACAGAGAACTTATCTTGTTTATATGATAAAGGTAAAAAAAAAAAAAAAAGAGAAGAAGAAGAAGAATGAATGCTGAAGTTGTTCAAACTTTTAACACCCTAATATATGAATGTAATACTCAGACATATATTTCTATGCATTTCTGAAAAATCCTTCAGGCACTTTTTTGAATTTTATCTGGATGTATGCTTTTAATTCTGACCCACTCAGTAATAAATGCAGACAACAGGAATTATGAAAGAGAGTGATGCATTAGTAGATAAGGTGGTAAAGACCTTAGCCAGAGGAAAAGGCACAGTTGGCATTCTTGCTATCAAAGTTATTATTGAGAGCAGGAAAATGAAAAATCTTGGTGCTGTTGACCAAAATCTCTTGAATATAATGTAGAGAGCTAGTGGGTACTTGCAGTTGCCAGAAAATTCAAAGCAATGGTTGCAATAAAGGAAACATTAAAAACAAAGTATCGAATCAAGGCTGTTTTCCCAACAGTCTACCTGGTAGAATAAAATAGATTATTTCAACAAAATGAGGAAAGGAATACAAGTGACCTTACATGGTTTTATGAGAGATATATGCCAAAATATTTGAGTTGGGTTTTTGTGTTGTGGGGTTGGGTTTTTTTACAAAAGTTAGTGCATAAATTTTAGATTTTAGTGCAACTTTTGGACCTAAAAATGCCTCACATTATCAGTTTCTAGTTTTGAAGATATGACTTTGCATTCCAAAGTAATAAAATAATCAGTGATAAGGAGAATATTTTTCTTTGACACTTGTATTTACAGAATAGTTGTTGACATGAGGCCTCTGTCATATGAACATAGTAAAAGTTAAGCATGTTTGTTAAAAAAATATACTTATTTAAAATAGTCAAGAGATTTTTCTACTGTACTTTTCAGTATATTGAAAAATGTTTGGAAAAAGTTTTGGAGAAAGTATGATCCAAGTTAGACCATCATATTTTTCAGATACTTGAAGGAATGCATGCACCACGTGGTTGAATATTACAAAAGCAGTTACAGTTTTAGGTGGAGTCCATATCCAGAGTACATACAATTCTTTGAAGTAATTTTCATCATGTATCAGATTAAGGGAAAAACAAAGAAAAGTCTACAAAATTCAAATACAAACAAGAAAAGATAGATGCATTTTTACAGAAGATGAAAATAAAGCAAAAATTAAGCAACAAAAAAATTTTAGCTATTAATGAGCCTATCATTCTACAAATCTTACAAGCCTATCATCCTAAGGATGTTTTTTATGGTGGCCAGTTTTATGCCTTATCCTCTCTGTTAATTTTGGTTATATTGCTTTGAACTATTAAAAAGCATAAAATCCAGACTGACTCAAAACAAGAAGCAGCTTGAATAGATTGGTACCTGTGATAGCAACAAGGGAGGATTTTAGTAGCTTTTGGCATTCCACATATCTCAGATGATAGTTCTGGTTCACTTACTGCCAACTGACCACCCTGCTGGAAATAAATGAAGAATGCTTTTTCAAATAAATTACTGAGTATGTTCAAAAAATCTCTCTCACACAGAATCTCCTTTCTCTGTCATTCTTTCTGTATATATAGTATGTGTATATATATATTAATTCAAATTTATATTTTCTCTTTCCTGTTTTTGCTTCATTTTTTGAATGAATGAATGAATGAATGAATGAATGAATGAATGAATGAATGAATGAATGAAATGTTGCAGTATTACTATGATAATTATGTGTGTCACATAAGTTGTTTTTTAAAAGGGTGATGGAGGATTCTGCATCTAATTATTACTGCATCCAAATGCTTTTAACAGCACCATACAGCTAGACTCAGCTTCTTTCCAGCTGCTGTTAGGTGTCTACTTTGCCACAACCATTTTTCCATTTTGAAAATTAATGGTATCAATGGTCAATGTTTGACAAATACATACAGAGAAAGAGGATTTAATGACATAATTTCATATACATATTTAGTTTCAGGTGGCTTAATTTTTCAGAAATACATAGCCCTGGATGCAGTTTTACAGTGTGAATAGTTGAAAGTCGATGATAGAAATCCAGCTAAATGTGTCTTGTGTTTGAATACTTTGCAGTTGACTGGAAATATGGTCTATGTATATTTTCTAGACTTTTTTACCCGATTTCCCTAAGCCTTTTTCAATTAAAGTGATCACAGTAAAACAAGGACATGTAATGTGTAGACTACATATGAATGAGAAGACAGCTTTCTGTCACAGAAGCAAGTAAAATGCTAATAAAACCTTGCCTGCTGTGAACTGTAAAATGTATCTTTGGGAGATTATCGGACTAACTTAAGGAACAAAGTACTCACATTTAGTCTGAAACAATAGTTTTACTTACAGAATGGCCAAAACTGCAATTTAGAGAAAAGGATAGCTTCATTCCATAATTAGTATTAATTTTGAAATACTAAGCTAATCAAACACTTCCTTGAGCATGGTGGATACTTACCATGCATTTAGGTACATTTGCAAAGCAACTAAACTCAACTGACTTTGAGAACACAGACTTTTTAAAAATCAAGCAAACCGTATTCAGTAATTTTAAAACATCATTTAAAGTAATGTAGCCTCTGGAACTGAAACAGACACTTTTCATATATATGTATCTATCCATCTACCTGTCTTCAAAGATACAGTTATGAAGGAGTCTGGACACCACATATGTTAGGTTGCTTAGTGTAAGTTAACTTATATTTCATTCTGATACCAAAACCTTAAAAATTTTGGTATAAACCAGAACAAAAATAAAGTACATCTTCACTGTAATTCCAAATTCTTTTCAAACAATGCTTATATTGGTTTATTATTTTCTGTTTATTATTATGACATCAAAAGTATTTAAATGAGATAATAATGATATCTGTAAGTGAATGTGATCTTTATGATTAATTTTGAAAACAGAAGACCAAACAACACTGCTATCTAGTTTAGAACTTCTAACTGTAAAAAAAAGTAACTTGAAAGCAAATTTAACTTTGCAGATCCTGGTACAAGCCTGACTTTGAAAGTAGAAAGCATAATCCAAATAACAATCTTTAGGGAATAAGTCAGTTATCACAACTCATTGTTTCCTAGCACTAAGGGCATCAAGGGGGATACTGTACTTATTTAATTTTTTTTCTTAAAATGAAATACTTGCCTTTTTAATTCTCTGATAAGACTTCTTCACATTTTAGTATCTAATAGCACAGAAAATAAGAAAAGACGAAGTAATTCATGGAATGCAAAAAACTGTATAAAAACATTCAAGAACACCAGATTAATTCATAGAGGAAACTACTGTACAAAACTATAATACACATATATGTAAAAATACAGTATTTGAAGATGCTGTCTCTTTGCAGAGTGATAGGATAACAACAGCTGATTTTACAGTAACCTGTTTAACCAAAGAAAGAAGATTAAATTGATTGGTTCTATTTAGAAAAGAGAAAAAAATAACCATATCAAACAGACTTAAAAAAGGAATAAATCACTGCCACATGACCACAAAAGTAGAGGCATGCATGAGTGAGTTTCAAGGTCTAAACTGTCCATGTTTCTAAGACTCAGTTTCCTTAAATTTTTTATAACTGCTTCTGAAGAATATATCTATACCACAGGAGACAAATATGTAGGTTTCCTGCTTTTACTCTGTTCAGGACTCAGAAATAATAAAGAGGTAACCCTATATATTTCGTGAAATGCCTGGCAAAAATAAAATAATAATACAAAAACTTCTCTCTTTTACCAAGTCACACTTTGAGAAATTAGTTATCTTTATGATGGCAGAAAAAAATTTAATCTCTTCAACTAGAGTTAGTTTTCCCCAAATTATCTCCATTTGCAGAGGGACCAAAGAAAGATGATGTATGTATATATCACTTTTTTCTATTTTTTTCCTGAACCACTTGATCTTAGACAGTAATCAAATTATCCTCTAGCAGCCACAAAGGAACAGATTTATCTGCTTAAAACTAATGTGACCAGAGACACCTAAGGCTATTCAAGACATTTCACTGCTGTTGGTAGGTATGACATGTGGGCTAAAAAAGATTCACTCTGTCTCTCTAGCAGCAGTTAGAGGCAAAACTGGGTACTTGAGAGTGCTTAAGATATCGCTATGATCACTTTTAAAAATTGTAAATTAGGGTGTCTTCCTAATGAGTTAACAAATTTCATTGCCAAGGTGTACATAGTGAGTTTCTGAATGAGGAGCAGCTGACTCCAGAAAAATGATTACTGATAGAAAGAAGAAAGACAAAAAAGATTGAAAAAACTCTATAGGGTACAGAGTCAGTACTTTCTATTTACAGTGTATGATTTATATTTTATAGATTTAGATTTATATTTTATAGTGTGACAAGATAGTAGCAAGAATCATCCTATTTTATAGAAAGGCTAAATCTTGACCTTGAGATAAGGCATCTCTAACCTTTAGAGTAAGATTAATGTGGTTATCTGTCTGGAAACCAAATGTTTTTATTTATGTTCAAATCAAAATTTGTTCAATGGACCCTTTCACCTATTCTTCTTTAGGACAATACAAACTACAGAAAGATCATCTGAGGCTCTGAGATAAAAAAAATAATCTTGCTCTGTAGGGAGGAGGATGCCAACAGAACCTTCCTGAAACAGTTTTTAATTACATTCTTTTTGTATGGCTTGCATATTCTGATCTCTTTAGCAAATGTTATGTGTCGCGGCGCTGCAGTGGCTACAGACAGCTTTTCTACTGGACCGCAGAGGCGACAGCAAAAAGCGCTCGGACGCTCCGGCGCCGCCCGCGCCGGACCTCTCAGGTCCGGCACTCCAGCAGGCTTTAGAGCGCAGCTGCACCGTCTGTCCCTGCTAGGGAGCAGCAGCCGTCGGTGAAACAGTAGCAAACCGGCAGAAATGAAGAGGCGGAGGGACCCTCTCTGGTAGCGATCACTCAGTTTATTGTAACCTGCCGCGCAGGCGATACAATGTACCTGAATGCGGAGCTTGGGAGGCAGGCTCCGGCTGCCGGGGAGAGAGCGCACCGAAGCAGCCGTTACGGGAGATTATAAGGGAAGCAGGTGGGGGGGGCGTCCAGGGAATAAACCAATGGGGAACATACGCGTAGGACAGGGGGCTGTGTCCTGAACAATGTTCATTTTCTTTTTTTCTTTTTTTTTCTTTTTAATGGTAAAAGGGTGAGATGTTGCCCTGAGTTTTGTAGTTTTGCAGTGTTTTTCTTTCTGTAAATTTTCTCATACCTTTTTCTGTAAACATGGCCATGGTTTCTTAGCAACTATCTATACTTTTCCTGTGTTTATAATTCCAGTATACTGGGTGGAGAAATATGATAGACAAGTACTTTGACCAGTGGAATTAAAAGGTGTTCATTTCTACCTCCAATCCACAGTAATTTGTAAAAACATATAAATAAAGGCAGAGGGTTCTGCCCTTTCTCTCTTTCTGCCCTCTTCGTCTGTCGTCTCGATGTGGTTCATTATTTGGCTCTCCTTGGGGCTCCTCAGCCTAGTTAGCCGGCCTGACCCAGTGCTACAGGGGGCCAATAATTTTGAACTGGGAATGAATACATTAACGTCAACCAATGAGAACGACAGAAAGACAGAACTTTCTAGTAACATATGAATATTAAACCGACCTTATGAATATGTAACTAAACTTGAGGTGAAAGGGGTGTAACCCATAACTTGACTGACAGCAACCAAGGGCAGGAACACTAGGGGAGATCGGGGATTTCTCCAGCGTCACTTTCACCCTCCTCCTCTGGCTCCTCGCTCAGAGAGGTATAGTCATCCCACTGAACTTCTTCGTGGTCTTGACTGGGTGTAAGAGGCGGTGCTGTGGGGATCAGTCCTGGTGGCTGTATCACCGCTACAGTTATGAATATGATTGCTTTGAAAATTTCTGGGAAATTAATTTTAGTCAGTATGACAGTAAATATCTGATATGCACAGATCCTGGGAGGAAAAGCAGTCATTTAAGAGGGAGAATGATATTGTAGGACAGGTAGTTAGGTAAGCCAAGAAGGGGTAAGAAGAGTAGTAGTTTGTTTAACTGTGTTTCCCTTCACAAAAGCTGTTTTTATTTTTAGCATGACAAACACTAGGACATAAACATTTCCCCCATAACAGTGAGAAATCCCTTTGGCAAGTAAAAAAACTTTACCAATGCCTTAAAAATGTATGTATGGATGGATACCACTTTTATTTTCAAATGAAGTGGGCCAGAGACTCTGTTATATGTGCAAGAGATTTTCTTTCACTAGTAATTTATTAGTAGTCATTATGTTCAATTATTATGGTCACAAAGAGTAAAAATCCTCAACAGTTGAAATCTCACTATACAGCCTGGATATAACCCCTTTCCTCTTTATCTTTTCAATGGTTTCCCAGGCAAAGTCCTGGCTCTGTTCAGGAATTTTGCTGCCAGTTTTTGAATCACACATAGGCTGCCAGGTCTCTCCTAACATACATCTGCTGTTGTACTGACTCCCCTCAGTAACCTGCTGCTCTATCAGATGCTGGCTCAAGTTACTGCTCCTGCCAACACAGGACATGCTGAGCCCATGCCCAGCGGCGGGGCTGGCCCTGACTGTAGGACTCTGCCATTGCTGCTTCCGCCTGGTTTCCATTCAGTGGCCCAAAATTCCTGCTGGAATACTTATTTTGTCTCAAAAAGACCCAAACCCGCTTCTGAACATACCTGTGCAAGGAGTCTAAAGAGTGAGGTACCTTTGTTAATCATGTTGCATTAATTCTTATCTAACTTCCTAAACGTCTCCTCTGCCTTTGGTTCTTGTTTTGGCACTATCTCTTGGTTGGAATATAAATAAAAATATGCTTGGATTTTCACTAGAATTTAGCACTGCTAGGCTAATATATATGAAAAAGAATTGACTGAACACTACTCTGGCATGTACATTAACCCCAAAACTTATATTTGCAATGAGTTCCTTGTTACAACTTTGTGTTGAAGAATCCCAAAACTACTGTTTTGTTTTTGATTTATTAGAACCAGAAAAATTTTTAGAAGCTGAGAGATCAAGCAGCTATGTGTCTTCAGACTAACTCCACTGAGTGCCCACAGCCACCTCACTCTGATGAAGAGCTAAAATGTTGAGCTGACAAAGCTACAGCTTGGCACATATTGTAGCAATGCTATTTCCTATCAATTTCTATATTTAGTAGGAAAAAAGATGTTTTCCTGCACCTTATGCAACACTAATTATTTTTTTCTTTTAATGAGTTAGTTGCTTGGTTAGTGTTTGTTCAAGTTATATTTGATAGCATGAGAGGGTGGAAGAAACAATTTACTGGAAAATAATCTGTAGAGTAAGCATTTTTAGAACAGTATTTGGTCAAATAAATCTCTTATGGAAATCAGTGCTAAATAAAAATATTTCAATTACATATATAAACACACACACACACACACAAATTCTGTGTGTACATTTATTTGTGTCTTTATTTATTTACATAAAGGAGTCATTTCCTCAGAGATTAAGAATGTTTTTATACTATAGAGGTTCATAGAGTATGCAGTTTAAACAGCATATAGCCCTGTGACAGATCACAGCATATATTACCATAACTGTTGCTGTTCAAGAAGTCATGAAATTTAGCTTTTCATTATATAAATCTGCATGGCCACACTTTTCAGCATAAATTCAATCCAGTCTAAATAACACATCTGTTGTTCTTACTGTCTGGTTTAGGTAGGTTTATTACTTCTGGAGTGCTAGCAGTATATTTTATAAGGAATGATAGAAGAAGAATATGCCCTAAGATTCTATTGCAAATTAGAGTTACTGCTGTCCTAAGGCCTGAGATGTTCTTTTTGTTTCCAAGAGGGGAATCTTTTTAATGGGATTCTGTGAAAAATCCCTGCTGGACATGTGGGCCATATGACTACAGGAACTGGAATTGCCAATAACATGTATTTTAAAAATACATTTTCAATTCTCTCTGTGTAATGGTTTAGAGCCTTCAGGGTTTCCATTTTCAAATGTTTACTTCTAGCCTAAACAGTAGAAACTATACTCTTTTTTTTTTTTTTTTTTATGACAGCAGAAATGTCTCTATCACTAAATCATTTTAGAATCTAGGAATCAAGGAAAACTTGCCTATGAGTTTAGGTACATATATTTTATAAGTATATATAAATAATATACACATGACGTAAATAGAGCTATTCTAAACATTATACAAATATATACCTACAGGCCATATCTATTAATACTTCTCTCTCTTCCTCAGTGATAAGTTTCTCATCATCACCACTATCACCATCAGCTTGGAAACACCTTTGGTTTATAATAAAAATCTCTTTTAGTTGGTAAATCAGTCTAAGTTATTGCAATGACAAACAGAGAAGAACATTGATTTGGGCTTGAAATTTTCCCTTTGTTTTTAGACAGTTTTGGTAGTTTTCTGGGTTCACATTATTTCCAAATCATAAAACATCTATGAATGAAAAAATCTACAAAATATCTAGGGAAAAAAAAAAAAGAGATTATCATTGTCACAAGTTATCATGATCATGATACTGATTGTGCCTGCTACTTGATTGTGCCCCCTATATGCTCTCAGAGCTCAGCCAGAACAATGCTGTTCTTAGAGAGTACCTATCAGCTTGTTCAGTGTTATGGTAGACAAGAAACTGTTTTCAGAGAAGCATCCATTATTATTTAGCAAAGAAAACAAAAGACTGGAGTTTCATTACTTCCTGAGCACATAACAAGTAAAAATTTTTTCTTTTTTTTAGTTTCTCTTCTGAGAAACAAATATGTCAGTACTGGCCTTAACAGTTTGGAAGAGCAGAGAAGGTTCCAGGAATGCAAGTTTTTTGCTCTACATATAGGATGTGAAAAAGTTCAAGATATTTTTCATAAACTTTTTTTCCCTGTATCCACTGGTCATCAGCAATTCATCCTGACAAAATTACGTCATGGAGGCTACAGTAGTTCAAACTTCCTGTATCTAAATTTTCACCTTTTTTACGTTAAACTTTTTACATTATACAGTTTTCCCAACACATAAACAAAAGGGTTCTTTTTTTTCTGTGACATATATACACACACACATTTTGGCATATCACAGGTTCCTATAGAGATCTGGAAACTTTTGATCTAAACTTGTGGTTTCTGAAAAAAAATTGACTTCAGCTCCTGAAATTATAATATTTTGACTAACGCTGTATATAGTATTCAGACTGTCAGATGGTGTCTTCCATAATTGATTGCCCTTCCAAAATTTCTTCCAAAGTAGGTTATAGTATCTGATAGGCAATAAATTATAATGAAGTGAGTTTTGTCACTGCATTCATAATGTGTCTGGTCTTTTGGTGTGTAATTTTACAGCAAGATGCCAAAAATTCATTTATTTGAGACTGAATATGGTTGATAAAAAAACTCCTTAGCAAAATGTATTGTTTTGACTTCTGATTTAAAATTCCACATTATGTAGAAATTAAACTGAACTGGGTCATTCTTGATTTTTCATTTATTTTAATGTAATCATAATTATTTTCATGGATTGACTAAATTAATTTGTGACATAAACGTGAAGTTCATTTTGATGAAGAAAAAGGCATTCCAAAGTGAAGCATTGAAAATGTGTTCATTGACTAATGTTTTGGTAAGATGGACTTATAAAATACTTTGCAGGGAATAGTAACATCCAGAGCATAAAAATCATATGCCAGTTATTTTTCTGTCAATCAAGTGTATTCTTTAATTATTGTGTATGTACACACAGCCTCCTGTTTTGTCTGAAACATCCTTTATTTCATCCACCTCACAAAATAACATGAAAAATTTCAAATTTGGTATTACTTCTGTTAGACACACTCCGCAATTGGTCCTTTAGAGACAAAAATTCTCATTGGCTCCAATTTGCATATTTTTTTCTTATTTTGCATTATAAAAAGAACAAATCCATGGAGGTTGAGATGTAAAATTTTCATCAGGAAAGAACATTCTTCAGCAACTATTCTTCTTGATGTTTAGCTTTATTTCAGCCAAAACTGCAGTATCACTGTTAAGTTATTAAGACTCAAGACTCACCATCACCATTTGTGGCCTTATAAGTTTAGGTGATGAAAGAAAAAAAGCTGATGTTCTTCATTTTAAGTAAATTATAGGCTGCTCTACCATATGAAATTCTGAATGCTTGAGAAGCCACATGCTTGCACAGCTACCATGGCAAAGGGATTCAAGACTGAAGGGCTGCCAGCATTCTGCAGGCTCTTTCCTTGGTATGGCCAGAGATCCACAAGGGTTTTCCAAGAACATACATCTCTAGATGAAGGCAGTATTCATGACAGAGGTAAGAGGAGCAGACAAAGAAGAAAAGATTTAATGAGGTCAAACATGTACTAAACACAACAAAGAGTGGGATATTTTCTGTGGCATTTTCTGCTAGCTATAAAATAGAACTTGTGTTTTGTTATCCAAAAGTACTTTAAGCAATACACATTTTAGTCTTAGCTAGTTGAAGCTTCCCCATTTATGATGCTTATCAATCCCCTTTGTAAAATACTGTGAAATTTTCTATGATAACACTTCTCCACTTTCACAGCTCGTCACATTTTTTTGAGGGAGAGATTTCATATTAAAAGAAATGCAGCCCTTTGTATCAGAAAAGTTCACTTAAGTTTCCGTGAGGTGCAAACTTTTACACATGTATATGGAGCAAAGCATGTGCATACACATGCACACTCACTTTCACATCTTACTTTTCTGAAAGCTGAATTCCCCAGGAATGTGTTGGCAGCTTACCTGAGTAATGGCAGATAAATTATGTGCAGCTAGGCCAATTTGACTATCATGGGGATAACCCCTCAATCAGGTCTGGCCTTGGATGCCTGAAGCATTGAGAGAGGCAGGGATGACAACAGGGAGATATTTCACCTTCCTGACTTTGGTAGCCTGCAAAACCCGAGCATGCAGCTCTCCTGAACCAAATTCGTGGGACAACAGCCATCCTGTTCTGAGAGCTCATGTTACTCATCTTGTAATGCAACCCATGTGTAACAGCTTTGCATATTCAGGTTTCATTTCTACAGACCATACAGGCATTTTAAAAATAATCCCTAATTTTATATTTCTTTATATATTGTAGGATGTGAATATATATCATATGTTGCGTGCACATTTCATGCATTAGGTTTATTAAGAAGGGTAATTGAGAATCTGAGAGAGTAATGCAACATTTTTCCTTTTATTTGTGTATTTAGGTTACTTCTATTCAAAGAGTAGTTTTACATGACATTGTATACTATATGCAACAAATACTGATCTTGAATAAATTAGAATTTAAAAGGAAACAGTGAGGGATTTAAAAATTATTTTTGCTACTTAAACATTGTCACCCTGATAGAAGGAATAAAATTATGGTGAGGGGAATTTAATCATTATGACACAAGCTGAAATATAATGTTTTGAAGGATTCCAGTCTTTTGACTTGAATTAAAAATTTTGGATTCTACAGGAAAATTGTTTTCAAGCAAAATATCCTAATATCCATTATTACCCTAAACATTTTTGCTAAAAATTTCAGATCTATTTTTAAGTGGGAATGTTTGCGATAAGACTAAATGCCAGATTCAGTTGTGTCCCTGTACAACACATAGAATACAAATGATACTTTGCTATTTTCGAGGCTTTAAAAAAACAGCCTCCAGCAAATCCCACAAACAGTATCACAGAGGTCTAGGTAAAGAACATAAAGTCTTTAATTCAGTTCAAGATACAATCTGCCCAATCAGGGATAGATTAGGAAGACCCCTCACATAGCTGGTTTGATCTTTATCCTCAACAGAGCACACACTTAAGAAAAGGAAAATTAAACAGGCAAAAGACAATAAAAAGTGGAATCGACAACTAGTACTACACCTTTAATGTTCACGGCCACTCTGATATGGGCACTGTATCTGAGCAGACTTTAAGATCTCAAAGCTGGGCTACAACACCAGAAGACAAAATAATGGTAAACTTGCTTCATACATGACTATTTAGCACCTGAATGAATAAACTAGGCAAACCAAAGTGTAAGAATACTTGGTTCATATCTAGCACTTTTATTGTATATTAAAACAGGCTAGTGAAATTGTCCAGATTTTATGAAACGTAGGAAACAAAAAAAAGAGACACAAAGCACGGAATGCATTTTCCCAGGGGAATGCTCAGTTTCAAGACCTCCGGAAAGGCAGAATCCCAGACTTTTATATTGGCTCAGAAGGCTGCAGACAGTGGGCAATGTGTTCCTCTACTTGACTATCTATCAAGAAGCATTGAGCAGGATGCTGAGATTTTACGAGCCACCTACTCTAATCCTCCCAAATGGGAGAATACCATCCTTTCCTAGTTAGATTCTAATTTTTCAAAGTTAAAGTAAATTAGTACATTTTGCTCATACCTGTTAATATTTTTGCATCATGTTTGATTCAGTAAAGATTTTGAGAATGTTCCTTTTTTCCCCCTCCTTCTTTTACTCACTTTTTCTTAATGTCTTTCATAAATTTCCAGAAAAAACCAAAACACAACCTTATCAGTTCACATAACTTGTTTATAGACACCTGCCGTTCTACTACCTTTAAATACTAAGGAACATGTACATGCAGATTATAACTCAACTAAGTGGGTGAAGTACTCATACACAAAGAACAAAGACACTTTTGTCCTAGATTTTGAAGGCAAAGGAATAGAAAACTGTATCACTTAAAGGATACCCCAGGAAGACCTAAATTTCCTCAGTATAGAAAGATTCAAGTTGCAAGCTATATGCTAATACATGTTAATTTGTGGTTATAATTGGCAAAAAGGAAGCTGACTCAGTACCAAATATTTTGATGCATTTTCTATATCATTTGAATCTTTCTAAGTCAGTATATCTCTGGTAATAATGTCTGATAATAAATCTCTGATGAAAACTGAGTAAAGTTCTGATGATGGCTCTGACTGATAAAAGTATATGGGTGCTCAGGATCTGGGGCCAGCAAAAGCCCAGGACGGACTCACTCCTTGTTATATCTTCCCTAGTCTTACTTTTCACACCATATGCTAATGTTCATGTATGCACAACCAACCCTTTAGAGCTCTCCAGGGAATGAGCCAGGGGGAGTTGGAGGTCTTTGGTGGTCCTGAAGTCCCCTTTAGTGAGGTGCCCAGAACCTGACCTTTCTCTTGGTGCAGGTGCACTGAGCATGAGTCTTGAGCTGCAAGCCTAGCAACTGAAAGAGAAGTTGGTTCAGCACAGCACTGCCCCACCTCCATGGGACACTCAATTTCAACCATAACTTTTCTGTTATAACACAGTCCTCTACAAAGTGCTTAATATGTGGTTTGTCCTTCATTTAGCCAATGAACTGAAAAATCAAATATTCTGAGATGTATCTAGTATAGATGAGAAGACAGAAGTTACCACTTTTCTATTAGTTACAGAAACATCTAAGAACAGAGCAGACATTGACCTTCCAGCTGGTTAAGCAAAATGAAATATACCCATCATTTTCTATTGGAAAAAAAGGTAAAAATGAAAACTTCTTGCTGATTTTCTTCACAGAGAACTCAGTGTTTAGGCAATAAGTGTTTCTCAGCAATGCCCCTAGGAAAATGCATTCAGTGTTTTGTGTCTCTTTTTTTGTCTCCTACTTTTCATAAAACCTGGACAGCTTCACTGGCCTGTTTTAATATACAATAAAAGTGCTAGATATGAACCAAGTATTCTTACACTTTGGTTTGCCTAGTTTATTCATTCAGGTGCTAAATAATGCTGGTTATTGAGTATCATTGAAATTCACATGCAGTCTTACTCAAGAAAAATAAAAATACCCTTTTTATAAATTCCCAGCATACACAGCAGTTTTTTTAATTTTTAACAAAAATAATTTTCCAATTCAGTAATTCTACCCAGACCAAATTGGATCCCCTCTCACAGTGCATACGATGGGAAAAAAATTAATATATAAAGTGATTGGATTACAAATGCTCTGAGAACATTAACAGGAGGAGTTCACATTTAAAAATATCTCCTTCAAAGTTAATGTGAATAGGTAGTAATAGGATTAAGTATTAATTTTTAAAAGAGAAGAAATTACAGTCATGTGAATTAAGTCTTTGTTTCTATGTCAGACTACTCTGACACTGGAAACTGAGCCCCAGATTTGATTTACTGGTTTTTGCTGTCTTATTTTCCTTGTTAGATCAATAGCACTAGTTCAGTGACTGTTGAGTTCCAGTACTTATTTCCCAATATATTTTTTTCCTTTTTAAGCAGCAAAAATGATGTATTTTATGGACCAAAGATTAATAGTTAAGAAACTTCTAAATTTCAGCTCTCTGGAAAAAAAAAAAAGAAATGTAATGAAGTCCAAGAAAATGAAAAAACAGATTGCAATCTTATATGAATTGTTTTTCATTTCAAAGTGAAAATGTTCAAAATATTGTCATCAATTTTTGTTTGATTGTTTTGGGTTTTTGAAAAATGAAGTTCTGTATTTGGGGGAAGTGTTTTGTAAGTCCTTGAAAATGTAATCCACATTAATAAAACCACAAAGAGTACCGTACAAAAACATGAAATTGGCAATACTGTAAAGATTCTCTCCTTCATAGATCTGGAAGTTGCTATGTTTTGAGAAAACCAAAAGATCTTCAGAGCACGGCAAGAAATCAGGCAGATTGTCTCCACTGATTCATTAATTTCTACAGTCTATTCACATCAGGGAAAAGAGTGCTTATGTGCCTGTGAAGGATATAACCATGAGTAAAAAATAGAATAAAATAAAATAAAAAACCCAAATGGGGAAAAGGGTAAAATCAATTAGAAATCCAACAATGGAGGGGCAACTATAAGAAGCAAGTCCCTTTCGTAAGCAGCTAACCATCTGTTATCCAATCAACAGCACGTTATCTAATAACAAAGCACGAAACAAGTAGGAAAAGGATCTTTTTTTTCAGATTATCATGTCTTCTGGGAAATTATAAATTAGAAACTATAAATTATAAGAATTCCTTACCCATGTTTGTAGAGTACACACTTCTAGTGTATTTGACAATAATAAACTGCAAAATACAGTTAGGAATGTCACCAATGACATGGATGAAGGGGCTAAGTTACCCTCAGCAAGTGATAGAAAACTGGAAGAAGTGGTGGGCACACCAGAATGCTCTGCTGCCGTTCAGAGACCTGGACAGGCTGGAGAGTTGAGCAGAGAGGAATCTAATGAAGCTCAACAGAGGCAAGTGCAGAGTTCTGCACCTGGGGAAGAATAACCCCATGCTCCAGCTCAGGCTGGGGGCTGACCTGCTGGAAAGCAGCTCTTCAGAGAAGGACCTGCAGGTCCTGGTGGACAACAAGCTGTCCATGAGCCAGCAGTGTGACCTGGAGGCCAAGAAGGCCAAAGGTATCCTGGAGTGCATTAGGAAGAGCATTGCCAGCAGGTCAAGGGGGTGATCCTGCCCCTCTACTCAGCCCTGGTGAGGCCACATCTGGAATGCTGTGCCCAGTTCTGAACTCCTAATCACAAGAGCGACATGGAGCTCCTACAGCAGGTCCAGAGAGAAGTTACAAAGATGATTACAGAACTGAAGCATCTCTCTTAGGAGCAAAGGCTGAGGGAACTGGGCCTCTTTGGCCTGGAGAAGAGATGACTGAGAGGGCATCTTAATGCGTACATCTTAAGGGTGGGTGTCAAGAGGATGGCACCAGACTTTTCACTGGTGCCCAGAAACAGGATAAAGTGTAACAGGCACAAACTGAAACACAGGAAGTTCCATCTGTCTGTGAGGAAGAACTTCACTGAGAGGGTGTCAGAGCACTGGAACAGGCTTTCCAGAGAAGCTGTGCAGTCTCCTTCCCTAGAGATATTCATAACCCACCTGAATGACACCTTCTCTGGGGTGCTACAGAAGGGGGTTGGACTAGATTACTTCCAGATATCCCTTCCAAACCCAGTCATTCTGTGAGTCTGTATGAATACTTATGCATTAGCTCTTCAGGGAGAAGTTGTTGATTTACATTGTTTTGGGGTTTTTTTCAAAATATGTTTTTGTTTGTTTTAAAAACTAAAACTCAATTTTTAACGTTCTATTTTTCTGCAGGTTTCTCTTTTGCTTTCAAGACACAACACATGCATCTCATCTAAACAGAAGTTTATTTACTATGGAAAAATGAAAGAAAAGGTACATGTGGTGTCAAAAATTATAATAAAATTGTCTGGTCTAATAAAGTGATAGGAATTGATTAGAAAGCAAGAAAATGATAAGAACAATGGAAGAGTCACATGTGCCTTCATGTTAACTACTCAGTATTTAAGTATTTGAAACATTTATAAGTTACAGGAAGCTTGTTTAAGCACAAGTATAATATCAATGTATTAGAATTTTGGTCCTTCAATACTGAATTAAAAACCAAAATCACTCACCAGACTGAAAATTAGTACTAGTTTATTATATCGTGGTATCTGGCTTTTCTAGGATATATCATTGTTTTGGGATTCAGTTCTTCAAGTGGATATTTGGGGATGGGGTGGGATTGAGACATTGCTTAAAATTTCCTGTTCAGTGCAAAGATCTACACTAAAATCAGTAGTTATATCTTTGGTTTGGTTTTATTTTCTTAAGATTATGCGTGCTCATCCTTCAGCATGATTTGGCTGAAAAATTTAAAGCACAACAAAGGCAAGCACACAGAACCAGAACATTATGCTTATTCTTAACTTGACATAAAAGGGGAAAGATCTTATTAACTAAAGTTGATTTAGATGTTTTTCATAACCTACAGTAACAGAAATTGTCATGTTTCCACTCAGAACAAAATTTATTTATGCACTGTTTTTCTTTAATTGTAGAGGAACAGTACATATAAATTATGTAAATTATATTATATACGATGAAACACATTTATATATGACTAACATATGTGGCCACATTGCAGACAGAAGTCATGTCCCTAAATTCCAAATTCCTTACAGAGATTGGTTTATGCTGTTGTGATGATTGTACTATTACTGATCCTTCAATGGGTCTCTTTTAATTGTCATTTACTGAAAAAAATACTAAAAACATGCTTGCCACTTTAAAAACACAGCACAAACATAAATTTGACTGACCAGAGAAGAAGTAACGTTTTTACACTGCAAGAGGGGAGATTTAGATTCACTACAAGGAAGAAATTTTAAAAGGATGGTGAGACACTGGAAGAGGTTGCTTAGAGAAGTTGTTTAAGCTCCATCCCTGGAAGTGTTGAAGACTGGACAGGGCTTTGAACAATCTGTTTTACTGAAAGATTTCTCTGGCCTAAACCTTTGGATTAGATGATCTTTAGAGATCCTTTCCATTCCAAACCATTATATGATTCTATGAAATTTGTTTTCAAGGGGACAAAATTGGTGAATATGGAAAAAAATACCAAGGAAGCAGGAGGAAAATATCTTCCACTCTGAAAGCTGGTCTTTTGATTATCATATGATTTATCACAGTTTTCTTATGCATTATATTGCCTGTCATCTCCAAGCAAAACAGTAGCTGAAGGAAATATCTGAGAAGTATCATATAGTCACTGTGAGATAAATTACAGTATTTTAATTAAAGACACAATTCAATATTCCATTATATCCCTCCATCTCCTAAATGCACCTATATTTCTTCCCCAATCTTCCCTTAGATCTAAGTAAAGTTATGTGGAGACTGTGTGCCATAATTCACAGTATTAGATTAAGGTTTAGATCCAGTTCTTAACACAAGGAAAGAATTGTTAAATACATAAATCTACACATTATTCACATTCAGATGTCATATTCCATTTGTAATCCCTAAGTGTTCTGACTTGCATGATGTATAAATATTTACAAGAAAAAGCATAGGTACTAATAATAAAGATAGCAAAGACATGATAAAATTTGAGAGTTTGCTTCTCAGATTCCAAACCTTACATAGCAGTCACAGCAGTTTTATTGAACTTTAAGTCAAACTTCTCATATGCTTACTAGTCTTAAAGTTTTTAGTTAAAACAAAGAAAAAATCTAAACTTTCAATCTAGCAGATGTTTAATGCTGCAGGGAGTTGCTTCACTATGGATACAAGATTGTTACAATTGTTACTACAGTACTACTGGGATAATTGCTTCTGGCCTTGCTAATGCAAAATCTCTGTTAGAAAACTTCTAGACTCTGAAGTGTATACCTGTGATATGCATAGAATTTCCTATGAGCCAGATAGATCAATAGAGTAGTACAAACTGGAAAATGGAATTGCACAAAAATAATATAGTACATGGTACTGAACACCTAAAAATCCCACAAAAGATACATCAACATCAGCTAGATTACTTTTATGTTCAGAAATATGAAATTTATCAAGGCTGCAATGGATAAAAATATATGTGGCCAAATTTGCAGAGATGCTAATAGCAGTCATAAATTTTTAAAATATTGTGTGCACTTTAAAAAACAGGGTTTCTTAATTTCTTATTATTTTTAATGAATGCAACAAGGAATGGTAAATATTTTCAATATGACTTATTTGTTTACTGTTTTCATCTAAAGCAATTAAAGAAAATAAAATACTTTGACTTCCCCAAATAAGCAAATTTTCTATGTGAAGTTATTGTTCAACGAATAATTGAAATATTTAACTGTTCTTGTTACAAAAACCAGTTTCATATATAACTTTGTTAAGCACAAGCCATTTAAAATGAAAATTTCCAATTAGCATGAAAGGCACCAGCTGAATTTATTAGGAAGAAAGAAAGAGGTGGGGGAATAAATTATCAACATTTGTAAGCAGAATTCCAGTAATTTTCACTGAAGGTTTTGGTATTTTATGTGTCAGGGGAGGAAGGTCCACTGAATTACCATTGACATAATTTCTGTATACCATCTATTAATTCACATGGGTTTGATCACATTAAAAATACTGGGATAAGCTTTTGAGTTTTTAGATGTTATTTATTTCAGGATTTGGAAACACCTAGATTACACAGAAATGGCACATCCTGAGACCTCCAATTAACAAAGAGACCACCAATTAGGAGGCTGATCACACTCTGTGCCTCTGAATAGGCTCCTCAGATGGAGAAGGAAAAGCCTAGGAAGAAAGTAACCCAAAAATGGAGGCATATCCATGGAAAGGAAGGTCATGGAGCATTCAGGGACATTATGATGCCAGAGACTGGCAACTTCAGCACACACCAACGTGACTTCCCATCTGCCTTTCCTAGACTAGCAATGATCTCCCTTATAGAAGTGTAGAAGACTGTGTAACTGTGCCTTGGAGGGGAGAAGGAATTCCATTGGAAGCACTTCCATAAAACATATAGAAGGCTGACCTCCCATCTGAGTACAGACCTAGAAAGCCTGCTTGAATTCAGGAATTTTCTGTTCCAGAAAAACCAATCTTAATACAATGATCTAATGACTTTCTAGTCAAGGATCTCCAAGAGCACTGTGACAAACCCCACTAAATTTTCAACTAGAATCTATCCATTATCTTATTTGAAACAGTTTGCTCATATCTTGTTCAGTAACATAAATTGCACTCTTACACCTGCTGATAGCACACTTGCTTGTCCCACTTTGACAAGGTAGAGACAGACAAAGTGCATTATTTGGAATGCAGCTGTTTTATTTTACAATTGCATGTTTCTGTTTTGACATTGTATCATGTCAGGGCCAAATTAGTGTCTTGCCTGTGAAGTCTGAAATATATCTTTTCTTCTTGCAAGAGAGTAAATCTGGGAAAAAAGCAATTGCCTTCATTGGAGACAACCACTTTTAAAATAGAATTTCAGTGGTAATTTTGGAGTATTTAGGTTGGAGGGAACAGTGAATGGATTACTAGCAGTTGAAAGAATATGATTTTTTTTTCTTCCCTGTAATAGTGTTTAATCAGAATTTATTGTTATTTATGTTACAGTAGGATTCTTCCTTTAAAATACATTATTTTATTTCCTCCTTCTCACTCATAATTTCAGAGCTTAAACTGTGAAAAAATATCCTATCCAAGCAGTCAGATGTTGGGGTGGGAATTTCTCTTTAATATTAGAGAGGAAAAAAAAATATTTGCAGTTAATATAGTACAAACCACACTGTTTCCTGATGAGTTTGCTGCTTTTCTATAAATATATTTCCCTATAAATGTTACTGCATGTAAACAACTTAAAACAAGGCTTATCTATTAATCAAGCTGAAATTCTACCACGTAGGCAGATATCTGATTCATAATGCACAAGATATAACTGTTCTCCCTTACTAGATATTACAACATTTCCACTTAGTAATGAAACACCACAGATACAATATCTCATACTGAATAGCCACAAACTTATTTAAATACCAGATTTTAATTTGTCAGCAATATTCCACATTGAATTTAGACTAATTTCCAAGTGTGCTCTGAAACTTAAATTAGATGAAACCAACCTACACTATTTTTTTTCCCTTGGAAACATGCTGGTAGGAAATTATGTTCTTTGTGTCTGACCCCAAGCATGGCATGTTATATATTCCAACATATACCATGAAATTCATTAATGTGGAGAGTGTGTTAGGATTAATCTTCTTCTTATATTTTCTACCATTCCCATTGGCATAATGCCATAATTTATATATCTTTGTTCTTTCAGGGGAATAAATAATATTGTAAGCATTTTGTACATTTTGCAACAGAAAGTTGAACATACAGACAAGTTGCACAGAAAGCTTGAATTTTAAGTAAATACTGACAGCTAGGGAATGTCTTATATTTAATTTTTCATTTATCTAACTGAAATGACATCTCAAACTTTTTACATATAGCTGATATTGCTGTAATAAAAAAAGTGTTCTTGAAAATATGATTCTGTAGTCAGGGAAGGCATTTCCTTGATTTTAGTCCCGTCACATCATTTAAAAATAAAGATAACCTATTTCCATTTTCCCCTAAGATTGCATAAGGTTTAAATGAAGCTGTCATGACAGAAATGTAAAATGTGAAGAATAGTCTAAAAGATTACACAAAACTTTCACTTATGCTATGGCTCTGCCATCAAAGGCTATTTGTTCCAATTTTCGTACTAGGAGATGATGCAGTGTATGTCACCATGAGTAGGAAAAAAACCAAAATAGATATGAGAGTGTATGGGACAGGGAGAAGAATAATATAGTGGGACTTCTCTAAAATAAACCCCAAAACAAATAAACTATTTAAATACAATAACTTCTCCCAAAAATTACCCTGCCAGCAGTCCCCAAACTTAAACATGTAGAATCACAATAGAAGAAGTGTTTCTGTCATCATTACGCAACTCTCATCAGCACTTTAAATTTATTTCTCTCAAAATACACGATTACCTTTCTGACCTGTCTTTGAATTGGGGAGTTGTGATGAAGGATGAATAATGTGGCTGTGTTCATCTGAGTAATTTAGTTTTCAAGATGGACTGTCTCACCAAGTAGCATGATTCCTGGTTGCACCATAATGACACCACCTCTCTTTCATTCCAAGAACCAGATGCTGCTGCTTCACAGGTCATGGCATTGCTCTACATTTGTGAGATAACTTCAAGCAGCCTACAATAAATTTCCTTCATTTTGTGCCTGTTAAAGACACATATCAGTTATTCTCATGCCTAAGATATCCTCTTCCTTATGGACCCAGCAACAACAGGTCCTGTCAAATGACCCCATCTTTGGTATCTGAAGGGTGACCTAACTAATATGTACAAATCTATATAAAACCAGATTTTATTTGTTTTTCTAATATACACACAGGAAACAGTAATTAAAGGCATAACTGTGGCTACTGTATAACTGAAATTACAAAGTGTCCACTTAGCCCAGATCTAGAAGGGTCTGTGTCTCAAGGCAGTCCTTTAAACTGTGCCTACCTTGCCTGTGAATAGAACAGTTTTATGTTACAGGAATACTTAACCTGAAATGTTACATTATTAATTTCAGGTACTTTATCATAACTGATGTTTCCATGGAGACAGGTTTTGATATTCATTGCAAATTTTACTGTTCCTATTCTATGAACTCTGTGAAAATTATCAGTATTAATTCCATGGATTTTCTTTTTGCATTCCTTGATAAATGTGTTATGATGCTGGCAACTATTCAATTTGCAAGCCAGTATTAGCTACCTTCTTCGAGGCTATGTTGCAATGGCTCCTGCCAAGCAAGCACTTGAAATGCTGTCTCTTTTGCTTGCTAAAACAGCATAAGCAAAACTATTATAGGAGATGAGCTTCAATGAATAAGGATGACCTCTCTGTGGGGTACATGTCTAAACCTACTTCTACTACAATGTTAAGTTGGTGCTTTGTTCAGGCAAACTCCACAAAGTAGAAGAATGCAAAATGCATCTCTGCTAAAATGGAATTAGGGCCTCATATTTCAAGGGATGAAAATGGAAATATGTAGCACACAAACCAGTGACAACTACTTTTCAGATATTAAAAGAAAGGGAATACTGCACTGTTTTCCTTTCTTTTATCTGCTTTCATTTGGGTTGGTGATATAGAGAAAATTCTTACTAAACTGGGAAGTTAAAGCTACACAGGACTCTAATTTATATTTATAGTACATTATCAGAGCTAAACACACCAATCAGTAAAATTAGGGGTCTGCATTCTACAAAGATATCTCTTTGCATTCTTACATATAGTGAGTTCTCTATTTCACTTTACTTTTCTACTAGCCAAATAATTGAAAGTGTCCAAGAATAGAAATATTTAAAATTAAGGAGTTTTTTCTAACTTGTTTGAGTATAACCTAACAGGTCACAGACATTATTGTAATAGAAATACTTATAGAACTGTGATATAATTGACACTTTTACCAAAGGGCTCAGATGATAATAATATCAACTCTTTTAAAAAATTTATAAAAAAGAAAAAAGGCAAAATAAAACTTAAAACAACAATGTGACTGTCTTAGATATAATAATAATAATGCTTAATATGTTCCCTGCAAAGGGTTGTGGTGTCTATTTCCTCTGTTGTATGATTCTTGCCTAGCCAAAAAAATTCCTGAAATGATAATGGGAATACTGAATAACACTTTTATCCATCAGTACTTTCATTTTATAAGTATTAGTAATCCATAAAATCATCTTAGAAATATGATTTATTCAGCAGAGACACTACTGAGGAGAGTAAAAACATTACTGTGAGTGAGAGGTTTTATAAAATGTTTTTTCGTTGAACACCAATCTCATTACAACCTCTGAAATTCAGACAAAAATGACATATTCTCCAGCAGAAAGATAAAAATTTCCATCAGGATGCTTGTTAAACTGAGAAAAAGAAAATATGTGTTGTTGTGGTATGCTGTTGGCCAGGTTTCCATTTTTCCTTATGGCCAGGNGTGCCCTATATTTCACAATCCTATACAAAGCCCACCACATTCAAACCCGGCACTCCTTCCCCATAGGATGTTTGTACCCTCCCCCGCCCCCTTGTGTTGGTATATATGTAACTGTAACACACCGTGCCAGTGCTTCTCTGGCACAATCCTGGTGCCAAATAAAACATCTGAGGAGCCCCTCCGCTTGTCTCTCCTTCCTTGGCGTGCCTGTAACATCAGTAGGACAGGTGAACCCATACAGGACCTTCGCCAGCCCTCCCGCACTTTGGAGCAGCCCAGCCAGCCCCTGGAACTGCGAACGGACTCCTGGTGCCCCTATCGGCAGCATTGTGGCAATGTGTGGCTAGATTTCCCTTGAGCTATTAAAAAATCCCAAAACCCAGGAAACCCCTGCTGATATTTTATTTTATTTTAAAATGGAATTAGAAAAAAATTATTTCCCAGCACAAGTGGTGCAATGCATTGGATAGATTTATGGGAAATTAACTTGCACTAAATCTAAAAATGATCATAATTGGTGTGTTTGATACTAACAATGAGAACCACATTCTTTAAATAGGGTGATATGCAGTTAGATCTGTTTACACTTTGATATCTAAGCTGGGATTTATTGTTATAATTATCTCCCTCTATGAAAAATTTGCAAGAAATACTGAAAGCAAGAAACCCTAACTTCCGCTGAAATTACAACTGAAACCCATCTGCACGAAAAATAAATACACCATCTTCACAGCACACATAGTACCCAAACACTTACATTTTTCTTATTTTCCACAGGTAGACAGGTAGATTTTTCTCATGAGAAGTCTTAACTACCAAGAAAAGTAGACATTAAGCAGAAAAGTGACTAGACATAAGACCTGTGTCCTTTAATCCACAGTCTCTCTGCTCATTACATTACTTTTAATAAAACTCCATAGTATCTATACTATTTCTGGTATTACCTTCTACTGCATAGCACAGTACAAAGTGTGGCTGGTGCTTTTTTTAAACAGATTAAACAGAGGGTACTAAAAATAAAACTTTGGTGAAAGTTAATATCTATTTCAGACATTATACTGAATAATTACAACCTAAATTAGTCTTGATTATCTTTCAGTATATAAATTTAAAAATGGGCCTGTCAAAAGACTACTTGTAAAATTTAAGGTAACACTTTCAATTCCTTTATTGAGCTCTATATCACCTAGTGAGAAGTGTCTGTGTGTGTATGCATAAACAGTGTTTATATCACTGATAAAATGTATATGTATTGATTTAACTAATAAAATACAGATGGACACATTTGCCTTCTACCAAAAATTATTTTACAGATACAGTCTGCGAGCCTAGGTAGAAGAATATTACTCCTGCAGTACCCTCAAAGGCTAGATATATTTAGAGTTTGAGCATGGGATTAACTACTGCAGCATTTATGCTTAATGGCACTCATTAAATTTTAGTCTTCTAAACGCAGACAATCAAAGAACCAGTATCAGCTATAACCAAACAGAAATCTTTTTCGTACAGACTGTCTTCACAGATGGAGAGTTTGCTTCTACTTTAATGTTTTTAGTACTGTCAGATAAGAAGTGCATAATAATTAGAATCCAACTCAACTAAATTCTAAAATTTCAACACTAGGAGTTTTAAGTGCATTTCAGCTCCAAATCATAAACACATAAATTTACTTCCAAAGTGCAGGTGTCTACCTTGGAGAATAACATCTTTTACTGTAACCGGTTGATGTCTTGGGAAGAATTCACAAGGTCAGCCACTCTTCAGAAGGCTTCCTTCCTTCTTTTTCTTACTAAGTAACTGGCATTTCTTCATAGTTAATATAGGTCAACTGTATGAATACTTAGCAGCTAAGCTTCCTGTGACTTTAATCATACAGAATATACAGAAAATAAGCAGTGTAAAATGAGGTCTGAGTTGATCATGTGTTCACTCATATCAATTTCTTCATTGCCATGAAATTAAATGTAAGCAATATTTTCAAAGTATGAAAATTATCTTCACTTAAATTTTTAATTTGTTTTTCTCCAACTGGAATTCATTAGACCAAAATTATACCTCAAGTCTGTTTAAAATGCATTTGATTTCAGCAGATGAATTTCTTAAATTTGAGACAATAGACAAATTATGTATTTTCTTTCAAATAATTTTCCAGAACACATTTCTGCTATTTTGATTTTTTTTTAAAAAAGCCCAAACATTGTTGATGGAAAATCTATATTTTCTATCAGCAATTTCTAAATTCTTTTTTTTTTTTTTTTCCTTTGGGTGAATTGTGAAAAATAATGCACCACATGTTGAATTTCTTGTCTTTTTCTACACTTTCTTTCATGTGCCGTATTGACTATTCATTGTTTCTATGATTCCTCATCATTAATTTTTGACATGAAAATGGTACAGGACATGTTCTAATCAGGTCTCAAAACAAGTAGAGAATGTGAACATAAAATATTTGAAGGAGCAACATGTGAGACATCTTGACGTCATATATTCCAGGATAAATATATTAACTTTTCAACCAAAACTCTGCAAAAACAAAATATATTTTTTTTAAATTCTAAAGTTTTCCAATTAAAATAATAAAAAAAAACCTCTCAGTGACTGTGCCAGAAAATCAGTTAGTCTCCTGGGTTAACTTTGCTCCTCCTTAACAGCAAGCAAGCTGACTATTTCGTCCTCTTGACTGAGTACTCTCTTGTGGCTACATCCATTTAAAGCATGCATTTTGAGCCGTACTAATGTGCAATTGCATGAATGTAAATACATGGAAATACTGCCTCAGGAGCAATTCCAACTATTAGTCCAAGTGAGGGTTAAACACAGGGTATTTGGATGTGCAGTACTGCAAGCCTAATTAAACAGACAATCGCCAATGAAGCTTTAAAACTAGTTCTATTGCACATACAAAATAATTGCATTCACAATTTGGCTTTGTCTTCCATCATGCTTCACAGATTTATTTTTAAATAACAGTTCACTTCTTATGACACTGTTTTTCTCTGAGAAAATTGCTGAACACTCAGGTTTTATTTGGTTTTGTGTATTTGGATTTATGATTTCATTTTTTCAATACTTATATGGCAGTAATTTTCTTCACAGTTAAGAAAAAATAATATCAGTGAAAAATTTTACTAAATACCTTTTTTGTGTGTATATTGTCATCAATAATATTATGACTGTCTTCTAAAATCCATAAACTTAGAGAGATCTTAACAATTGGTCCATAGATTAAAAAAAAAAAAAGGCAAAAACACAACAAAACATCTAAAAATTAATCCAATTTTTTTTGTCCTAATAGATATTTTCCTTCCATCAGAACACATATGAAAAGCCATGGGAGTAAGGGAAAAAAGAAAACATTTCAGATAATTAGGAAAAAAATACAGAATTGTCATTGGAGCTGTGTGGGCTCTTCTTGACAACAAGAAGTTTTAGTTCAAAAGCCCAGAGTGAGCTGGAGAAAGTGGTTTAAAAAAGTGTCTTTGTGCCAGCACTGAGACAAACCAGCTTTGCAAGAGGAATGCACCAAATCTTCTATTTTGCCATGGTCAATGCCTAACCACCATGTATTATTCACAGAGCTGGTAGACTAGATATAGCTCTCCAGAGCTGATCTTCAGTGGAAATTCTCCATTGCCCGAGCTTGCCTTTCATCAATACCAATAACAATCACTGCCTCAAATTATACTATTTCAATCTTTTAATTTAATTTGAACACAGATCCTCACATCCTGTAGGCAATTCATGGGAAAACGACAACTGAGAGTTCTTCACCCCTCTTTCTCTCCCCCATGGCACTTATGGCATTGATGCCGATGTCATATTGCACAGATGGGGCTGCATGTCTGTTTAGCCTTTCTCGTTAGATCAGGACTGCATCTATTCCAGGTTCTGTAATCTGAAAAGCAAAGATGTTTTTTGGTTCTGCCTCTAGAGTTCTTGTTTAAACATGAACAAATTAATCAACTACCTGTTTAGGTAGGAAATGTTCCATTCAAAATTGCCACTGACAAATGTGTTTCAAGAAGCACGGTTGTAGTTTGGGTTGTTTTTCATTTCTTGCTATTTGCAGCAAAGGAAGACAGGGTGAATTAATTTGGGACAGAAGAGAGGGGAGAGATGAGATGGAGCTAATTTAGAAGCTCTGTAAAACTGTTTCTCTCTTTTCCTTATGCCACTTATGACAGGAAAGCAAATGCATACTCATAATAATTCTGTTGGCATCAATGGAGTTATTCTGTGGAATAATTTGACCTTCAAATTCTAGTTTTCCATTTCCTTACACTCTTTTGAAGTCACAAATACATGCTCTGAATAAACACAGTAACTGTGATATTTGGTGGTTTATATCTACTTCTCGTGTAGGTTGAATTAACTTATTAAGTGGCGAAGCTTAATGTGGGGAGACTGCACCGTCTCAAATCACCACTTTCCCCACATGCCTCAAAGCTATGTCAAAATTAATCCTGTTTAACATATTGTAACTCTGTTTCCCATGTATTGGCAAGGCTTTATTTGAGGTTTAGCAAGTGCACTTTAAAGTTTTATATGGTCATGTGATTGAAATTATTTTATTAAAAAGGTTTCAAATATAGATACAGATTTTTTGATTTAACTATGGCATAAATGTAACATTATATTTGGATTTTTTTAAAACCCAAATTAAGGTGGAAAAGCTTCTAGAACTTGTGTAGGATGCTGCTGCCTTTTGAAACACTGCTAGACACCTGACCTTTACTTGAATCCTGTGACACCACTGCTAACATCCCCAGAGGAAGCCAGCTAGACTTTGGTCTGAACAGTCAGCAGCCTCCCAGTTCGACTGCCACACACTACACTTCAGCAGCCCTACCAGTAAGGCCAGGACTCCTCCAGGGTCCTTGTTGCCTCCCCCACTTCCATGCCAGTGTGTCTGGTTAGCTCTAGAGTACCCTGAATGGTGTTGGATGTTAATGTTTAGGCCATCTGAAGAAGTGGAAGTTACTATGGAAAGGTTTGTGTACAGGAAAAGCATGTAGCTCAGGGTGGGAAATTCTAATAATTTTTCATAGGCACCACTACTTGGTGATAAGATCTTCCTGTTTAACCCACAACTTTCTTATTATGTAGGAAACTGTAGCAGTGAGCTAGGGGG
>VYZT01016602.1:0-12856 GCA_013400735.1 Pomatostomus ruficeps
AAACAGCAAGTCTCAAACAACTGAAAATTTTAATCAAGTATTCATAGCAAATTCTGACTGGTATGTGCTTTTGAGATAGATACCTCAAGTTACTTCCCATAGTTTCAGTGCTTTATGTCTTCCTTATGGAGCAGGATCACTTTTGGGATTATGTTTACATTTTTTTTAGAAGAGAGCAATAGTGCATGGCTGCATAAGAAAGTTGAAGGGATTGAGAGATGCATGAATAGGGACATTTTTATATGTCAAAATACTTAGAGCTTTCTTCTCAGAATAACTTGTTTCTGCCGAGAAAACAAACATCATTATGACTTTTACCTTTCTATGAGGGAAGAGTACTGAAATCTCAGTGCAGAACTGCAGCATCCCAGTCTGATGTAAGGCTTGGGACTGAAGAGTCAATTTGATTTATGTTTTTGTGATTGCCACAGTGTTTTATAATTCAAAATGGCAAATACTGATAATTGTTTATAGGCTATAACCCTTAAGGTGACTTTTTATATGGTGGACATAAAAAAATGTGCCAAATATCAGAGCAAATTTGTGTTTCTAGCTACTGTAACTAATTATCAGTTACAAGACTGTGAGTGTGTTTACCTCTGTTTCTTTTGTGTTCTAGACAACAGTTCCTGGGATAAGGAATAATGTGATACTACAACCACTACAATCAGATACACCATATAAAATTACTGTTGTTGCTGTATACGAAGATGGAGATGGTGGACAACTGACTGGAAATGGCAGAACTGGTAATTACAATTTTCATATTGTTGATTCTTTTTTAAATTTAAGACCTATTCCTTGAGCATGTCAACATTGTTAAGGTTTCATTAAGTTAATTAACTCCTTGATATGGTTGTTACCTTGCAGTGACAATCTGCATTTCTAAAGATTGAAAAGCAATTACTAGCCTAATTAGAATGGTCTTCTTTCTTCCTTTTTAGTTGGCCTGCTTCCTCCTCAAAATATGTATATAACTGATGAATGGTATACACGTTTCAGAGTTTCCTGGGATCCTTCACCGTCCCCTGTTCTTGGCTATAAAATTGTATACAAACCCGTGGGTAAGAAAACTTGTTCATTCTGAGTATACCATTTTCAGAACAGTGAGTAGCTAATGGCAGACCAGAGTAGAAATCATATGTATCATGGCAATTTTGTGTTAAAGGATCTATTTATTTCCTTTGTTTACCAATTTTCATGAAAACTTTACTCTTATTATCAGTATTCTATAATAAATACAAACTATCAAATACAGTTTCATACATTTAATTACAGGGATTGAATTGTATAGTTAAAACAGTGACCTGACTTGTTTTTTACCTCTTTAATGCCTCTTGTCCTTCTAAGGCTATGAACTGGTGTATATGAAATGAGTATTGGACAGGTATTTGGGTACTAATGTCCTGCAGAACCTTTGTTTTATGTGGCTTTCAAACAACATCCATACCTTTCTAGAAGCTGAACACAAACATTGCACAATAGTTTGTAAAACTATGTGTATGTTCTGTTTGCAACATTGTAATATGCTAAAATCTAAGAAATCATTATGCTTTGTTTTAGAAAAAAATGAGGTTAACATTTATTGATGTATAAGGGATGGAATAGTTTTGTAGCTCATGTAATCATTAATCTTTCTCTTTCTGTTCTTAATGCTTCCTTTCAATCCAAGGTTCAAACGAGCCCAGGGAGTTTTTTGTGGGAGAAGTGACTTCCTACACTTTGCATAATCTGTCCCCTAGTACAACTTATGATGTGAATGTTTATGCCCAGTATGATTCTGGAATGAGTGTACCTTTGACAGATCAAGGCACTACATGTAAGTCAAAATAATTTTGTTGTAGTCATGCTAGATACATGTGCTGGTCTAAGACAACATTGATTAAGAGAAGATTTTGATGGCTGGTTGCTGGGAAATCTGAGCATCTTCTCTTGGAGAATACTTGTCATCTGTCTATGATGTAGATCTTAAAAACACTAATCTTGGAAACAATAATGAAGATATATTTTTAAGTGATGACTTGATGAAATGAAATTTTCTAGTCTACTTCCTAAAATTTTGTTAAGCTATAGCTAGAGTCAATCTTTAACTGTTTCCAGGTACTGCAGAATCTAACCATGTTACTAAGCAGGTCTAGGTTTTTTATACTCTGCTTTTACCTCATAGGAATGTCCAGTGATTTTAATGATGGCCTCAGCTAGGAAACTTCTAAAAATTTCTTCAGTTATGATGAATCAAGCATCCTGACTTAACACATTCATTTCATACTGCCATATAGATGAGAAAAATTTTATTTTTGGAGGTTTCTTATTTTGCAAAGAAATGAACTTCATGTGAAAACTCATAAAATGGGCTGTTACCCAATATGGGATTTGGGGCCTTTGTAAATAGCTAGGTGGGGATCTGTAGGATGTAAAATAAAGAGATTTGACTAGAATTGCTCTTTCTTTCTGCAAATATTTTTAAAAATCAAGTTCCAAACCAGCACCGCTAATATAATTTTCATTTTGGTGTTCTTTACCTATTACATACTATTTCCCAGAGAACAATTTATGTCTTTCTCTTTTCACAGTATATTTGAATGTCACTGACCTAACAAGTTACAAAGTGGGTTGGGATACTTTCTGTATCCGGTGGTCACCTCATCGGTCAGCAACTTCCTACAGACTGAAGCTAAACCCAGCTGATGGTAAGTGCGTTCTATTTTTTGCATTTTTAACATAATTGTCTTATATCAGTGACAGCACCACTTATTTGGGTTGGTGGCAAGCACCAACCATAGTGATACATCTGGTTGAGTTTTAAAGCTCTCAACATAATCTGTTTTTCTTGAGTGGTGAAAAAGCTGCAAAGGGGGATTGCTGCTTATTGTCAAGTGAACCTACATCTACTGGTTCCCTGGTTTCACCTGCACGCTGCAATGGTACTTTCCAGTGTGCTCCAGGGTTCATAATCACCACACAATTTTGGCCTAAAAAGGCTGTTATGGGACAAGAATAAGACTGCTGTCCCATTGGCTACAATCTCCTCTCAAGAAGTTTCTTCATTTCTACATTTATGTATACATATATTAGAAGGGAAGTAATAGGTTCTAACTTTCCTTTGGGCTTTTTTTGACAGGTTCCAGAGGACAGGAAATCACAATACGTGGGTCAGAAACGAGCCACTGTTTTACTGGCCTCTCTCCAGACACAGAATACAATGCTACTGTCTTTGTTCAGACCCCTAACCTTGAGGGACCTCCAGTCTCGATGAGGGAGCATACAGGTAGGTAATAGATACTGTGAATTCTAAGTTTTAGCTATAGAATTTGTCTTGTTTCAGCTGTAGAATAAAATTATTATTTCTTTTCAGTCCTTAAACCTACAGAGGCACCAACTCCACCACCTACACCTCCTCCACCTCCCACAATCCCTCCAGCTCGGGATGGTATGTTTATTTCTAGAATTATTCAATATTTTTATGTAGTTGCTGTACTACTTCACAGTTTACCCCAATTTTTCATAACTTTAAGTGGATTTAAAACTAGCACAGAATTTTAGGGAAATGAAGATTGAGACCTTTACTAAAGCCTAATTTGTTCTAGAGCTTTACTAGACTTCAGCATTTCCTGGTTTAGAACAGCAAGATGCAAACCTTTGGGGAAAAATTATTGATATTCTATAGATCTGCAGAAAGTCTACGAGATTATCTGCTCTCAGCAGACAATTTATGTTTTATGGCAGCTGATCAGAAAAAGAAAAGTAATTTAAAACATTTAAATTTTATTCTTGATCTCTTTTCGATTTCTTGAAATTTTCTTTGATATATTTTAAGAAATGTTTTTGTATAGAGCATTAGTCATCTGCCAGGCTGACTGTGTGGTAGTAGACATTTGCTGAATATTTGTCATTCTTGAATTTTCAAATTTTGAAGCAATATTTATTTCATGGTGATATGGTTGATGTATTTTAAGGGTTCCTTTTCTTGGACTTTCAGTATGCAGAGGTGCCAAAGCAGACATAGTATTCTTGACTGATGCTTCCTGGAGTATTGGTGATGATAATTTCAACAAAGTAGTGAAATTTGTCTTTAGTACAGTAGGAGCCTTTGATTTAATCAATCCTGCTGGAATCCAGGTAGGTTTGTTATTCCCATTGGGTACATTTTGGAGGGAAATTGAAGATGAAGCTGAGTTTCTACTTTCTTTCAGAATGCTGTCATTTTTTGTATTAGATTGTTGTACAACACATATATATGGATGTGCATGTCTATTATTTATTAAATATATTTGCCATTTTATAAATACAAGGGAAATCCAGTCTATTTTAAGATGTTGATATTCTGAAATACAAAAATTACTGTGTGGGAATCCTCCAGGTAGAGAAACTGGGGCAATGTATGGTCAATTTTATATTTTTGTTTATTTGTATAGGGCATCAACAACTGTCACACTGCTTAGTTCTTATATCCTAGGTTTTGTCTCTGTCATGTCAGAAATCTGTTTTAGGGACATTCTTACTTTTGATTTATGGTTACATTTTAATTTCTCAGTGTAAAAAATGAGTCTTGTGCATGCAGGGTCCAGCTGGCTTGCCATTACTGAGCTCCCTAGAATCCCACTACTCTAAATAACAGAATCCCTTTGAAAAAGGCACTTGCAGAAGCCTTTACATGCTGTGATAACATGGGTCCTCTCCACAGTGGGCATAGTAAAAGTATGAAAATGTCCTCTTAATGAATTAGTGCATTTTGAGAGAGAAAACAGGAATAGCTAATGAGGAATAGACTTTCAGGAGTCCTGGGCTGATCAGAGTTATGTCAAAGTAACTTCCTGTCAGGTTTCTTGCCATAAGCGTTGCACCATTATCATTCTTCTACTTGTAGGAAGCTGGATGAAATCACCATCTAGGTTCCCATAACTGTTTCTCTTTCACTAGATGAAATGAATGACATGAGGTCTGAGAGAGTTTCTTACATAGTATTTCTGGAGTGTTGAGGAGAGCTGCAGGTGCAATGCATTTTCTTTGGTTAGAAGGCTGACAGGATATTTACATTGTTAAAGGTCTGCTTTTTATCTTCTAGGCATATTTTTAGTCATTTGATTCCCTATCTTTAGCTTGCTAGACTTTTAAAGGAAAAGATACTCCTTAAATTCACTCTGTCTCAGATACTTCTTATCATTCTTAGCTCTAATCTATACTGGGCAGTTTTCCTTTCCATTTATTTTTTGTTTCATATTTTTTTTTCTTGCTAATATATATGGGTCCCCAGCCTGGAAATAGAGAAGACAATATAGGTGACAGATGCATATAAACACTAATGTTTAGTAAAATAATGAAGTCACATGCCTCTTGAGATGCAACGATCTCAGGTTTTGAATTGAAAATTAATAATTTTAAAAGGGGAATTTACTACAATAAATGTGAATATATACATACAGAAATATTTCTATTCAGCATTAAAATAGTATGCTATAATATTACAATTTTACAGAATATTAAAAGGAGTGAAAAAAGTATTTAAAGATTCTTTAGGAATAAATATTCAGTGATTGTATTTCAGTACTTACGGCAAGAGAGTATACACTTATGTATGTATCCAGCTTTATTGACATTCTATTGACAAATTCGTTTTTATTCCTAAAGAAAACAACTGGAAGAAGTTTAGTAAATACTGTACATCTGTTCAGAAGTAGAGAATAGGCATGTATGCCTCACCACAGTAATAGCACGAATTTGATCATATGCATTTAAGGCCATATTGCATTTTATACATAGAAGAGAAGGAAAGAAAGAAAGAAAGAGAGAAAGAAAGGAGGAGAAACAGAAAGAAAGGAGGGTTGTGTGCACATTGCTGTAATGTTTAGATATAAATACATGTATGTGTGTGCATAATCAGACATATTTGAAAAAAATTTTTAATTATTTAAGACTTATTAATATACAAAATCACATATTTCAATGGGGAGAGTTGGTATGAATGTGGAGGTAGGAGACTGAACACTGTGTTATATTCTATTTCAGGTTTCATTTGTGCAGTACAGTGATGAGGCAAAATCTGAATTTAAACTGAATACATTTGATGACAAAGCCCAGGCCCTGGGAGCTCTTCAAAATATTCAGTACAGAGGAGGAAACACAAGGACAGGTAATTCTGGGCTGTAATTATATCTGTTTAAGATAAAATATTTTCAGAAACTGCATAATTATCCTAATATTGCATGGCTGAAGAAGTAGGTTTTTCTGTTGTGTTTTAGCTCTGTGGCTGTTGCCCTTATGAAGTAAAAGAATTATTCTCTTGTGCATAATATGGATGATTCATTGTTTATTGTACACTTTGCAGGCAAAGCCTTAACATTTATCAAAGAAAAGGTTTTGACCTGGGAGAGTGGCATGAGGCGAGGCGTTCCCAAGGTACTCGTTGTTGTCACAGATGGTCGGTCTCAGGATGAGGTGAGGAAAGCAGCAACAGTCATACAGCACTCTGGTAAGCAATTCACAGCACCTGGCTGTTTAATTTCTGTATTGCTTCAAGTATCTGGGAATCATTTACTCACCCTTTATGAACTCAAAAATGTATTCTGAGTATTTGGAAAAACCTCAAAACTATCCAAAGAATTTGCTCTCTCTGGACCTAGACTTACATTTTCTTTCTTAAGCCTTGACTCTGGGCAGGATGTGGCTTCTCAAAGATTTCAAGTAATTCCTCATGCATATTATTTCAAAGATATCGCATTTGGTTACTTCTTTCTCTTTTCGGTGTGTAGACTCCAGGAATCATTGGGAAGTGTACTCCATACTAGTGCTTAAGATTTAATGGGCTTGGTTTGCTGAGGTTTTTGTTTTATCTGGTATAAACCAGTGGATCTCCAGTTAAAGTAACTGTTTTTGAAGGAGCTGGGTCTGAATGGACTCCTTTATTGCCTTTTGAGCTAAGAAGCACTGCACTTCCTCATCAGATTTGATGATTGTGGCTTATGTGAGTGTAGAAATCTGTTGCTGTCCCAGCATTTGGCATTTTATGCTTAAGTGAATGAACTGCCTAGTCCTGATCTCTGAGCAGGGAGATGTTGTACTTCCTTATGGGAATCACATGCATGTATATCACAGGCAGTCATCTTCCCTGTCTGTGTAATCTGAAAGAATTAGCTCTGTCTAGATGGTTTTTCAGTCTCCCTGGACAATATGCTTCAGTGCTTAATTACCCTACTAGTAGGAGACCTTTGGCTTGCATTTCACCTAAGTCTTTCTTTGTGCTAGTGAGGTTGTTGTCTTCATTTAACTAGTTAACCAGGAAAAAAGTTAATCACTGTACACTGCAATGGGCTTTTGTATTTGAAGCCTGTTGTCATCTCCTCTTTCTGTCTTCTCCTTTCTAGACTAAACAAACATATTTCCTTCATGTTGATCATGTTTTTGAAACCTCTTATAATTTTCAGTCTTCTCTTTACTTGCTTTGTTTTCTACACGTATCAAAGCATGCTCAAAGCTGGACAGAGTATTTCAGCCAAAGTTTCACCAGAACTGGCTACAGGGGAATAATTACCTTCTTTAAAAAACAAACAAACAAAAGAGATACTTTTATCATTTGGAATAAATGTGAATTCTGGTTTCAGCCTCCAACTGGCTGTTCCAATGTCTGTGCAGTTTCTCTTCAATGAATTTTACACCAGGGGATATGATTGAATTCTAGAATCTGGTTCTTATTTGACTTAAGACATCTAGCAACTAAATGTCTAGTCTAAGGGCATCATGTAGGATCCTTTTGACTGGTGAAGAGAGCAACAGATAGGCATCTCTAGGCAATGACTTTTCCTATCCTAAAGTCAGCATGTTAGGGAGGTAAGATGAATTGCTTTCTGAATCTGCCCACATCTATCTGGTGATTATAGAGAAAAGCTAGACAACTTAAGTGGGAAAGTAGAAGTTGGTGAGGTGAATGCCATGCTAAGAAAGTGAAAGAGAAATCTAGAGGCATGAAATGCAAGAGATGGAAACAGATAGATGACTGGATAACTAATGGTCTGTATATTTTTTGGCCACAGAACAGATTTAAGATACTGTAGAGCTGAGAGAATTGTAGACTGTGTATTAAAGAGTGAGAGGATTATGTAGCCAAGGCTGCATGAGATTGGATAATGACCCAAAAAAAACAATGAAAGAGGAGAAAGTTTTGAAAGAAAGATGCAAAAACCAATCTAAAACCTTCTCAGCTTTGACAGGGTGAAGAGAGATCCAGAATGTGTTCTCATAGGTAGATCCTCACAAGTCAATGGTTTGTGCAATATTGTCAGGAAAAGTGTTTATGTATGTTTACTACATTTCAAGTAACGAGTGTTATTTTTACAGGCTTCAGTGTCTTTGTGGTTGGTGTGGCTGATGTAGACTACAATGAACTGGCCAAGATTGCCAGCAAGCCCAGTGAGCGTCATGTATTTATTGTTGATGACTTTGATGCCTTTGAAAAGATTCAAGATAACCTCGTCACCTTTGTGTGTGAGACAGCTACCTCAAGTGAGTAGAAGACATTGGTTTCCCTTTTCCCAGATTATATTTGCTTATATACTGCTCCAAGCAGGTGCCCACGAAAGCTGCTCTATCCCTCCCCTTCTCAGCTGAGCAGGGGAGAGAAAATACAATGAAAGGCTCATGGATTGAGATAAGAGCAGGGAGACATCACTGAGCAGTTACTGTCATGGGCAAAACAGACTCAATGTGGGAAAAAATTAATTTAATATCAATGAAATCAGAGTAGGATAAGGAGAAATAAAATCAAGTAATAAAACCTTCAGCCCACCCCTCCTTACTTCCTGCGGTTAGCTTTACACCCAATTTTCTCTATCTCCTCATCCTGGGCACCACAGGGGTACAGAGAATGAGATCTGTGGTCAGTTCATGACATGTAGTCTCTGCTGTGCCTTCTTCCACAGGGGGAATAGTCTTCAAATTCTTCCCCTGGTCCAGTGAGGGTCCCTACCATGGGAGACAGTCCTCCACAAACTTCTCAACATGGGTTCTTACCATAGGCTGCAGTTCATGAACTGCTCCAGTGTGGGTCACAGAATCACAGAATTGTTAGGGTTGGAAGGGTTGGAAGGGACCTCTGGAGATTATCCAGTCCAATGCCCTTGCCAAGGCAGTGTCACCTGGAGCAGATTACAGAGGAACACATCCAGATGGGTTTGAATTTCTCCAGAGAGGGAGACTCCATGACCTCCCTGGGCAGCCTGTTCCAGGGCTCTGCTACTCTCAACATAATGAAGTTCTTCCTCATATTGAGGTGAAGCTTCCTGTGTTTTAGTTTATGGCATTTGCTCCTTTTTCTGTTGCTGGGCACTCCAAAATGAGTCTGGCATCATCCNAGATCCCTCATCTTCATGCTCTGCTTGCTGAAACCTTTCCAGTAGCTCCTGGCCTTTCTTGTACTGAGGAGCCCAGAACTGGGCACAGTACTCCAGATGTGGCCTCACTAGGGCCAAGCAGAGGGGCATTTCGCTCGACCTGTTGCCACTCTTCCTGCTGCACCCCAGGATACCATTGGCCTCCCTGGCTGCAAGGGCACTGCCAGCTCATAGTCAACCTGTTATCCACCAAAACTGTCCTTCCCATGTCCTTCTCAGCAGAACTGCTCTCTAGCAGGTCAGCCCTCAACCTGAACTTGGGGTAATTCCTCTCCATGTGCAGGACCCTACACTTACCCTTGTTGAACCTCTTTAAGTCCCTTCCACATGATGCAGTCCTTCAGGCACAGCCTGCTCCATTGTGGGTCTCTCTTGGGTTCACAAGTGCANCACAGCCTGCTCCATTGTGGGTCTCTCGTGGGTTCACAAGTGCAGCCAGCAAGCCTGTTCCAGTGTGGGCTCCTCTCTGCATGGTGCCATGGGTCCTGCCAAGAACCTGCTCCTGTATGGACTTCCCGCAGCATCACAGCCTCCTTCAGACATTCACCTGCTCTGTCATAGGGTCCTCCAGAGGCTGCAGGTGGATATCTGCTCCTCTGGACTAGAGGATATCCTGCTCTGCTCCTGCAGACTTCCACGGGCTGCAGGGTTATCGCCTGCCTCACCATAGTCTTCACTACAGGGAAGACCAGGAATGCAGTGGAGTCTCTGCTCTGGTGCCTGACAGAGTTGTTTTTCTCAAATATTCTCACTCCTCTCTCCAGCTGCAGGTTATTGTGCCATTCCAACACACACAACCTCCATCCCCAGCCACTGCCCCTTGTTAAATCTGTTATCTCCCAGTCACTACCACCACGGGTGATAGGCTCAGCCTTGGCCAGCAGCGGGTCCATCTTGGAACTGAATGGGACTGACTCTGTTGGACACAGGGAAAGCTTCTGGCAGCTCCTCACAGAAATCACCCTTGTAGCTCCCCCATTACTAAAACCCTGCCACGCAAACCCAATATGAGTTGCCATCTTATTTAAGGTGCATCAGTTCATATTAAAGAGTTAGATTTCGTTATAACTGGACAAAGGTTAAGGGAGCAAGTTACTTTTTAAAATTTTGAGGTGAGTATTGTATTTTATGTAATCTCGTCTTGCATTTCAAAAGTACTAGTATGACTAGAAAGAGTAACAGTCTCTGACAACATTAAGAAGTAGAATGATGCCTAAAGTGAACTGCAGGGCACAACAGGTCTCTTATTTATCACTGGAATAGGGGTGCTAAAGATGTACAGCTATAGTGTGTGATACTGTTTTAAAATCATCTAAATAAAGCTCAGTTGTTTACTCAAGTGAAATCCTTCTATGGCAAAAAGAAGAAATTCTCAGGCCTGTCATGTGCAACTGCATGTTCCCTAACTGCCTCATCTGCTGGCTCCTGAGGAGCCACATAAATATGCAGTTATTTCTTGTGAATATGACAGCTATTATGCAGCTTGACTCATGCCTTAAATATTCATGGAAAGACTGTGTCATTGTCCTCCTTTCTTCTTATGAATTATACTCTTAAAATATTTGGGTTCATTTGTTATTCCATACAATTTGTCAGAGTAGAAATACCCTACTAAAAGTGATGAGTAAAGATTTTGACATTATACCACAGCTCAGGACACAGTATGACAAATGCAGCAAAAATTGTCTCATAATAATAGCACAGGCTTCTTGGTAATAAAGCTTTCTGAAGTATACATACATATGTTAATATCCTGTTAGGCTTAGTAGTTTTGAATTATATGCTTTTTTGTGTCTTTCAGCTTGTCCCCTTATTTACTTGGAGGGGTACACATCACCTGGTAAGTAACTGTCTAATATTTTGGCATAGGTCATTTGTGTCTTTTACAGCTCTGCAGTGTTTCTGGTTTTTATTTTCTCTCTGGATTTAAAGGTTTCAAGATGCTGGAATCATACAATCTAACAGAAAAGCATTTTGCTTCTGTACAAGGAGTTTCACTGGAATCAGGATCTTTCCCTAGCTATGTAGCATATAGACTCCACAAAAATGCCTTTATCAGCCAGCCAATACGGTAAGTAAACCTAAAGACTTATATTTGGGGTGATCAGATGATGAAGGGTTAACAGATTTATAGATAGCATTTGTGTCTTATGGAAGATGCATTAATTTAATGTTCTTTTTACAGAGCTTCAAGAAATATACTCCGAAGAACATCTATCATTGTTTTCTTTAAATGCTACTCTATTTCTTCCACTGCAATCACAGTTCACTATGAATCTAGTTGCTTATTTTTCTTTGAGATTGTGCTTCTCAACCATCCAAGTTACATATAATCCACAGTTTATACTTAGGCAGTTGGACAACAGCCTCCTTAGTACAATGAATTCCACGTTGCTGGACAGAAATGGTTTCAATATGGAGGGATTAGCATCACTTTTTTCAGAAGGATCATTCTTACTGCAGTAGGCAGCATATTGATGCCATTGACTTAGGGTAGTTTCTCCTCTACTTGACTTGCCTTATTTGGCAAATGGAGCAGAGTTTTCAAGGGCCTGTGGTCTTAGAGTTTGGTTATGGAGGGGTAATAGATGGTCATTCTTGCCAACATTTTTCCCAAAGAAAAAAAATACTTAGTCAGCAGTTAGTTTTACTAAAAGTGGAACAGTACCTTTCTCCCTCTTTTTTTCTTTTTGTTTTTGTTTTTTGGGTTTTGTTTGCTTATTTGTTTGTTTTGTTGGGCTTTTTTTTCATTTGTTTCTCTCCCATCTATTTAAGCAAATTTTGAAAAAGGTTATTCTGCTTCAGGGGAGGTGCCTAAAAATAGCCCATTGTACCTATTAAATTTAAGGAAATTTAGTTTTCTTTTCATAGAAGCCTTTGAAATCTTCTTCAATCCTTCCAGATTGGGTAAAGATCAGATCACAAGCACAGGAGCTGAGGTTTATGAAGAAATGATTTATTTTTGCCAGCCTTCTGAGATCACAACTTTAAAAGTGGAGGACTTGAGGATTTTTGAATTCATTGGCATGCCGTGGCACCTGGGGGGATGATAGTTCTCTGACAACCTGGATTTTTGCAATCTAGGGAAATACAGATAGTCCCAGTTTTGCAACTCTCTTGCATTGATAGATAATGCATTTAGCAGGATAAGTTGACGAAAAGACATAAAAAGGCTTCCTCTTTATTTCATTTTTTAAAGAAATGTTGTGATACTTAGTCTAATGTCTGCTAAAGAGGTGGAATAGACTTGCCAGAGTATTCTGGGAACTTATTTTTCATGAGAATCCAGAAAATAAAATCCTAGACTGAGTCAGCAAAGCAATAAACGCATATTGATCCTAGCGACATAGTTGTTTCCATACCTGAAATAACTTGTTATCCAAGTTATAAATTGTGTTGCTATATCTACTTTAATATTTGCATTCCTGCACTGTCCTGTGTGATGTTGTTGACTTAGTGATATGGTTTTTATT
>VYZT01016605.1:0-11311 GCA_013400735.1 Pomatostomus ruficeps
ACACTGGCCAGGAATGCATGTGCTGAATGGATTATAATTTCTGGAGGCATATGTTGGTATTTCCTTTTCTTTTTTTCTCAGGGGACACAGCATTTTTTGCATGTAAAGAGTGTTATGAGACTAATGAAAAAATAAGAAGTGTCTATCCTAATCAAATAGCCCATGATGTCCCAGCAACTGCCTATGTCCATCTTTTATTGCAGACCACAATGGACCCCAGGGCCCAGATCATTAGCCCGGGCACGTGCCCATGGAGCATAGCAGAGAGCTGGTAGGGAAACCATAGCGACTCTCTGCACTGCAAGACATTCGCTCTATCACCTGAGTACCATTCACTGTGCATCTGACGATGCACACCACTGCACACCATGAATGCTGGCTGCTGCAGCCACGGACACAGAACCTGCAGTCACAGAGGGCAATACTGGCAGCCACTGCACATCAAAGTCCAGCAGACTTCCTTCCTTTAAAACAAGGAAGGTGTAGGAATGAGGCCTACAGCCATGAGATATGCCATGATATATGTGGTAAAGGGATTTCCATGAGATCTGTGGATTTCTCTGGGCACGATGGCGTGCTGAAGGGTGATATGTTATCAGGCAGAAACAGATAACTTTCTTACCTTCAGTCAGCCAGGTAGAAGAGGAAGTGATGCTAAAGTGTCACAATTCTGTACTTCCCTTGTGCAAAACCCAAAGCCTTTGTAATCCCTTTGTTACTCTTGATATGCCTCATTTACATATAAGTGGCTGCTCTCTGTCCCCCATTAATGATGGCAGTAATACAATATTTGACCACAGTCTCTCTTCCACTTCTCCCAAAAGGGTAAATTGGCATTTGAAATCTTCATTGGCAGGGGATGAGAATATGACCATTTTACAGACAAGTCAGTGGGCTTATTTCTTTCTATTCCCAAAACTAGGGATGCTTCTTTGGTAAGATTTACACTGGGAGCACTTACATAGCACCGTACATTTATGTTTTGCAAGTCTAGGGTTGTGGACGCACAGTCCTGAGAATTTTTCTCTCTCTCACAAATCATGTAGGAAACAAAGATAAACTGGAATATTTTTACTTTTTCTAATTTTATGTTTTGCTAACTGAAGCTGTAAGGCTTCAGCCAATCACCCTGGGGGGTGGTTAACCACTGTCCAATCATTATTGACGTCTTGATCTCTATAAAAGATGAAATCAAAACAATAAAACTCTCTTCTGCTTCTGCTCTTGACACCTGTGGTTCTTCTTGCTCCTCACTGCCACAACAGCGACATAGTGTATTTATCAATTATCCAATAAACCTCACTATTGATGAATCTGTGTTCATGGAAGTTCTTATTGAACTCGACCAAACGTACAGTGATGAATGAGTAATCCTCACAACTGGTGAATCTGTTAGTGAATGAGATGAGGCTTGTAGTGTAACTCAGACTATTGTTGCATCTGGGAACCTGACCAGACTTAGTAGTACTAAATTGGCTCAAATCAGAAATTAAGTCCAGACACACCCAGCCCCTCTGATCTCTGATGACCAGCTGGAAAGCAAGGGAGATTATTTTCTGCCAAATTGCTACACACTTAATGAAACAGGAGGAAAAGTTAATTACCTTCAGCATTTAAAGATGTGATAAAACAAAGTAAACTCTGTCCAAGCATTAGAGCATGACATGGGCACTGTATGATTGCAGTCTAGATTGAAGACACAAACTTTCTACATGAACTTGTATGCAGCCATTGGACTCAGGCCCTTAATTTTAGGTGCTTACCCAAGTTCCTGACTTTATTGTATTAACCTAGGCTGTACTGACATTCAAGAGAGGAGGGGGGGAAGAAGAGAGAGATAGGGAGAGACCCCTCTGCAGCTGCTGCTTGGCTCTGAAGCTGCAGAGAGGTCTGGCTTACTACCCACCAAACGGAGACTAACGCTGCACATTTAGGTGCCTGGAATTAGGTGCAAAGAATTTGGGCTTTGAAAGTCGTCATGAATGTGTTTGTAGGTTTCTCACGTATTAAAGTATTTTTAGGAACCTAAGTGTGGTTGCAGAGCCAGCCTAGCTCTTTGTGCTTCATTTTTTTGTATATTCTTCCCTCTCCTGTTAATCTTTTTAATGCATTAGCTATTTTTACTGTAAAGAGATACATTCTGGTGCTGTATCTGGCTATTTGCATGTGTAAAACCTTGCATCCATTATAGTACCAGAAGAAATAAAAAGACTTAAATAAGAGCAAGAAGCAATCCTGTCTTGTGCAATGTCTTTGCAATAAGAGGCTTGTTTAAAAGTACAGCTAGAGTATGAGAGCTGTTCTTTTATCTGTGATCTACACTTGGCTTTATAAGAAGTTCAAAACAACTAATCTACTGTTCTTAAATGGCATGTGTACCAACCCCTAATGATTTAGGGTGTTCTTCAAATATTCAGCAACAGTACATCTATATGTTTCTGAAGGAAAGTTTTCTGACGGGTTCCATATATATGTGAGAAGTTCATAGGGGAAAGGCAAGAGAAGCATCTCAGAAGTTACGTCAATTAGAAAATATATTATTATGCTCATTCTGAAGTATAGGAGTACAGATAAATCCTTTCCTTTCTAGTCATAATGCTCTGCAGCTTCTAATCATAACAGTAAACTGGACCATTTAGAAAACAGAAAAGCAGAATATGTTCTTGAAAGTCCTCCACAACAATTCCAGTCAAAAATGTCTAAGAGCAAATTTAAAATGAATGTTTAACATACCATATTCTTTGTGCTTCCAGGTCTGGCAGATTAGATGCTGGAAGAGACTGTAAACTGGAGCAGAAGAGAACAGCATAAAAGTGGTTTCCAGTGGTTCAGCTGAGGCACAGAGGAGACTGTAACATGACATAACTCACTCAAGAAACCAGTAATCTACATTGTATCTTCTTTCTCTTCATCTGAACACCAAAGGAAGGCAACTTCAAAATCCTTAACGAGAACGCATGAGATTAATCAGCTAGGACACAAAGGCATTATGAAAGGGTAACATTCATGTGATCAACAAAAATTGCAGAAGCTCGAGTTCCTTTTTTTTTTTCCTTTTTTACTGTAAACTGCATGAAGGGAGACAAAATTTGTAAATTGACATGGAAGTTTAGTAATTTTTATAATTATTATTTGGGATTCATTTCTGCAGTTAACAGCTACAAGGGTTCAGATCTTACTAGGAATCACTTGTGTGCTGATATGAGCAGACAAATCTCTTAAGCTGAATACTTTATGGAAGAAATGTTTCTTAAATGAATGGAACTTAGGGAAGGGAACCAAAAGCAAGCCAAAAAAGGATTGTGGTAAGGGCATAGGAAACTGAAAACAAAAAAGTGAAAACTATGTGGAAGAGTGTGTACAAGCTGGATTGTGAATGTTGACTGCTTCAAGCAAACAACCACGTCCCTGGCACATGTCACTGCAATATGAGATGCTTAGTGTCCACTTTGCTTGCATGAAGGTTTTCTAAAACACAATGTCCAGTCACCAAACCTTGTAATTTTTGACAGGTCCTCCCTCACAGTCTATGGCAACAAACTGTGGAAATTTTAATAGCTGTACCACCACTTTGCATTTTCATTTGCTCTAAGGTTGATCTTTTTTTGTTTTAATGTTAGGAACTTGTTGCCAACCAGCTAAGAGCTCAAGGAGTTTCAATTCTATGCAAAATGAAACAGCAGCTTTAGCTGAGTGCTAATAAAATGTGGAGCAATTCTTAGCTTTATTTTTTGTTAACTTATGAGTTGTGGGAAGCAAAATGCAGCAATAATTCCCTTCAGAGACGGGGGCAGGGTAAATGCAGGGGAGTTTTCAGAATTTCAGAACTTCTGAACTACAATTTGATTTTTAGAGGCACGGGGAGTCACTGATTTACTGATTTTAAAAGTTCAGTTTCCCTCAGAAGTTGCACAAAATTTCTTTTGCCTCCTGTGAAACACAAAGTAACAGAAAGCAGAAAAGTACTTCCTACTACATCATGTGTTTGGGGAGGAACCACTGGTAAGAGCAAATGTATATTGCTGCTGCTGTGAGTGAGGAAAATAATTTAAAATAAAGCAGGAGTCCTTAATTGTCTTAATCCTTCATCTGTGAATTTGGTTGACAGCTGGCTGGTAATCAAATTGGTGAACTCACATTTCCTTTTTTTCCCCCCTTTGTCTACAGGAGGTTGCTTTAACTTATTTGTCAAAATCAAGATTCCACTGTGTTTATTTTAAATCTCAATAGTTTACTTAGTGTCCTAAAGCCTTGCAGCAATGTCTTTTTTTCAAAGTGCTGACCATCATTTCAAGAATGAGGATACAACCCCACCTATTCATGGTTAAGACAGTGTTCAATGTAACATGGCAAAATTTACCCAGGAAATTATTCAAGAAAACCAGTTATCTTGCTCAGTTTTTGAAATACGTAAGTCGGCTCTTCAAACTGATCCTTGCTGATAGTCGTTGCAGAAATGTATTTGCAGACACTAAAAATAACCAAAACAATGAACAGAAGACAGCACTGGAGGAGATTGGCCTACAACAAGGGCAGAGGAAGCACTCAGGGCTCTGGTGAGGAAGGACACCCTGACAGATCTGCGTTAAGAGCTTGCCCACATCACCCAGGGTGCTGAGATATGGCCAAGGGAGCCACTTACACCACAGAAACAGACACTGCGTTTCTGAAAGCTCAGGCTGCCCCGGGCTACCTCAGTGCCAAGACTGACTGACTGGTTTACAACAGGTTAAAATTGCTTGCTGAAAGCAAAGGTGCCCAGCACTCCTATTTAAGAAAGTGAGTTACCTTCAAGAGAGCCAGAAGGCATGCAGAAATTGCTGAAATAAGACTGAGCTAATTTCCAAGTTCTCCAGGGTCAGCAATGCCACTGTGCTCCTTCTGTTTGCCCCTTCCTCAGGGGCAGATAAGATGAAGTAGCCACAGACATCATTCCTTCCTTTCTCTGGGGAATGAGGAGGAGGAGAAATGGCAAGGCAGTAACGCTGGAGGTGCATGGCAATGCAGAAACTGCTGGCAAATCATAAAACTGGCAGGTTCAGAGGAATTTTGGCACTTGTAAGTGGAATATCCTCAAATCCCTCTTCTTAGTGATGACATTGCTGGCCTTTTTTCATGTTTCATGTAGTTAATCCTGCCATGGTTTACGGAGTCATCTTCAGGCAAGAGCATTGAGGGAGCACTGGAACAACCTCTGCAGGACAACACAGAACTCAGACACTGCTGGACCCAAACAAATCACATAGCAGGAGAGCAGCACCATATGAAATAAAGGCTTAAGATTAGGTTAGGCAAGCTACTGTAACACAGCGCATATTAAACATGCTTGTACATCAATTTATGGAGTTCTAAAGACCATGAGATATAATTTTCTCATTTATTTTAGGCCTTAATATTGACTTTTTGGCAACTGTGCATGACATTTCTATCTGTGAGATCTACTATTAAATAGAGATTATTTTGATTCTAATGTCATGAACTGCACTTGAAATGGATTGATTTCTTGTCTCCCTCTATGCATGTATATTTACACATGCAAAACACCTATACGCAATAGGAATACATATAGTATAGTGTATAGATTGTATATATCTATATATAGTTGCAGATACATCATAGCACAACATTCTAAGTGTTTTTACTTGTTTAACCAAGGCCAAAGGCCTGCCATTTATGGTGGTGCTGGATTCCACTCCCAGCCCTTTGACCTTCATCCCTGGCTGCCCTGGAGCCTGTGCTGGAGCCAGATTTTCCCTTTGCTTTCACACCATTGTTCTCTGGACCCTACTCCTGCAAGCCTTGCTGGGACTGGGAGTCTCTTCAGATTAAGGGGCCGTGGCACATACCTCATTCTTGCCTTCCCTGAAAAGTCACTCTAGAAGTGAAGCATTGATGTGTGCCACTGCCACCGGTACACCCTGCTCTGACCCCTGCTAATGGAGTTAATTAATGCCAATTCATGAGGCAAGCAGCTATCACCTGTCACTGGGCGGGTCACATCTTCATGACCCTTCACCTCATTCTCAGGCTCTGAAGGTTCCGTGAACCTAGAAGAAAACCCAGACAAACAATTTTTTCGCCTCCTTCCCATCCTCGGGGTTCCTGGGTAACAGGTGACTGCTCCCCTCCTTACCATCCTGGAGGGTCCAGGCCCCTTGCCCACCAGGCATCTACGGAAGAGGGAGGTGAAGTGCAGCAGCTCGCTGTCTAGAGATCCAACCAGTTATGAGGCATAAGGGAGAACTTGAACCAGAGATGCTGCTGGACAGTGAAACCCATCCACCTCCAGTACCAGGAATGCCTCCACCATTGTTTTCATCCTCTGAGGATGGAGGGAGTGGCTCATTCTTTTATATGTTTTGAGAGTCTAATTGTAATTGTTATATTGATAGAGTAAAGCATGGACTAAGATTTGACTTGATCTGCAGAGGGTTCAAGTCACAAGGCATCATAAGTTAAGTTAAGATTTAGGTGATTGGAAATTATAAGCTAACGTGTTATAAATTCTGTATTACACTACTTATAGCTTGTACTATGGGGTTTTTTTTGTAGAAATCCTGTGGCATATTAGTAGTAGTAGTAGTAGTAATAATACTAATCATAATATCCTATCAAAGATGCTTTCATTTTAACTACAATATAGCACCATAGTCATTCTGCCAAAGACAATCTCTTCCCTTAGTGTCAGAAAGGCATCCACTATGGATCCTGCTAATAAGACTAGATATCTATGTGTATGTACATGTATGTGGTCACAACACCTAATCTGAGTAGAGAATTCAGCAAGTCTCTATGATTTGCCTGTTCTGTGCCATTTCTTTTATTCTTTCCCCTTTTACTTTTTTGTAGAAGTAGAGCACAACACAGACCTGGAAAAGAGAGAGATGAGTGCCCATGATCACACCTTGTTTGTCACTCAGAACAACCATACTGGGTCTGGCTGGGATGGAGCCCATTTTATCCATAGCAGCCCTGTGGTGCCGTGGTGTAGCCTGGTGACTAAAGCAGTGTTGATTACACACCAGCATTATGCCTGCGTGCAAGGGAACTTGCAAAGCCTCAAGGTCATCTCCGCTTCTCACACTGGTGAGAAGGCTGGGGGTGAGCAAGAGTCTGGGAGGGGGCACAGCCACAATTACAGAGCCCAGCTGACTAAAGACATAACTCATGTCATTAAGGTTCCATACCCAGCAATAAAATTGGGGTGGGGTGGTGGCAGGAAGTGGATTTAGCTAAAGCAGCCACCACTCACAGCCTAGCTGGGCACTGGTCTGTTGCCAGGAGGTGGTGAGTGATCACTTTTGTATCATTTGCCTTTTTTTCCCCCTAATTTATTAGCCTGGCTTATCTCTACGCAAGAGCTTTATCTCTACCCAAGAGCTGCTCTGAACCTGCCCTCCCGATTCTCCCCCCGACCCAGATGGGTGGGGCCTTGGCTGCCAGACAGGGGCAGCCACCGCACAACACACAAGAGACCGCAGAGCACCAGCACCGACGACAGATGCCTGACAAACAACTGAGAGCTTGCACAGTGAAAACACTCAGGTTTCACTCCCCATAGTCCACTGCCTCAGCACCAGGCTCTGAGCGTTTGACATTTAAAACCCCTGAAGTCTGTGACAAGAGCTTCCAGCAAAGCTGCAAACATCAAGTATTCTTAGCAAGAAAGCCAAAAACATGTACTTGTACTAGGACAATGGAATGAGTCAAAATAAGGTTTACAGACAAATATAAGCTAAATCCTCCAAATTCTGCTATGCAATGGGGTATATTTTTGGTTATCTCAAAAGGATGCTGCTGATAGAGGAATGTTTTCCACCAGGCTGAACTGTCCTCTGATCTTCAGACCAGAATCCAGGAATGAACCAGGGAGCATAGAGAATCAAACACCAAACACCTCACCATTTTGTGTTCCCATGGCTTTTAATCCTGTCAAAACAGAGGCAGTTTTCACAAAGCTGTTGGAAGTCACCTGTAACTCTTCATATGAGCAAAGTTTGCAGGAGAGTCAATGCCTACATTCTTCTCTATTTGACCTGTGCAGGGCACAGTCTTTAAAAAAAAGATTTTCAAAAGAATAGAAACACAAGCAATCTCTTGGCACAAGTAATTTTGAAGCTTTATTTACAGTAATTGTGCACAGGAAGGCAAACAATTCAGCACTTTATTTGAAACAAAGATCTGATGTATAAAGCAACAAAACTGATACCATGCATTAAATGTATTGCATGCCTTTTCTGTAGTGCTCAGGTGTAAACTTTGTCTGTGGCTTCAGACTTTGGGGTTATTAACAAATCTACTGCAAAGTAATTTAAATGATTAAATGATCTTACATTTAAGACATTCGTTTACCAAATAATACTGTTGATTCGTTGTGTTATTGTGTTATAGGCTCTTCAGGAAAGATAGGCAGGGCAGGCAAGTCAGGGAATGGCTCTTTCTGTGAGGGAGGGGTTGAAATGTTTAGTGCCTGCAGTTGGTGATGACATGGTTGAGAGTCTCTGGGAACGATGAAGATGTGTGTTGTTGTGGAAGTATACTATCAACCACCAGCCTGCGACCATGACACTGAGGAATTATTCCATAAAGAATTAAGGAATACCTCTAGGTCAGCTGTCCTTGTCTTTATGGGTGATCTTAACTTCCCAGACATCAATTGGGAACACCATACAATGGACACAAGCAGTCCTGAAGCATGTTGAAGATAATTTCTTGGTCAATGTGTTAAGGGAACCAACTAGGAAAGGTGCCCACCCAGATGTGTTGTGTGGAAATAGAGGGGGATTCATGGGAAAAGGGGTGATTGGTGACTCTCTCAGTCACAATGAGCAGAGTAGTTGAATTTCAAATCACTGGTTTACAAACACAACCATAAGAAACCATAGCGTCATAGGAAGGCTCTGTATTGTATAATCCTACACAAAGCCCACCAAATTCAAACCCTGCAGTGCTCCCCTATTGGATGTTGTACCCTCCCCCCACCCCGTTGTGTAGGTATTCATGTAACTGTAACACGCTGTGCCAGTGCTTCCACAGCATGACCCTGGTGCCGAATAAACCATCTGGGAAGCTCCCCTCACTTGTCTCTCCTTCTTCAGCGTGCCTGGAACATCGGGGGGTTGGGCAAAACCTTGCAGGAACTTCACCAGCCCTCTCAGACCTGGAGCAGCCTGGACAGCCCTTGAAACCGCAAGTGGACGCCCAGTGCCCCTACTGACTGTGTCGCGGCACTCAAGTGCCATATCCACATGTTTTTTGAACACTTCCGGGGATGGTGATTCTACCACTTCCCTGGGCAATCTGTTCCATTGCTTGACAACTCTTTCCATGGAATTTTTTTCCTAAAATCTAATGTAAATGTCCTCTGGTGTAACTCCAGTCCATTTCCTTTCATCCTGTCACTTCCTACATGGGAGAAAAGACTGACTCCTACTGAGGACAACCTCCTGTCAGAGTTTGGGATACTTTTTCCTTTTTTTTGTTTGTCTCTCTGTCTTAGAATTTTTTCCCATTCTAGTTGCTAGGGGGTGATAATGGGCGAGTGATTAGTTGCTGGGAGGTCATAATGGGTGGGTGATAAGAAAAGACAAAGAGTTGGCTCTGAGATGAGTGCCACCAGCTAGCCCTTANTCCGTGGGTTTATCTGTTCTTATTTGTGGTGGTTACCATTGTTGTTACTTTGTCTGTCCCATTATATATATATATATAAATATATTAGTAAAGGACTGTTATTCCTCTTTTCTTATACCATTGTCTGAAAGCCCCTTGATTTCAAAAATTTTACCAATTCAGAGGGAAGGGGTTTACATTTTCCTATTCTAAAGGAGGCTTCTGCCTTCTTTAGCAAATACCTGTCTTAGAAACCAAGACACCTCTTTTCAGGTTGTTGTAGAGAGTGATAAGGTCTCCCCTGAGCCGCCTTTTCTCCTGGCTAAATAATGCTGTGGAGAATTACGTCAAAGGCTTTACTAAAATCTAGACAGACAACATGCACAGCCTTTCCCTCATCCATTAAGCAGGTAATTTTGTCTCAGAAGGAGACCAGGCTGGTCAAGCAAGACCTGCCTTTCATAAACTCATGCTAGCTGGACTTATACCCTGGTTGTCCTGCACTTGTTGCATGATGGCATTCAAGATGATTGTCTCCATGACCTTCACTGGCACTGATGTCAGACTGACAGGCCTTTAGATCCCCAGATTCTCCTTCTGATATTAAAATAAAATCATAAAACATCCAGTCTTCTAATCAGGCCCCGATCTTTCTTCTGCTTCTGTTATAAATGTGTAACACCACTATGGTAACTTGGAGGAAAAAAAAATCCTTATTGTCTGTAATATTATATGAACATTAGTTTTCTTGTTTGTATGTTCTTGTCTGTCTGCATGCCTACAACTAAATCAAAAAGGGATTATTTAAAGAAAAGACCAAACAGAAAAGCTGGGCAAGGAACTGCCAGAGGCAGCTGAATTCACAGAATCATAGAATGGTTTGGGAAGGGATCTGGAAGATCTAGTTCTTTGTCTCATTGGCTTAACTGATTTTCTCCGTCTGCCTTGTGCCTCTGCCTATCCGCTGTCCTGCTCCCTCTCCTTGCACCCATGCAGCAGCTCCATGCACAAGGAATCCCTTTATCTTATAACTCCTTCCCACCTACAGCCTACAAGATCTTCTGAACTTGTTTCTCATGTCTCCCCATTTCAGTCCACACACATACATCCAAATCTCTTCAGATATGTGATCTTTTTGACAGCACAACAATGGAAGAGTTCCCCAACGAGACTCAAGCCCCTGACAGCAGTCCCAGCAGAATTTGCTTTCCCCAGTTTTTCCACTCAGACAGATGTGGCAGACCCAGAAGCTGTAAGACTAAGATGAAAAGATAAGAAATATTTTATTTTCCCAACTCCTAAGATCAAAGAATGAGCTTTTCTAAAGCAATTTGCTGACACAAATGTGTCAGCAATTGCTATTCTTGACTTTCATAAATACAGCAAATAGAGAAACTATACCTTTTTATTAAAAACATATTTATTCCAACAGTGTTTGAACAGCAGCAACTTTAGGCATCATCCAACCCCTCCTTCAGTCTGTGTACTTGAACATGTTGACCAAGTGTCTAACCCACACCTGACCCAACCACAGGAGATGATGGAGGCCTATAGTGAACCGAAAGCTGGACGTGGTGAAGCTCTACACCAGTGATTTCCAGGGGGTAGTGCGTCATCTCTTGCTGTGCACTAATAAGTGCCAAGCAAGGTGCATGTGTATCAAAACAATATTTAAGGGGAAGGGTAGAGCTAAACAGTTTCT
>VYZT01016606.1:0-20687 GCA_013400735.1 Pomatostomus ruficeps
AAATAAAATAAAATAAATGACCCAGGCTTTGGTTTGGTTCCGAGCTGCCCATGGGGTTTTGGAGCAGGTGGGAGCATTTCTGGGTGGGTTCCTCCCAACTTGGGGAGTTATTTGACGGAATTCCTCTCCATTTTCCATCCCTGGGAATTTCCAGTGCCCGGCTGGACGGGGCTCTGACCAAACTGATGCTGTCCCTGCTCACTGCAGGCCTCTAATCCCTTCCATCCCAAACCATTCCATGATTCCACGACCGTCCTCATCCTTATCCCCACCAGAAAACCAAGGAAATAACGGCGCTGCCACAAACCCACGGAAAACCCTGGGATACCCCAGGAACCACCACCACCACCGAGGTGACATCCCTGACATTCCCAACCGCAAACCCATGATCCGCGCCGGGGAGCGGTCCCGGCCTCCGCGGTCGCTGCAGCCGTTCCGCGGAGGATTCGCGATCCAAAACCAACGTCAGCTCCCGTTTTTGGCTCCCCCTGCGGTGCAGGCAGGTGCGCGCCCGCCGCAGGCTCCCCTCGGAGACGCCCCACCGCGCGGGAAGCTCTGGAGGCTGCTGCCTTTCCTGGCGGATCAGATAAATCCTTGTGGGAATCTTGGCAGCGGAGCTCCGAGGATGAGCCTGGCGCGGCTCCAAGCGGTTGGAAGCACCTCGGAGGCAGGATTTGCCTGATAAGGGATCTCTGGCTTCCTCCTCTCCCCCTTGCCCCGGCACGTCCGCGGCTTTGCCGATCCCGCTGTGCTCCGGAGGTTCCACCGAAGGCGGAGCTGCCCGTGCTGACCCCGGATCCGCGCGTGGCTGGAGCGCGGCCGGGAAAGATCACGGAATGGTTGGGGTTGGAGTCCTTAAATCCCATCCAGGGTCATCCAGGGACACCTCCCACTGTCCCAGGGTGCTCCAACCCGGCCTCGAACACTCCCAGGGATCCAGGGGCAGCTTCTCTGGGAATTCCATCCCAGGGCCTCCCTGCCCTCACAGCCAGGAATTCCTTCCCAATACAAAATTAGGGAATTATCCCTGGGAAACATGGATTTATAGGACAAAGGTAAAAAGGATCGGGATAAAATCCATTCAAGGTTTTAGGAGGACTCTGTTGCACGTCCCTGAAATTTCTCACCATTCCTGGTGGAGAGCTGAGGTTTAGGGAGGTTGAAACAACATTCCCAAGGCAACGGCAGCACAGCGAATCCAAAGCCATGGGAAAATCCCTGTTTTCCTGTGTTTGTGAGGAACTGGAGGACCCAATCCCCCAAAAACCTGAGTGATTAATTCAGGGATCTGATCAAATCCCACATGCCATGGATGATCCATAGGGATTCGCCCCACGCACCGGATTCTCCTGGATATTCCCACTTGAAGCTATGGGCAAAGAGTGGATTTATTCCTTTTGAAGCTTTCACCACCTGAACTTTGGGATTTGGGGATCTGGGATTCCTCTGGAGGAGAAACTCCGAAGGAATCCAGCTGGAAGGTCTGTGTGGTAGAAGCGTTTTCCTTCTCGAGCGGGAACGGGATGCTGGGATATCCATCACGGATTCCTGCAGCGTCAATTAACGGCGTTGCAACGGTCGGGATCAAAACGAGGCAAAACCTGAAAATCCCTGAAAATCCCTAAAATTCCTCCTGTCCTTCATGATGACCCGGAGCTACTCCCACGGATCCCTTCGGGTTCTAATCCAGCAGCTCTCTCCGCAGAAAGGCCTCATTGCTTTGGAAAAATGGGATTTATTAGGAAAGCCTCCCAGCCATCCACTCTTTGCCAACATCCAAACCGTGAGCAGATTCCGCGGGAAAAGATCTGGAATTTTCCTCTCTCCCAGGAGAAGCCAAGCTGAGACACGGGAAAACTCGAGGTGGACAGTGGGATCTGAGCGGCCCAAATTCCCATTTCCCACCCTGTCCATGGAATGAGACGATTTTGAGGTCCCTTCCAACCCAAACCAGGCCGCGATTCCATGTTTCCATGAACACAAGGAGCCCAAAATTCCAAGATCTGAGTCTCCCTGTGCTGCTCCTGCCTGCTGGAAAAGCCAACGCGCCCGAGGTCGGGCTTGGAGAACTCCCCGTGCACAATAAACACGAGGAAATTAGGGCAGGATGGGATCAGCCAGGCCGTAAATCCCGGCTCTGGTTTGCTCCCCGCTCATCACCCCTCGCAAATGACCCCTTTCACTGCCACTAAAATCGTCCGCCCCGATTGTCAGCAGCAGCAGCAGGCGGCTGGTGGTGCAGAATTCCTGAAAAACCAGCAACAAAAACCTCGTCGGCAGCGAGAAACCCGCATTTTTTTGGGGGGGGGGGGAAAGTTTCCACCCCGTAAACGCTGCAGGAGTTTCGATCGGGGCCCGGAAGTCTTTCTGCTTTCTGTTCTGACTCAGTTTTTGCGCCTGTGCCAGTCGAGGGGTGAGGGACAGGGACGTGGAGGTGCAATCCTGGAGCTGCCCTGGGCACGGAGAGAATCCCTTCAGGAATGGAGGCACCCACAGCGTGCCCCGACACCTTCCTGGAAAGGCGCTGAAACCTCTTTTGTTCTCCGCTCTGTCACACTGAGAAATTAAACCCAGAGAGTGGCGTTTAAACCCGAGAGCGGCGTTTAAACTGAAGAGTGGCGTTTAAACCGAAGAGTGGCGTTTAAACCCGAGCTGAGAGCGGCGTTTAAACCGAAGAAAGGCGTTTAAACCCAAGAGCAGCGTTTAAACCCAAGAGTGGCATTTAAACCCGAGAGCAGCAGCATTTAAACCCAAGAGCGGCGTTTAAACCCGAGCTGAGAGCGGCGTTTAAACCCGAGAGTGGCGTTTAAACCCGAGTTGAGAGCAGCGTTTAAACCCAAAAGCAGTGTTTAAACCCAAAAGCAGCATTTAAACCCGAGAGCGGCGTTTAAACCCAAGAGCGGCGTTTAAACCCAAGAGCAGCGTTTAAACCCAAGAGCAGCATTTAAACCCAAGAGCGGCGTTTAAACCCGAGCTGAGAGGAAAATTTCAATCCCTGCCACCCTGGGACGTGCTCAGGTCACTCCGCAGGGATGAATCCGCGGGCTGGGGATCCCCACAGGAGCTGTCACGAAGCCACCGAGGTGTCAGCCCTGCCACGGCCACCCTTCCGAGGGAGGATGGATCCGCGGTGTGGCCAGCGGCCAGGCGGGCGAACAAAAGGCGCCCGCCGGGGTTTTTCCTGCCCCGTCATTCAATCCCGGCTTCGCGGCCGCGACGCGTCGGCCTCCTCGGCTCTGCCGCTGACGGATGCTCCACGCCCTGCCCAGCGCCGCCACACGCGGCGGGGTCTCACCTTCCCCTCGTTCGCACCTCCGCGAGGCGGCCCGGGCCAAAAATATAATGTTGCTTTAAATTTGCCGGATGAGAGCGTGCTAACAGGCGGATCTTTCGAACCTTCCCCCCATTCTTCTCGTAATTTATTGATGAAAGGATTCCTCGCGGGTTAGGCAATACCCCCGCGGATGAAAGCCTGGCTTCGCTTCTCTCCTTTCTCCCCCCCGTCGGTAACGTACACCTCCTCTCTGAGGGCCCCCGATGAAAAATTCCCCGCGCTGCCAGCGGTGCCGCTGATGATGGATCGCGTTCCTCTCCCTACCTGCTCGGATTAATCAGGTTACAGCTCCGGCCTGCCAACAAAGCCCGGCCTCACACCTCCGCCCGGGCCCGAAATCCAACATCCCGGGCGGGCAAAGGCCGCCCCGGCTTGAAACCCAGCCCGGGAGCCGGGAGAGGCCTTTGCCACCGCTGCGGGTGAAAGGAACCCTTCATTTGCTCCACGCCTCGCTTGTAAATCCCTTTTGAACTGCCAAACTGGGAGGCACAGAGCGGTTTGGAGCAGTTTGTAGCACTTTGGAGTAGTCTGGAGCCGTTTGGAGCTGTCTGGAGTGGTTTGGAGCAGTTTGGAGCAGTGTAGAGAAGTCTGGAGCAGTTTGGAGAAATTTGGAGCAGTCTGAAATGGTTTGGAGCAGTTTGCAGCAGTTTGGAGCAGTTTGGATCAGTTTGGAGCAGTCTGGAGCAGTTTAGAGGAGTTTTGAGAAATTTGGAGCAGTTTGGAGCAGTTTAGAGCAGTTTGGAGCAGTCTGAAACAGTTTTGAAGAAGTCTGTAGCAGTTTGGAGCAGTCTGGAGCAGTGTGGAGCAGTTTAGAAGAGTTTGGAGCAGTTTAGAGGAGTTTGGAGCAGTCTGGAGCGGTCAGGAGCAGTTTAGAAGAGTTTGGAGCAGTCTGGAGTGGTTTGGAGCACTTTTGAGCAGTCTGGAGCACTGTGGAGCAGTCTGAAAGGGTTTGGAGTAGTCTGTAGAAGTTTGGAGCAGTTTGGAGCAGTTTGGAGCAGTTTGGAGCAGTCTGGAGCAGCTTGGAGCAGTCTAAAATGGTTTGGAGCAGTTTGTAGGAGTTTGGAGCAGTTTAGAGGGGTTTGGAGCAGTCTGGAGCGGTCAGGAGCAGTTTAGAAGAGTTTGGAGCAGTCAGGAGGAGTTTGGAGCAGTCAGGAGAAGTTTGAAGCAGTCTGGAGCAGTTTGAAGCAGTCCGGAGCAGTTTGAAGAAGTTTGGAGCGGTCTGGAGCAGTTTGGATCAGCTTGGAGCAGTTTGGATGGTGGGAATTGAAATGGAGGAGCTCGGCTGCTCTAAACCAGCACCGAGTGCGAGCTCCCAGGCTGTAAAACCAGCACAAAAATCCTCCCCTCCCACTCAGGCAGGGCCGCCTGGAAGTTTAATTTGCGTTTTTAATGACCTGAGACGCTCCTGAGAGGAAGCCGGGAGAGGAACGCTCCTAAACGCGTCACGGATTCAGCGCCCGGCCAGGCAGAGTTTATCGCCGGGGCTTTATCACTCTCATCACACCCCAGGACAGCGCCCATAGATCTCCTCGGTGCTTAAACCCGGCTCAGTGGCTCTTGAGGATTTTACTGCCCGGGAGTAAATCCTGGCTGTGAACTCGTCCGATGGAGCTCTTCCATCACCCGCTCACCCCGTGGCAGCCCCAGCTGTCACAAATCCGCCTCGGGAAGATGGATTAAAACATCAGGAACGGGGTGGGTTTGGACAGAAAAATTCATCTGGGGGGTTTTAAAACAAGAAACCGAAGTGGACGCACAGACACGGGCTGGGGTGCGGATCAGGTGGTTGGAATTGTTGGGTGCTGCTGATTCGTAAATTTAATTCAGACCAGGGATGTCCCAGCTCCCGGATCCCAAATTCAGGAGGACCTGGAGCTGCTGGAGAGAGTCCAGAGGAATCCCTCGAGATCCTCCAAGGACTGGAGCCCCTCTGGGAATTCTGGGAATGTTCCCCTGGAGAAGGGAAATATCCAGGGAATCCTCGGAGCCCCTGGCAGGGCCTGAAGGGGCTCCAGGAGAGCTGGGGAGGGATTTGGGATTTGGGCTGCAGGGACAGGAGCCAGGGAATGGCTTCCCAGTGGGAAAGGGGAGATTGGGCTGGGATCTTGGCAAGGAATTCCTGGCTGGGCTGGAATTTCCAGAGCAGCTGTGGCTGCCCCTGGATCCCTGGGAATGTCCCAGGCCAGGCTGGATCCACCTGGGACAGTGGGAGGTGTCCCTGCCATGGATGGGGTGGGAATGGGATGATCCTTAAGGTCCCTTCCACCCCAAAGCTTTTAGGATTCCATTCAATGCTGTACCACGGGAAGGACGCGTCCGACCTTCCACAAATCCCAGCCTTTGCTCCATCCCCGTGTTCTGCCCGAGCCAGGAGCGATTGCTCAACTTTTCTTCCTCGGCTTAACCCTCACCAGACACCTAAATTCTGGTGGGATGAGGTAAGGCTCCACCTGTGGGAACCACGGGCGGCTTCCGCGGCCAAATTCCTCGGCGGAGCAGCTCCCGCGCCGTAATTGGGGTGTCACTCATCGTCGGTGCCGTGGAGATTATTCGGCAATTAACACCAACTCCCGAGAGCCGCAGCCCCGAGACGAAACGAGGGCGTCTGGAAAGGCAGAGATTTTTAACTCATTGCTTTTCCGACAAAATTCAGAGGCCGAGAGGCTCCAGAACTGAGACTCAAGCTCAAAAATGGAAACATGTCATTGTAATAACAATAATAATAATAATAATAAAAATAACAATAATAAAAAATATGGAACCGATAAGCAAGAACCGCTCCATGCTTTGGATTTTCTCTGAGAGAAAAGCAGGAATTTTAAAAGGAATTTTCTTGAGCAGTTCTGGCAGGTTTGGAGCGGGGCTGGAACTCGCAGCTCTCTGCTCGCAGGTGAAAAATCTTGGGTTTTCCCATTTTCAGAGTTATCACGAAATTCAAATGTAGTGGTTGGCAAACCCGGCCTCGTTGTGGTATTTTCCTATTAATTTGTGTGGCTGCGGAGTTTTTTGGGGTTTTTCTGAGGTTTTTTTTTTTATTTTAATCTGAACCAGAAATCAACGGATGAACTTGAATAAAGCCTCAAGTCCCACATTAGGTGGGACACGCCCTCCCTCAGCTGCGCCAAAATCGAGGACAAAAGCTGCCCAACATCATCCAAAAATCTCAGCTTCCCCGCTCCCAAAATTATCTCTGGAAATTCCCTTCCTCCTCTCTTCCAAGCACCGCTGGAAGAGCTCTTGGAAACGAGGCCCAAGGAGATTTCTCCATCGTTTCTTGGCTCTGCCGCGTGACCCGGGGTGGTCGTGGCTCTCCCGACCCTTCACCCCAATCCCAGCGCGTCTCTTCCCGTGAATCCCAGCTGGAATTGCTCTTCCCTGAAATGCCCAGCAGTAACGCATTAAGACGTGCCAGGATTCCCCGCAGGAGCGGAGGATTCTCCGAAAAGCTGCGGCGATGAAAGGAATGCGACGGGAGAAGGAGGAACGGCTTCAAAAAAAGAGGGCCCGGAACATCTGGCTTAGTTTAGCCCCAAAGCCACGACCAAACCACAGTCGCCTCGGCTCCGCCGGCACCGCGCTCGGGGGAAAAGTCCCGCAGCTCCAGGATGGCGCTCGGGAGCCAGGGCGGCCGCGAGGAAATTCCGCTTGATGAGGTGTCGAGGAAAAGCGTCCTCGCTGAAGCGGAATTGACGGCACGGGGCTCGGATCCCCTGGGAATGTCAATCCGCGGCGTAACCGGATGATTCCGGCGAAGGTGAACGCGTCCGAGCCCCGCGGAGACGCGGCCGAGCTTGGAGGTGTTGGCTGAGAACCTCTGAGAGTCCTGAAAGTCCAAGGCCAGGAAGTTTTCCCCTCAAATTCACATTCTCTCCTTTTTTAACCCTTTTTTCCCAGAAATTCCATGGGAAAGACACGCAGGAAGCAGCTCCAGCCGCTGACATGATCATGGAATCATGGAATGGTTTGGGTGGGAAGGGACCTGAAAAATCATCCAGTTCCCATGTCCCAATGTCCAGCCTGGCCTTGGACACTTCCCAGGATCCAGGGGCAACCACAGCTTCTCTGGGAATTCCAGCCCACCCTCAAAGGAAGGAATTCCCTCAATCCCAATCTCCACCTTTCCACCTTAAATCCATTACCCTTGGAAAAGTCCTTTTCCAGCCTCCTTGCAAGCTCCTGTCACACCCTGGAAGGAGCTGAAGATCTCCGTGGAGCCTCCTCTCCATCCATGCCCTGGGAAAAACACTTCCCTGACTCAGGGCATCGAATCCAGAGGAAAACAAGGGCACTGAGGGAGCACGAGAATGACACAAAACTCCTTCAGTTTGTTCAGTTTTAAGGCAAAACTCGCAGCTTTAAAGATCGGCTAGATGAGCTGGGGTTTAACTTAGTCCCAGCCTGATTTAAGACATCGTAAAGGCAAATTTAGGCTCCAGGAACAGTTTTCCCAGGAGGAAACTGCTCCTGAGGTCGCCTCTCTCAAGGTGCTGCCCACACCTCGAGAGGCGATGGGAAAACATCGTTTAATAGTGAAAAGTATGATTATAAAAATGGCCAAAGGGACCCAAACGTGTCGATAAAGGCTCCGGCCCAGGCAGGAGGAATGTGGCATCACAGAGAAATTTGGGAAGCACAGGGAAGCTCCTCAGTGCCCCAGCCACAGGCGGGGAAAGCCGGAGCAGCGCTGGAAGGATGAGGGGTGGGAGATGTTACCTCCAGAACAAATCCTCCAACCCATCCGGCGTTTCTCCCGAGTTTTCAACGCGTCATTCCCAAGGGTGCTTGCTTCCCTGGAAGGCAGCCCGGTGGACTCAGCTCCCAGGGGTCACGGAATCATGGAATGGTTTGGGATGGAAGGGATCTTAAATCCCATCCAGTGCCACCCCTGCTATGGGCAGGGACACCTCTCACGATCCCAGGTCCTAAGTCCATCCAACCTGGCCTTGGACATTCCCAGGGATCCAGGGGCAGCCACAGCTGCTCTGGCAATTCCAGCCCAGCCAGGAATTCCCAATTCCCAAGATCCCAGCCCAAACTCCCCTTTCCCACTGGGAAGCCATTCCCTGTGTGCTGTCCCTCCAGCCCAAATCCCAAATCCCTCTGCAGCTCTCCTGGAGCCCCTTCAGGCCCTGCCAGGGGCTCTGAGGATTCCCTGGATTTTTCCCTTCTCCAGGGGAACATTCCCAGCTCTCCCAGAGCAGAGGGGCTCCAGGATCCTGGAATATCAGGCTGGAAGCTCTCACACTACGTTCCTGCCCTTTGCCAGGGCTGGACCTGCGGCACCGCTGGAATCTGGGACACTTCCAGGGATCCAGGGGCAGCCACAGCTGCTCTGGGCACCCTGTCCCAGGGCCTCAGAGCCAGGAATTCCTTCCCAAGGGTCACTTGGGGCTCTGCGCTCCACAGGAGCCTTTCCAGAGGCAGCAGCGCTCCCGCGGGATGGACTCACGTCCATGAAATCCAAACGCCGTCACACGCACGGCGATTTCCAGCCCTTCTGATGGAAGACAGATTTGAGCTCCCGTGCCGGAGCCAGGCTGCTGCATCCAATCCTTCCCCACCCCCCGAAAAGCTGATTTCATCAAGAGATCCAATTGCAACCCTATCATTTACCCAAAAAAACCCCAAAAAACGGGGGGGGGGAGGGAGAAAAAAACCCCTTCGGCGTAATCTACTTAAAAACCCAAATCTCATTTGTAGGTTATTAGAGCTGCTCCTGCCTGCAACATCCGGGCACGGAGCTCCCAGGAATTCTGAGGAGTCAGGGGCTGGTTTCGGCGGAGCGTTTGGCCGGGTTCCTGAAGGGCTCCTCAGCTGCCGTGGCAGCCACAAAACAGCTTCCCAAAAAAAAAGACAGTGGAAAATCTGGGAATTAAAAACCCCAAATAAAAGCGACGGCTCTAACGAGCTCTGCGCCGGTTTCGGGGCCGATCACTCAGCTCGTTGTCAGCTCCAGCTCCAGCCTCCATCCATCCGTGTGTTTCCCATTTATCCCGGGCTGACAGGAGCAATAATCCCGGCTCTGCCGCTCCGTGCAAACCACCCACCGCACTTCAGGGGTTGCTGGCCATCAGCAGCCAAAACGACCCTCTCCCATCCCAAATTTCCAGAGTTTTTTTTTAGGAGTTTCCAGTCCTGGAGGAGTTCACGAGGAGGAGTTTCACTCATTAAAAGATAAAAAAACACCTTTTTTCCCCGTAATTACTGCTTGGCTTTCTCTCAATATCCGCAAAAATCCACGGTTTTCGTGGAGGAGAGGAGGAAACTGAGGCACGGGGACCGCGGCCAAGCGCGGAGCTGCAGCCCCGGAGCGTCATTCCCGCCAGCTCCATCCCCTGATCCCGGGAACCTGGATCCCATTAGTGGCTTTGGCAGAGCCCTCGGGCCGGGCTTTGCTCCGGGGACTGGAACACGGGACTTTCCTGCTCCGTGGGTCACATTCCAGCCTGGCAGGGCTGCCAGGGATGAGGACGGAGATTTGGGAACATCCAAGGGATGGGAGCAGTGGGATTTCGGGAGAGGAGCGGCCTCGGCTTTATGGGATTAATTATCAGGAACAGTGGTGATTAATTTTTCGGGATTTTGGGCCTGCAGACCAGGTGGGAGCTCACGCTGAAACACTTCCTCGGGACAAGAAGTTCTCAAGAACCTTCTATTCTGGAGGGTCGGAATGTTTTCCCAGACCTTTTCAAACCAGAAACCTTCAAAATGACCCTGAGAGGAGCTGAGGAATCCCATCCTTGGAACAATCCGGGATAGCGGGAGGTGACCCTGCCCACGGCATGGGGTTGGAACAGGATGACCCTGAAGGTCCCTTCCAACCCAACCCAACCCAACCCATCCCATTCCATGGTTCTGCGACATCTGGGCACGTGGAACCTTTCAATTTAAAAAATAAAATACGATAATAACAATAAAACCATTATTTTCAGGACCACGCTGGTCCCAATCCAAAAACTGAAGTTTCTGGGGTTGATTTTTGGGACTTTCCGACCTAAAAGCGACAGAATTACGGCGCTGCTCCCTGCAGTCCCCCCTGCCTTCTCCCGCGATATCCTGAATTTCTGTGCTATTTTTTACTCCCGGCCCTGCCTAATGAGCTGCTGACTGGGCTGGCCACCTCCGAGCCGTGACAGATGGCTCCACACGCCGCCGTTAATGTGCTGGAAAACACCCCTGGATGGATGGATGGATCCGGCTCTGCCCGACCCCGGCGTGGGTTTCGTTTCCCTGCCCCTGCTGCCTTTCCCCCGCTATTTATATCCCAAGTGTGATCAGACGAGCGAAGGGGATAATAAAAAATATTCTTTCCACAGCCCCATGACATCACCTTTTCCTCTCGGAAAAGTCAGCAACTCCGCACGTATCCCCGCACGCAGCCCCACACAGGCCGCGCTCTCCCCTTACGGCGGCAGAACGTTCCCCCCGCCCCGTCCGCGAAAATTAAAGGATAATCTATAGGAAAAATGTGCTACTGGAGAGGAAATCTGTGCTGGAGGCTCCTCTGCTTTCTATTAAGGGCCCTTTGGAAGGAGTTTCGAGCGGCTGAGAGGCAGGGGGGTAATTAAACGCCCCAAATTACGGCTTGGAGCAGACGGAGGGCAGGGCGAGATGGGATTTTGGGATGGAATTCCTCCCCGGCAGAGTGCTGAGATCCTGGCAGAGAGGTTGTGAACTCCTCACCCCAAGGCCAGGCTGGACAGGGCTTGGAGCAGCCTGGAATAGCAGGATCCCTGCCCACGGATGGGGTGGGATGGGATTTAATCCCAAACCGATTTGGGATTCTGGGTTTCACAGGGGTCAAACAGAGGCAGAGTTTTTCCCCAAACTCATCCCACGACCCCGCTGCCACATCCAGCCGGAGGGACGCGGTTTGGGAGCAGCTCTGGACCCCGGTCACTCGGAACAGGAATTCCCACCTCCGTCAGGGCAGGAGGAGAGAGAGAGAGAGAGAGAGAGGAGCCGCGAACTCGGTGTGACCTCCGCGAAATCCCTGATCCTAAAAATACGACAGACGAGCTCTTTCCACTGAGGGCTGCTATAATAAAACCCGGCCCAGAACCCCTTCCGAGCCAACCTCAACCGCACCGGGCGGATTCCAAGGGCTGCTATTTTCCTCTGGCATCCCGGAATGCGCGTCCCCGGGACAGAACTGGCTGTTCGAGCGAGCCCCCGGCTCCTGCAGAAGCGATTGTTTTCAAACGCTTTTGGAAAAGCGATCCCGGCACAGGGGCCGCATTCCAGGCAGGATTCCCTCCCCCCGCCAGATTTTAAGCATTAAGAGGAGCCGGAGCAAGAACAGACCTCGTCCACTTGGGCTTCCAAGTCGCCACAAATTAAAGGAAGAAAGGACATTTTTTTTTGTTTCTCTTTGTAGGATCACGGGATAATTTAGGTTGGAAAAGTTGTTTAAAGATCATGGAATGGTTTGGGTGGGAAGGGACTTTAAAGACGATCCAGTGACATCCATGGGCAGGGACAGCTCCTGCTGTCCCAAGGGTGCTCTAAGCCCTGTCCAGTCTGGCTTCGGATGCTTCCAGGGGCAGCTTCTCTGGGAATTCCATGCCAGGACCTCAAAGCCAGGAATTCCTTCCCAATATCCCCCCCACATCTCCCCCCTTGTCCTTTAAAAGACAGCGGGGAGCTCTCCCCGGAGCCTTCTCCTCTCCAGGCGGGAAATTCCACCCGGGATCAGATCGCTGAATCCCCCAGAGCCCGGGATGAGAACAGAGGGAGGAAGATCTCGGTTCCCGGCGAGGCTCGGAGCCGTGACTCAGCCGCGGGGGCTATTCCTGGTGGCGGGCACGCCCGGCAGCACCGTGGCGCTCGCTCGGCTCCGCTTTAATCCGCACCACAAAAGATCCCAATCTCCCGTGGCCGTTCTGTGCCCGTTCCCACCTCGCCTCGCCAGCGGCAGCCAAATTAAGGCATTACCGCGCGGAACATTTAACGAGATCAGGGCCAGGCGGGCGTTTGCTCTCCCGGGAGCACGGATGGAGATGCCAAACGGTCACACCTACACGGCTCCTGCCCCGGCCGTCCGTCTGTCTGTCTGTCTGACACAAAAGCCAGACTTTGTTTAACGATGCTCCAAAATTAAAACTCGCGGACCCGCAGCAACCGGAATTTCCAGCACCGGGAACTCCCAGCCACGCCTGGCTCGGCACCCAACACTTCATACGGGATCACAGAACTGCCCGAGTTGGAAAAAATCATGGATAGAGACCCTTCCACTCCACCGGGCTGCTCCAAGCTCATCCAGCCCGGCCTGGATTCGTGGGAAGATCCAAATTAAAATCTCCAAATTAAAATTCCCCCAATCGAAAATCCTGGGAATCGAAGCTCTGCTCACAACAGCTCCCACCCCGGAACGCACCAAACTCCCGATTAAGCACCGCAAACAAAAGCTCCGTCTGGCCGAACCAAGCCCAGATTTTGACCGATCAATCAGAAAAAGACGAGAGCGGAGCCAGGGAGCCGAATTATCCCACCCAAGGAGCTCAGGGATCGCTCAAGCAGGAGGAAGGCTCGGGGTGACTCACGGGATCCAACCGCTGCTGGATTATCCGGAAAACACAAGCCGGGTCGAGGAAGTCGGGCCAGTCAGCACCAGCTATCCCAGCATTTATTTATTATTTTATTTTTAATGGGTCAGACAGCACCAACTATCCCAGAATTTTAATTTTTTTATTTTCTATGGGCAAGTTAACACCGGCTATCCCAGTATTTATCTGTTTTTTGTAAGTCAGAGCTCGTTTGCAGCTCGCGGCTGAATTCCCACAGCGGCGCTTTCCAAACTTCCCTCAAAATGACTCCAGTGCCTCCCCAAAATCTCCTTTTCATCCCACCGACTGGAATCAGGGAATAAACACCAGGATTCCTGCAGCAAATCCATGCCCTGTGCTGGTTTTCCCCCAAACTGCAGCATTTCTGGGACTCGTTTTGCTGCAAAGCACGAAAATTCCCAAAGAAAAGGGGAAAAGTTCATCCCAGTGCTCCGCAAAGAGTCGGAGTCACAACCGCCCTGGAGAAGGGAAAAGCCGGGAGTTTCCTCTCTCCGGGATGGGATTAATGAGGGAATTGCTGGATTATGGAATCATGGAATAAGCCCTGTCCGCGCTCTGCTGATCCCACCTCAGAAGTCACATGGAGTTGTTCGGGATATGAATAAAATCAGGCGATAATGAGGGTCCTTGTGACAATATTCAGTCTGAATCGCACACGGGATTTTTAATCCTGGTTAAATCTGTGATGTTGTGGTGAATTTGTTCCATTTCCGGGATAAAATATTGGGTTTATCAAAGATCGGGATATGAAGTCAATCCCAAGGACAGAAAGTCACTCCAGGATGTTCCTGGTTGGGTGTGAGGAACCACAGGATCGTGGAATCATCGAGGCTGGAAAAGCCCTGTCAGATCACTGCCCAGGCCACCACTGCCTCGTGTCCCCAAGTGCCACATCCACAGAGCTTTAAATCCCTCAGGGATGGGGCCTCCACCCCATGGCAGGGCTGGAAAACCCTTTCCATTACGGAATTCTCCCTAAAATTCCACCTGAGCCTCCCCTGGCACAGCCTGAGGAGGTTTCCTCCTGTCCTGTCCCACAGGGAGCAGATCCCGACCCTCACCTGGCTGTTCCCCCACAGGAATGGCCTTTTGGAGATCACATTCCCAAATTTCCCCAGAACGGGAAAAACTGGGAAGCGCAGCTGCTTCAGCAACCCCGCCTGACCTCGTCCCTCCCGGCTCCGCGGGGACAGCTGGGACACGCGCCCGATTACCCACCCGTCAGTCACCCCCGATGTCCCCGCCAGCTGCTGCTCCCGTGGGACACAAATCCCGGGAACGGCCGACAGCTGGGACACCTCCGGGCTCCTCCGGCAGCAATTCCTGCACACCTGGAGAACTGCGGGATCATCGGGGTTGGAAACGCTCTCCAAGATCAAATCCCAGCGGTGCCCAGGCCACCGTGTCCCCAGGTGCCACATCCACAGGGCTTTAAATCCCTGCAGGGATGGGGACACCGCCACTGCCCTGGACATTCCTATGGGAATTCTGTAGGAATTCTGCACTCAAACGCCAAAATGGATTTCGAGCCAGAGCACAAAGCTTCCCACTCTCTCCAGACCAACCCCTAAACTCTCCCAGCCTAAAAATAACTCATTTATAGGTTTAACAGCAGCTGAACCCAACCCACGCGCCCTGGAGCCGGCAGAACCTCCAGGAATGGAAACGGCCATTTTTATCCCGGGGATGGCGGGGAGCTGATTAATTGGAAAACCATCCCGCGATTCCGCGGATCCAGCGGGAAGGCTGGAATCGATCCCGACACGGCGTTCCTGGCCGTACAGTGCCACCTTGCTGTCAACCCATCAGTGAAATGACGTCGGGGAAGGGCCCGCCGGGACGCGCGGTGTGTTCACCTCAGGCGACCCGGGAATTCCAGGCTGGAAAACGACATCAAAATCGTCGTAATCCCAATTTTTAACGTATTCCAGGTGATCTGGAATCTCTGACGGATTCTTCCACAGCTCCACACCGCCATTCCTGAGGTTTCTCTCCATCCCTTGAGGCATGAGGAGCTCGAGCTCGCTCTCCTCTGTCTCGTCCCTGTCTCTCCTCACCGACCTTATCCCATCGATCGCCCTCTTAATCCGGTGCTCCTGATGTTTGCGCTCCTTAAATCCCGCAGGAAAAAATCAATGGGACACTCTGAGGATGGATTGTGCATCCAGGAGGGATTAATCCTTGTTCCTGAGGGACACGGCCGCCCGAGGCCTCATGGTCAAAGTCACCTTGACAGGGAAGAGCCCCGGCAGTGCCGTCTCTCATCCCGCAGCGTTATCCCGGGAAGTTCACCCCAAGCTTTTCCAGAAGCTCGAGTTTCCCCGCTCGGAAATGATCCAGCTGCGCTCCAGAGGTCCCAAGGAGAAGAATGACAGGGAAGCACCGGGATAAAGTTTCCCTAACGGCTCCGGAGGAGGGAGAGCTCTGCCCAACTTCCCCGGCCACCCACCGCGATCCAGCCGGGGCATTCCAGGGAAAGCCGGCAACCGGAGCTCCCGGGGGGAACCCCCGTGCCGCACCAGGTGAAGGTTGGATGTCATGAAAGGCAGCTCCATAAAAGCTCCTTTATGGACAGCTCCTCCTCAATCCCCCGGGAACGGCGGCTCCCGGATCACTGGAGCGGCTCCGGTTTCCCGGCCGGGGCTGCGGAGGTGAAGGGCACCCACCTCTGTCCTTCTCCGTTCCCATCAATCCCGTCCCGATCCGCAGGATCAAGGGGAATGTGGGCCCCGCAGCTCCGGGGGTGTCCGTTTTCCCGGCTGCAATTACAGGGAAGGAATCTCGGGAAGGAGATCCCGCCTCCCGCAGCACAGTCCTGCTCCAGGGAGGATGGACCAGGGGCTCCCGCTGAGTCCTGGAGGAATAAAACCCAATGGAAACACATTCCTGGCCCAGTGTGAGGTCCCTCGGGATGAGGTTTTCCATGGAATCCCCAGGGGTGGCTCCTTGTTTGTCCATAAAATTCCACCAGGCCAGGCTGGAGTCACTCCCCATCCCTGGAATGTCCCAGGCCAGGTGGGAGCACCCTGGGATAGCGGAAGGGGTTGGAATGAGGGGATCTCTGGGGTCCCTTCCAGCCCAAACCATTCCAGGACGGCTGACGGGAAGAGGGATCCGTGCGGTTTTCCTGGGACTGAACCACGTAAGGCTGGGCTTAAAGCAACACTAAGACTGGTTTAAACCCACCAGGGCAGGAAAAACCAGAGTTAAGGCTCCAAATCCGCCCTGAGCTCCCGCTTTTGTGCTTCCCGACCTCCTCCCATCCCTTTTTCCACGGCGAGCAGCAGCCTGGATTTCCAGCCTGGGCTTTGAAGGATCTAAAAATAAATTTAAAAATAAATAAACCGCTCTGTGTGTGCCCTTCTCCAGAAATGCTGGGCTCTGGAAAAAAAACAAAGTGCCCCGAGCCTGACCGGGAAGAGATGGAGTGGTTTGGCGAAACCTCTGGAATGTTCTTCCTGGAGCGCCGGGCTGACCGCAGCCTGAGGGATCCCTGCCGGCTGCCCGGGCAATTTCTGGGCATGTGGATCCACAGGAAGATGCGCTGGAGGGAGGAAAAATGGATTTGGAGATCATCTCTGATGGGTCTCCAACGTGGAAGATGGGAATTCCTGATGGGAATTCCGGGAAGGGCGAGCGGCACCAGAGGTGTGGATGCCTGGAAGAGCGAGGCCATGGGCTGGAGCTCAGCCTGAGGGCTCCCCGAGCACGCGGATCCACAGGAATATGAGCTGGAAGGAGGGAAAATGGATTTGGAGATCATCTCTGATGGGTCTCTGATGTGGAATGGCGTTCCCGACAGGAATTCTGGGAAGGGTGAGCAGTGCCAATGGAGTGGACACCTGGAAGAGCAGGGCCATGGGCTGGAGCTCAGCCTGAACGTCAGCAGATCCCAAAAGATCTCCCAAATCATCTCTTGCTGCTCCTCAGGTGTTTCCCAACCACCCTGAGACAGATCCTGATCCAGATCCAGGTGGTTTTCCATGGAAAACACCTCACTTGGATGTCGCTGTCACGGCACAAGGATCAGGTGACATTGGGAGCAGGAAATAAAGCCTAAAAAAGGTTCCTCATCGAATATCTGCAGGTTCTGGGTTGATAATTTTGGTTTGGGGTTTTTTTAGCCATTCCTCCCAGCTTATCTTTCTGTTTCTTCGCCTTTTCCAAGTTTTTTAGGGAGCCGTGGGAGAGGGATAGATGGAGACACCTGAATACCGTGATTAATGGGAATTGGTGCCTTCTCCCGAATAAAAAGCAAAAAAAAGGAAAAGAGGGAACGGCCTCATGGAAGGATCGGGTTGGAAATTAGGGAAGATTTCTTCCCAGAAAAGGTTGTCCAGGCCCTTTAAATCCACAAATCCGTAACTCCACGTATTTCCAAGGGTAAATTAATCCCGGTTATGGGTTTAGAGCAGGAATCCAGGAATTTCCGGGGAGAGAAATCCAACATTCCAGTAGTTTCTCTGTGAAAACGAAAATTATTGACTTTCCCTGATGATGACCTCGGGGAGGACACCAGGAATTAACTGCAGCCTTGCTCTGGCTTCCCTGGAATTTGGGAAAACCGGGATAATTTGGGTTTCTGGAAGCAGAGAGGTGGGAGAGAGGATGGAGGTGATAATATTAATATTTTAATAATAATAATAATAATAATAATAATAAAATTAATAATAACGACTTCTGGGAAGCTGCTGCGGTTACGGACGCCCGGTGGAGCCTCCGTCGCGCTCAGGGGCATTAGGAAACAAAATATCCTTTAATTAGCAGTAATTAGCCCGGCTGGAAGTCAGGCACCTGCCCCTGCTGCTCTCATTTATCTCCCCGCGCTCCTCGGGGCTTCGTGTTCGCACAGGAAAGCACCAAAAACGGGCGCTTTCCGATGGCCCCTGGGCACCTCTCCTTAATGAAGGCGATTAATAACGCCGGGTTAACGATCCAGGAGATGCTGATCAGCGCAAGGAGCTTGGAGAGGAGCCACAGAAGTTAATTAAGAGCCCGGAGATAGGATCGGAATGGCAGAAATCCGGGATTTAAGGGGAATGATCCAACTGGCCCCAACTTCTCCCTGCTGGGAATTGGGGGTGGCGTCGGAATTGGTGCCTTCACACCTCTGCTTCCGGAGGGCGCGAGGAGCCCACCAGGAGAGATTTATGGAATTCTGGAATTTGGCGTTTCCCCAGCATGTTTTGGAGTCGCGGGCTGGGATCCGGAGCTGGGAAAGTTTCCGGGAAAAAGGAAGAGGGACCCGGCTTTGGGATCACCGGACTGGGCAGGACAATGGGGCAGAGGCTCCAGAAGAAATGGTTAAAATTGAAGTGTTTTAAAGCAAGGAGAGGATCCAGAGGAGGAACAGGATGCAGGAAAATGGGGAAAAGGGAGAAGCTGATGATCCTGGAGGAGTTTCCCAGCCGATTACAAAATAAGAGATGGAAAATGCAAATCTTGTCTTTCCACAGCAAAGATTTCCCTTACAAAGGGCCCTAAACACTGAAAATGAGCAGAAACCCAGAAATACAGCCTGGTTTCTCTCATGGAATCATGGAATGGGCTGGGGAGCATGGAGATCACCCAGTCCCCACCCTCTGGGATGGGCAGGGACACCTCCCATCATCCCAGGGTGCTCTGAATCCCAATGTCCAGCCTGGCCTGAGACATTTCCAGGGATCCGTGGCATCCACAGCTTCTTGAGCAAACCCAGAGCAAGGGAATTCCAAGATCCAGCCGAGCTCTGAGCTCCAAGGCCGGGTAGGGCACCAGGGGAAGGTGCCAGAGCCGAGGGAAGGATTTGGAGATGAAAAACAGGAGCTGAAAACCCCCCGTGAGTCACCTCCCGCATCCAGTGACTCAGGCGGCGGCAGAGCCTCTCCCCGGAGACGCAAGCAGGGACTTGCGGGAGGAGACGCCGCGGCGGGAGAGCTCCGGGTGATGGATCAGCCCCTCCGTGAGGAGCACGGCTCCGGCTGCGTCTCCTGGCGGAATTCTCTCCCTGACTCTCCCGGCGGAATTCTCTCCCTGCATCTCCCAAGGAGAATCGGCCAAGTCTGCTGGGCAGGGGTTTGGGACAGCTCTGGGCTCACCCCAAACTCTTTTTTGCTCTGCTCCCCAAATATCTGATTTCAAATGGCTGGGGAGCCACGTTTAACTGTAAAAATATAAAAATTAATTTAAAAAAAACTGTGTCTCCTGGTGGAATTCTCTCCCTGAATCTCCCGGGGAGAATCGGCCAAGCCGCACTCCTGGGCAAAGATTTGGGGTGGCTCTGGGCTCGCCCCAAATCTTGTTTTCACTCTGCTCCCCAAACATCTGATTTCAAATGGCTGGGGAGCCACGTTTAACTGTAAAAATATAAAAATGAGTTAAAAACCCAACCCAGAGCTCCTTGGCTGGTGGGAATGAACCTCCAGGCCATCCCAGATGCTGCCTTGGAGTGATGGAGGGACTGGCTTGACACTCCCGCCACCACAACACCTCAGGTGACAGCGCTGAGAGCTGGCCAAGGCCACCGGTGTGACACCAAGGGCACCTCCAGCCCGAATTCCCAAGGGTTTTCCCTCACCACCACCTGGGGATGGAAGCCCTGGAGCACACGGAAGCAGCAGGAGGCAGGGCTGCACCTCATGGAGTGTCCTGAGTGGAAGGGGATCCACAAGGATCAAATCCCTGCGCAGATATCCCAGCAATCCCACGCCCAGCATCCCTGGGAGCTCCGGCAGCCTCGGGAATGTCACCATTCCCTGGGGAGCTGTTCCAGTGCCTGACAAGGACACAATTCCAGGCTTCCCAGCAACTCAGAGGGGTTCAAACATGGATTTATCAGCGGATGTTTGATAAGGAGCCCACCCCGTTCCAGCTCCCGCCATGACCTCACGCTCGCCGTTCCCTCCCAGGGAGCAGGTGGATCCTCCAAACCAGGCACGGAGCCCAGGAATCTCCGGGCTGCTGGAATGTGAGGCTCAGGGATGAGCTCACGCCGCAGCTTTGCTCCGCTCCTCTCTCTTGGTTCTTTATTTTTACGTAAAAAGGTGCAGGACTGGGAAAAAAGGGAACGTCTGGTGGCTGCAGGAGAGAGAAATTTCTCTGCGTGGGGAGAAATTATGGATGGCCCTGGATCCCTGGGAGTGTCCCAGGCCAGGCTGGACAGGGCTTGGATCCACCTGGGACAGTGGGAGGTGTCCCTGCCCATGGATGGGGTGGGAATTTGAAATATTTCCACAAAGCAAAGCAGGAAAACGCCGGGGGAGAAGAGAGGAACCTCTCCGTCCCCATCCCTTGGATCCGAGTGCCTCATTCCAGGGGTTCCCACCTTGATCCAAACGTCCCTCACAGCTTTGCTGGCAGAGGAAATTCAGATTTACAACTCACTGGACAGACAGAGGCTGAGAGGAGGGAGCTCTGATCTTCCCTCTCGAGAGCCCGGAGTGAAATTCCTCGAGCGCTGGAGGCAGATTTTCCTTGGAAGGCGGCCACGAGTGCGGATCCGGCCTCTCGGAGAGAGATCGGCGCGGCCAGGGATCGCAGGGACCTCACGGATCGGCACAAAACCTCCTCCTGCACCACCTCCCTCACAACAAACCCTGGAAAACCCAAAGCTAAAACACTTCCAGCGGCGGGGAAAACAGGGAATGATTCTGCCTGCAGGCTCCGGAATGGTCGGAGAGCTCCTGGAGATCTCCAGCAGCGTTCGGACGTTCAGGGGTATTTGAGGAAGATGTAGATTGATCATTTCAGGTTTCAGCCAGGTTATTTATGGGACTTTTATCTCAGATTTCTCAGAAAATTTCTCAGAA
>VYZT01016608.1:0-17531 GCA_013400735.1 Pomatostomus ruficeps
TTTTTTTTTTTTGTTCTGGTGTTTTTTATTAGAACTTAGTATGTTTTTTTCAAATTGGACATTACCATAATAGTCAAAGGGAAATATATCTAGATATGTTTGTTTTAAAAAAAGGATTGCTAACATGGCCTTAGTTATTCCAAACAACCAGAGCTTGTTGACCTAATTCAAGCTCAGCAGTGTGTTCAGTACTATTGGACTAAAATTTCAGGACTTTTTTCCTAGGCTATTGCATGTCAATTTTCTGAATTACTGGGTTTTGTCAAGGAAGGAATCAAAAAGTATGAAGAGAGGGGAAGTTTAATGATTATGTAGGCATGATTTTTCGACATTCAATATAAACACATTTGATAATAAAATAAAATGTTTTTTTCTTGGTCACTATGTCAGGTAGTGGAAAATTGACAATAAATTTGCTTCAAAATTGTAGCCTTTTTGTACCAGTATTTTTTCTTTTACTTTATTCTGGCTTAAAGACACTTTTAAAGAAATAAACTTCTAAAAAAATAACACAGCTAATCTAGTGATGGTGTGTAGACTCACTGATTGATATATTTGGAAATTAATACATTTCTGTATGTGGTACCTTCTGGTACCATGCTTTTTAATTTTTATTTTATTTTTAATTGTAAATCTTTAAGTACTTCCTCCCTGGCAATGAAAGCTTAACGTGATTATCTAATTTCAGGGAGACTTGTGCTCTGCTTTTGAAAAGATGCCATACAGTAACATTTAACTCTTTTTAGTGTGTGCAATAGCTCTCAATTGCAGCTTTCTGCTTGTCACCTGCTGTGTCTTGTAATGCAGTGCAGCAGCTTTCCAGCAGGAATTCTTTTGGGGAAGTTTATGGAAGAGAAGGAGTCACTGAAGTCTTTTTTACAAGGGAGAGGGTAGAATGAGCATCAAGGAGATAGCATGTTTACAACAGATAGCTTTAAGAGAAGTTTTCAGTGAAAAACAAGAAAAATTAAGGTATTTCTTTGCTGAAAGCTGTCATCAAGATGGTGCAGTATCACCTGCCTGACAGTTCACTTGGATAAGTGGTCAGTAAAATTTGAGCAGTTTTGTTTCCCACTGTTGGGTTTGCCTTTCTGGTCATGCCTGTGACAGATACAGTTTCCAAGGCATACCCTCTGAGAGCGGTTGGGATTGCTTGCGGCTGGTGTGGTGCTGCTCAGGATAGCTGTGGGTCAGACCTTAAGGAGTAGCTGGATTGTTGTTTCTGCTCCAAAGATATACTAAAGATACACAATTACTTCTTGGGTTTTATTTTGAGGAGTGGAATAGCTTGTTCTTCATAGAAAGCTTCCTGCAACAAATGAAAAGCAGTAGGAGGATAAAGTTTGAGGGTGAAACTTGTTAACTCTGAAATAGCTTATCCTAGATTAACTCTTACTTTAATAATCAGGTTTATAGCTCTGCAAATAAACATCCTACTGCATTTAACCAGAAAAGCTGTGCCAAAGAATAGATTTATGCCCCAAATAGCTGCCTGTTTTGTTTTGGTTTTCTTTGTTATAATCCCCTCCCCAGTAGCTATGCCTCTTGGCTTTTTTACCTTGTAAGCTGGTTACTTCTACTGTATCAACAAAGTAGTCTTATCTTATTACTGATAACTTTTGCATTAACTTTGTATTATGGTAATTGTAATTACATGAATAATGAAATGAGAATTCGGATTTAATGTGCCGAAGAATGTGTATCTCAGCATTATTTCTAATTAACGATACTATGTACAAATACTTTGTGTATAAGCACAGATGACATTGTGCAAGTTTATTATGTGAAAACAAGTTCAGGGATTAGTCTAAACCTTTACAGCAAGTAACAATTAAGATTAGTAGTGGAAACTGAGTACTTTGGATATCAGGCCTATAACCAGATAGATTATCACTTACAAATTTAAAACTGCAGAGGTCTAAATTTGGTAAAAATTATTCTAAGGACTCAGTAATTGACTACATTGTTTTAATCCTGCATACATGTTTGGGTTGGTGGGGTTTTTGTTTGTTTGTTTGCTTGTTTTTATTAGTTCTGTGGGGAGGGGGTGGGTACAGTGACTAATTGGAATTGTAGAAGGGTCTGACAGTTGCTCCTTATGTCAAAAAGTGTGATTTAGTAAGCCTTATAGCATTGCTTAGTTTTAATGTGTACTTAAAAGCTTTTGAAAGGTGCAGTGAGGAAATCTGCCTGCAGCATTTTCAGAAAATTGGGTTTACATAGGATCATCTCTTTCATCCTCCTATGACTCCAGTGGAGTTTGTTTTGGAAGGAAATTGAGAAAACTTGATTCAGGCAAAATTGAGGTGATGTTGGTTGATGTAAAGGCACTAGAGGAGATTGTGGTAAGATGTTTTCCAACCTCTGACTACTAAGATCTTGATGCTTCTAGAAAATCAGTAGCTAAAACCTGAAGGGCCTTTTTCCATCTTTATAGAGCTAGGAGTTTGCACTTGTCAGTTTAAAATAGAGGATGATAATCGTTATCTTTTACCTTGACATTGCAAACTATATCTCAAGCTGAATTTTCGTTAAAAAGTTGTAGTTTCCTAAAGTAATTTCTTTGTAGACTGTAGAATGCATTGAAATTCAGAACTTGGTCTGTTAAATTTTATTTGTCTTGAGAAGCATATTTAGCTTATGCTTTGTGATATGTAAGTCTATTTCCAGGTCACTTGGAGCTTTTGACTTTAGCTCCTAAAATGCTGCATAGCTGGTACCTATGTAAGGAGGGAAAAAAAAACTTTTGCCATATAGTGTCTTTGTATTTGGTGGAAAATTAGGACTGAAAGGCAACAGTTGGTATAAGAGAGAAGAGATATTTACCTGGGCTAACTTAGGGCTACAGTCATTTGCTGCTCCTTGAGGTTTCATAGCAGCTAGAATTTTCCTAACTTTCAGGGAGCTATACACATTATGAGACAAGCACTGAGTGACGGAGAGGGGTTGCTTTTCTCTCTCTGGCAAATCAATATATACCTCTCTGTATATATATGTTTATTCTTTTTAATTGCTGGAGCTTTTTGATTAGTGACTTGTACACTGGTTTAACAAAACTTAAATAGCTTTTAAAATTGCAGCAAATAAGTAATATGTTGTCTCAGTGCTAGACTTGATTAGTCTACTTCTTGAGTTAAAGAACCTATCAAAATACTTGTACTTGAGGTGCTCTTCTAGGCAGATTACTTATAAGTCTTCCCTTACAAAATTGCATTTCATAAATCCTGTAAGCTTTTGCTTTTGACGCTGTGTGTGATTACACCCTTGCCATTTCTAGAAGTTTTCAGAAGTAGTCTCTAACTCAGGTGGCAGCACTTAGTGGAATTTCTGTCCTTTCAGGATGAGGAGTAGAATAATGTGTAGAAGCATGACAGATACTTACCTTTCATGAGAATGCTCTTCTTACTTATGTTTCTGGCAGCAGCCATCAGTTTCCCTCTAGGAGCAAGCATGACCTCATGCATTCAGTAATTTCAGGAGGTCATCACTCCTGTGTTTTGAGGCGTCTCAGTTGCTCTCATCTTAGGATTGTCAACAAGAAATGTGCACAAAAGCCTTTAGAGAAGCACTGGTATTTACTATTACTCTCTTGTTTTAGCTTTTTCTCTCTAAACTTTGCATTTGTAATATCTTTGCAGGTGGTTTGTCCAGATTGTAGTGATGATATTGCGGTGAAAAAAGACAATATTCTTGTTCGCTCATTCAAGGATGGCAAATTGTGAGTAGGAATGTAGAGGTTGATAATCGAACAAAATTTATACCAGTCAAGTGAAATGTAGTATGAGATGTGTTGGGTAAGGTATTAATAACATCAGTAAGTTCCTGCCAAGATTTTTCTAATGTTTAAAAAACTGTTTAAAGCCTACATTGCGATGAAATTAGTCTTGAACTTTGTCATTATTAATAATGGCATACATAAATCTGTCTTAGTTTTAATTTCATAACAATGAAATTGTTGTGGCAAACACAGCAGTATTATGTGACTTCAAGAATGGCCGGAAACTCTTTCTGCTGTGGTTGAAATAGAGCACTGCTTTTCAGGGATGTGGCTGTAAGCTTATCCAGCTACAGAATGGTCGGAGGGGATGTGTGCATGCCCGCACAGCCGTACACCACATGCACGCACAGAAATCCTCTTTCTTGTTTGAAGGTAGTAAGGAATATGTTTATCTCAGTCTAGGCTGCAACTGCATCTTGTCGTGCTCCTTGTAAAGAGCTGTAATGCTACTCAAAATAGGAAAAAGGATAGAGAAACATAGAAAACCAGACTGTCCAGTATTTGCAACAAAATAAAGAACTTTGTGTTCTTAAACTCACACCAATAGAATTCTTTTTCTAGGTTTTAGTTTTTATTTTAAAAGTTGCAGTTATTTATTGTGCTTAGTTCAGTTTAACAGAATGTTTTGCAGAAAGGATATTGAACTATGTAACAGTTTTGTTGTGGTTTAGTTACTTGCTAAGTCTAAGCTATTGCTTTACCCTTTGATAGTTTTTCAGGCATCAGTGCACATCACTGAAGGAACACACATAAGATATGTGCATGCAAGCACATACCCACCCCCCAATCCTCCAGAACTGCAATTCAGATTTGCTTTCTGGGTTATAGACACTGTAGAAATCAGAAAGTGCTTTGTTCTTTCAATTTGGAAGTCTTTAGTTTCATATTGACAATTTACAGTGATACTCATTTATGTTTTAAGTGAGGTAGGGTTCTAAAGTAATGTTAAATTAATGTGAGGGTTTAAAGTATTACATATATGGGAGATTCTAGAAACTACCTGTTTGTGGAAGTAACATGCTTTCTTTAGTATGCAGTGAATGCATGTAATCTAACCACTTTAATGTAAAAGTTTTGGGTTTAATCCACTGACTAATACTGTACCAGACTAACACTATAGAATTGTCAAGATACACTTCATATGCTTCTTATGTATGATTAATAAGTGTATTATAATCTTAGTAGTAGCTTTTTATTGTACTGTTAATTTACCTTTAAAATATTTTAATTTTGTTTTTTAACACTTTCTAAATTATCTAGCATTTCTGTGCCAAGAAAAGATGTCCGGGAAATCAGTGAAACTTCACCAAAGCCTGACACTTTGTTAAAGCAAGGTAAAAATAACTTTCTGTGAGAAATGCTTGTATGTATTTGCTTAGTTGCATGAATTGGACTAAATATATGGGAGATTGATTCATGTCTTCAAGATGCTAAAATGTAGGATCTTGTCTTATAGAATAATGTATTGAAGGAGAACACTTCTGAAAAGTTAAAGAAACTTTTATTTTAAACAAATAAAACCTAACTAAATAAAACCCCCCAAAACAACAACCCACCTGCACTGCACTGACGTTAAGTGTAGACTTGCCAAACAAAGGATGCATATGTTGGTTCTATACATTATTTTAATATTTTTACTTTTGGTTTAGAACTTTATAGAATTATTCTCACAATAGTGCCTCTAATAGTTATAAGTGGGTTGCCTTTAGGAACTTTGAAAATCTGGAATTGTGGGTGCATTTGAAAGTTTAAGCTTGTGTGGTGAAACTCTTAGAATTAGCTTGTGATTGTTTCTTCCTCCTTGCCCTCCCTTTTTATATATATAAACAGCAGTGTAAACCTGTTGAATAGGGGTTTTCTCAATTAAATTTTCATATATGCCCTATGCAGAAGATCCTCCTTTGTGTCTGTAGACACTAACATGTTAAAAATACTAGTAACAGCTCTCAGTGGCTTGATGTGCAAAGAACACTAGGCCAGTTTGACTGGATAAGACAAATAAGAATGGACAACATGGAGTGGTTGTTGAGGTTCTTTGAATTTGGGGTGGAATTGTTAGTTAGCAGTCTTTCATTCTTCTCCTTCCCATCACCCCGATTGCTGCCTTTTAATTGAAATATTTGTTCAAACTGATACTTCCTGCAGCACTAACTAAGGCTGGTTCTTTTGCAGCTTTTGACCAAGCACTTGAATTCCGTAAAAACAGAACTGTTCCTAGTAACTGGAAAACAGAATTGAAAGAAGACAGCTCCAGCAGTGAAGCTGAAGAAGAGGAAGAGGATGAAAAAGAAAAGGAGGATAACAGCAGTGAGGAAGAGGCAAGTGAAGTTAGTAAAGGGCATAGATACTCAGCTGGTAAAAACTAGCAGGGCTGTATATATTTAAATAGGCCTTTTTAACATTAGGGGACATTTAAGATGTTAACATAGGCAACACTATTAACACAGGCATTATTGAATAACTCTCCCTTTTCCTGGTCTACTGAAGAATTACTTCACTACAAGCTGTCTCTCTGGCTACCCTGACGTAAAGAAGCAAAAGAGCTTTCAATCAAGGCATTAGCACATGCACTCCACTTGCACTTTTCTTCTCTTTTTTGTTCTGCAAGTATGGAGTCCCCACCTCATGCTTGGTTTTCTAATTATCTGTTCTTTCCTCCCAGCCTTCTGTCCAGAAAAAAAATGAAGATAAGAAAGGAAGAAAATTAGTGGAAAGAACTTTATTTCACAGCTGGCTGAGAGGTTGAAAGAGAGGCTTTTGAATCTTTTACTTCTCTGTACCTTCTTGTGGTACTCTAAGTCTGTATCTGTGCATAATCACTTTTTCTCTCACTGGGGTTTGAGAGCTGTTCTCTTAATTTGTTAAGCAAGTGCCAGTAATGCAGCAGGTCAATTTTCTGTTAATAGGGGAATTGTAAAGAAGAAACTGAATGGGTTTGAGTCTTAAATGGCTGTTGTCATCCTTCTCTCAGTACATCCTCCCTGGATATTGTGGCTCTGGCATACCAGAAGATAGTGTTTCATCTTTCAGTCATTCATTTCTTTAAAATGTGTTGGGAGACTGCAAAAGTATGAAGTTACGACTTTGTCACCTCTCCATGCCTATGATTTCTTTCAACCTCCTCTTTAAGCTCTCAGAAGATTATCCAGCTCTGATCAAAAGTTTCCAAGGAGCTGTGCCTTGCTTAGTATTTTGAGAAGCAAGGAACAGTTCCTTGGGCTCAGTACAATTTCTGAACTTTCACAGCAGGTTCATGTCCAGCTGTGAACATGATGCATGTAGATAGGTTTGTATCTATGCAGAATGACACATAATCTTTATGTAGTGATCATTCCTGCACTACTTTTAGGTGAAAAATACAGAGCCTTTAGCTACAGCATTTGTAAACATTTGACCTTGTACTCTTTGGACACCTTCTCTTGAGCTCCACTTAGCTGCATGTGATGTTGTTTGAGCTAGTCTTTCCGTGTACTAGACATAAAGATTTAATCTCAGACAAATATTTTGGAATTTACTGTATCATCTCTTGTGATAATATCTTTTCTAGTAAACAAGGATTTCAGTCACTTGTTGAACTAGGAAGTTTCTAAAAGAGAGGCAAAATATTTTTACTTCTTTTTTTCTTTCCCTTCTCCTTTTTCTTCTTTCTTCTTGGTAGTCAGTGACATGTGTGTCTTCACCCGTATTTGAGCAATTTTTGCAGCTTCTTTTCTTTGTTTTTGTTATTTTGTGCCTATAGCCTCCTGGTTATCAAGAAGCATCTCTTCTCAAACAGGACCTGTGGGCCTGCTCTTGAGACTTCGTTATTCACCTACATGTTGCCCTGACTTGCAGTGTTCAGGGTTTTCTTGTTAGACTTTCTCTCTCATGGCCATGACTTGTTTTCTCTCTATTATCTATGTTTTCCTAAATTGTAGCTGAGTTTACAAATTCCACTATATTGGGCGGAGAAATATGATTGACAAATACTTTGACCAAGTGGATTATAGGAGGTGGTGATTTCTACCTCCAATCCACGGTGATGTGTGAAAACATATAAAATAAAGTCGGAGGGCTCTGCCCTCTCTCTTCCTGCTCTCTCTCCTGCTGCGTCTGTGTGTTCTTTGTGTGGCTCTCCTTCGGGCCCTCGGCCTGGCAGGCCTGCCTGGGGAGTGCCATACCTACAGGTTGTTCTACTGCTTCCCAGGACACGAAGAGTTCTCACTGGCCATCCCTCAGGCCATCCATGTGGTCCTACTACCCGTAAACCAGAACAAAACAAAACACAAAACCCAAGCTCTTAAAAATGTCATCACAAGCTTAAAAAATAGATACTTCTGTCCTATATATATGTTCACAACTAATTCTGTAGACACATAGATGCTCTTCTATATCTCATATCTATATACATGCTTCCATCCTATATAGATAAGCGTTGACATGCAAATCCTCTGTACTTATCTTCTAAGAAGAGTAGTTGCCTTTTTCTTTTTTCCTTAACATAAGAAACTGGAAAATGGCCTTCCTCTACTTTACGAAATCTGATGGTAGGTAAAAGAGTTGTCAAAGATCCTCTCTTCCAGTGCTGTGCTGTAATACTGTGTGAATTTTATGTGGCAAAAAACATGCTGTTGTTTTTCTGGATTTCACTATTCTATATAGAAGCCACTTTATTTTACCTTGTAGTATAGACAGATACATTAGTGTATCTAATGCAGAGTGACCTGCTAGCACTCTGGTTGTCTAACTTGAAAATAAGCAAATATGACAGTGTGACATGCCTGCTTCAAACCATTATCTAGGAAACCTTGTTGTCTAACTTGATTCAAAGATTCTTCATGTACTTGAAGATTATTAACAGATACGATTAGTATAGTATAATGTATATAATGACTATAGAGATTCTGAGACAGTGTAAATGTTTCTCAGAGGCATGCAGGGTCCTAAGCTTTCCCTGTTAGCACACTTTCTTAGAAAGTTACTTTGTTTTCTATTGGAAAAATTAATAAGAAGTATTCATTCACTTGCCATTCTGGCACCTCTGTGAATTATCACGTTAGAGATGTAGGAGTACCCTTCAGGCATTGGACTGTGTAGTGGGAAAGGAGTGTTTTATTTAGCTTCTTCATCACCTTTGCTTTATTTCCATCTGTACTTAAAAATAATACATTCCTTCTTCAAAACTTTATTGGGTTTTCTGAAGGTTTTATTCAGTGACACCCCTCCCCCCTCCCCTAAATGCTCTGTGGGACTAATGTCTTACAGCAAGCTTTTTTTGTCGGTGAGGAAGATGAGGAAACCCAAGTAGCTACTCATGATCTCTTTTTCATGATCCAGCAGATGCTGGTGAAAGTCCTTTCCAAGTACCTGCTGTAGGAATTAAAAAATTACACAGTTTTGGAGTTTTATTTCCCTCGAGTAATTTGTTCTCCATGGCCTGTGGAATGTGAATGTTCTTAACCGGGCTTTTATTTGTACTATATACAGGGCTGCAGCATCACCTTGCACCTGTCAGTGAAGAATTGGGCTAGCTGTGCCTGATTTCTGGTGCCCCTGCCTTGTGAGAAGGATCTCTAGTATATTGGTTGCAGTTCTCTACCCAGCCTGTCCTTCTTGCCCATCAAAGCAGCCTTCTCTGTCCTCTGCTGGGACACTGGGTGTCAAATGCTTATCATGTAGTGCCCCTCGCAGAGACTTTTCTCTTGCATTGCCTTTGCAGGACAGGAGTATTTTCATTGCATTTCTGTTGATAATTATACCTGAAGGGAAACTGTTTCAGCATATTGTGAATACTGGTTCTTAATTTTTTTTTTGCCTGTTTGCTCTAATGTCATCCAAGTACATTTAATGGGTAAGAGGAGAATAAAAAAAACCCTACTCCCTGATAATAGTTTCAGCCTTTCCTGACCTTATTCTCAGCTGTCCATCTCTTTATTAAATAGATTCAGTAGATGTTGGAGGGTTTGTGGTTTGTTTTTGTGTGTGTGTGTTTGTTTTTCCCAGTTCTGTTTAGTAATGACATTCTGTTTCTGTTGTTTTCTCAACTGTCTTAGTATAACTTTAAAGACAGTATATTTGTTCCCTTGCTTCAGGGTAGGTGAAGCTTTAATGTTTAGTACAAGGAGACTGTTGAAGAATGGAAGTGATAAACGTGGAATGAAAACAAACTAAAGAAAAATAATTTAGTTTAGATTACTGAATAGTTAATTTTTGGAAACTCTACAGGTAGTATTAAAATTTATCAACTCATATTTGGTGTATTGTTTTGCAGTAGCTCAGTCATCAAAATTTCTTCAGAATTTGATATATTAATATCTTATTGCTACTAGCTGTGGCAAGCCCCATTTCCAAAGGAAATTAGGAGGTAGTATAAAGTAAGCCGTAGTGCTTTGTTATGAAATTCCACTGTTTATTGATCTAAGTAAATCTAATACAAAGGTTTATTAGTGCAATGAACTGAACTTTCAAAATATCCGTTGTTATTTCAGTTCTGGGATTGCTCCTGCTCAGCACGCGCTCAGCTGGTACCCCATGGCAGTTCGCATGCAGTGCCATTGGCTGCGGTTTGCCAGTGCAGTGGATTAGAACTCCTGAGAAAGTGCAAGCACCATTTTCCCTTTGACTTCATCTCTGAAAGTGACGTAGTCTGTCCAGGAACCAAGGAGTCACTTAACTGCAGTAGAAATAGAGCTGAGATTTTTGATATAATCTCTTGATCATTAATAGTGCTGTCTCCCAGACTTTGTGCATAAATGGACAAAATTGAGAACACATCTTGATTTATGGTATCACTTATGATACTTCAGTGATCATTCAGAAATCCGATTTCAATGTATGTTTACAGTCAATGTTTTATGTATTTTGAAACCCTGTAGTTTATAAAACTTGGTTTCATGTGGCATAGCACTGAGAGCATGTATCTCTCTGTACAGTATCCTGTTGCTGACTACAGTAAAACAAACATTTAAACCTAGATTATCACTGCCTTATGTTTCTTGATGAAGGACTGTAACTCAAAGTGGTGACAATTTTCTTGCATACATTGCTTCAAACAGGAGGAAATAGAGCCGTTTCCTGAAGAACGAGAGAACTTTCTTCAGCAATTGTACAAGTTCATGGAAGACAGAGGTAGGTATTTTAATTAGCAGTACTTTGAAAAATTGGGTCTGTAAACTATTAGTGCTTTGCAGTACAATTTTGGAAACAGGGAAACTGTACTCATGCCTTCTGACCTCCCTATTATTTAGAAGATGAGTCTCTCTTGAATCATCTCCTAAAATGCAGTCCCATATTTCTGCTTTCAGAAATAAATGGATATCTCTAAATATATATCCTATCATGTTTTGCATATATCATACTGTATTTTCTATTGTGTACTTATAGTGTGTATAATCCAATGTTTAATATTCTCAATGATATTAATTTATATTCTCAGTTTAATAACTTTAAAATACCAACGCACACACCTTTTAGGTCATTGAAAAAGGCATTTATTTTGTGGTAATTTTCTTGTGTGAATCCTGTTCACTTAAGTACATGAACATTATCCACGGATAGAAATGTTTTTGAAAGCTGGTACCATTCATTATGTTAAATCTTTACCAGGTTTTTATACACTGCAAGAAAAGTGCAGTGTCTGTAGAGGCAGGAGTGAGGGTATTTGTATTTAAGTTACTACTACAACTGGTTAAATTAATATCTTTTTTAATGCCATATGAAATGAGTTAACTGATTACAAGAGATGACAATGTGATAACTACTGCTAGTACAGCAGCATAGCATAGGAAGTTTCAGCTCTTGAAGCATTGTGGGATTTGTCCTGGTGAGGGTTGGGGGTTTTTTTTGTTGCAGTGAAAGGACTAGTGTATTTTTAGATGTAGTTGTCAGTGGGTGAAATAAAAACGTGTTTAATATAGTTAGCAAGAAAATTTGCATCATTCCTGCATGTTCAGTAATGTATGTAAGAATGTGTATATATATGCATTAAATAGCATAACCCATTTTTGTTCTAGTTCAGTATGTAAGGCTCTTGAGTTGTAGTTTCTTGAAAAGAAAGTACCAGATGCAGGAGGTGGGGTTTGCAATACTGTATTTAATAATGTTGTAGTGCATATGATGTAATTTCTTGTTATTCTGAAAAAAATACTTCAAAACACCCTAACCACTGTCTGTGTTACCCAGGGACTCCTATTAACAAACGACCTGTATTAGGATATAGAAATTTGAATCTCTTCAAATTATTCAGACTTGTGCACAAGCTTGGAGGATTTGATAATGTGAGTATTAGTGTGATGAGTACTCCAGAGCCATAAAACCTGAGGATGCTGTTTATTATTGTGAAATCATTTATTACTCTGTGAAGTAGTGATAAAGAACACAGAACCTTTAGATGTATGGAAGTTCTTTACTATATCTGTGTAAGACACCTTGTAGCTCTAAAAACCGTGCTTTAACATGAACCAGGAACTAGTTAAAAGGCTAAATAAATTACACATCTGCTCAGCATTTTTAATTACTGCTGCATAAAATCAGCCAGCGTGTGTGGTTTTGTAGTATTTCGAGAAACGTTTGTCTGATAAAGTTATTACCTCCAAGTTAAAGGAGTCACTGCTCAGTCAAATCTCAAAGACAAGAAATTTAGTTTAAGTTCTGATGTGAGGCCCTTAATTTATACTTATTCTGGGCAGTATAAAGAAGAATTTGCTGACTGGTATTAGTGAGACTGGTCTTGGGAAGAGTAATTGAAACATATGGAATTCATGGCCAAGCAGATTCTGTTTGTGCTCTGAACTGCTTCCCATAAATGTAGCCTGTCAGCTGAGCAGGGATGTTGGTGCAGTGACACCTTTCTGATACACAAGACAGGATGAGGTGCTTGGGTATTGCAGTACACCTGCTTTACCTTCACAGATGGTTAGAAATGAGCACATCATGGCATTTTGTCACCAAAGGGCATGTTAAGGACATAATGAAAGACTGTTAGGCACCATGTCTGGTGCAGTACTACCAGGCTGAGTATTGTTGATGCTTTGAATTATTTTTTTCTTTCCAATTTAATTAAAATTCTGGCTCTGATAGTCAAGAATTACTTCAAATATAGAATAAAAATAAAAATGATGTACGGATTTTTCTGATAGTTGTATTTTCTTTCCTCTGTTTTATTGCTACCTGGAGAGGAAAGCCTGCTGTGGCTTGTTGCATTGCAGAAATGCTAAATTGCTTAAAATAATTACATTAGACTACAGTTTGCATTACAGTGAAATACTGTGTGTGTGATAAATAGTAATTTTATAGATCGGAGGAAATTACTTACATTTATTTTCTGAAGCTGTAAACTTTGTCAATTTAGGGGTTTTTGTCAGTTAATTCAAAAACAATGACTTCATTGTCTTTAACAGATTGAAAGTGGAGCGGTGTGGAAGCAAGTTTATCAAGATCTTGGAATCCCTGTATTAAATTCAGCTGCAGGATATAATGTTAAATGTGCATACAGAAAGTAAGTAATAAAGCTATGAAGTTTATGCTGAAACTACAATGAACTGGAGTGATCCTGTGTTAGTGGTAATATGCATAAAATCCATAACTCTTTGATTATAATACAGTTTTTTAGGCTTTTGATCTACTGTCCATGTTTAGCTTCTTTTTGAATAGTATTTTTCTTCTTGAGTCAAAACTTGCTTATCATAAACAATTTGGTTTTTTTTAGATATCTCTATGGTTTTGAAGAGTATTGCACATCAGCTAACATTGAATTTCAAATGGCATTGCCAGAGAAAGTGACGAACAAGCCTTGTAAAGACTGTGAAAAAGAAAAAGAATTGAAGATGCGTGAAGAACCAGAGCAGGATGCAAAAGACATAAAAGTGGACAAGGATGAGCGCAAGCAGGAGGAAGTAGCAGTAGTACAACAAGAAGAAAAAAAGTTAGCTGAGAATGATAATGAAAGTAAAGAAAATGATAAGCCCTCTGCTCTGGTAATATATTTTAAAGTTCGTCTTATATCTTGCTTATAAAGCCAGTTGGTTATGTGTTAATAACCATGAATTAATATAAATATTGAAATGTCTATGATGGATTTAAAATAAGACAAAAACTCACTGTAAATCCAATTCAGAACAAGGCATTTGATCTATATTTACCATAGGTGCCTGTTCCAGGGGGTTGTGATGTCAAAATGTCTGACTTGTTAGAAAGCAGCTCCAACATTCCACTTGTTTGAGGGCCTCCTGGGTGGAACGGAGACTAATTAGTGTCCACCTTTATCCTTATCTGGGTAATGCATGCTCACAGCTGACTACATTGCTGATACTTTCCTTACGCATTTAGCTGTGCTTGTGAGCCATGAAAAATACTGCTGTTACTTCTGCGTTCCAGTGAAACCAGTGAATCTCTACAGAGACCTGGGCCATATGATGTACACATGGTCTAATGTAGTTTAGTGGTCCAGAGAGACAAGTGTTTCTAGCTTTTCAAAATGCAGTGTTGGCTAAGTGGCTTTAGCAAAGGAGGTTCAGGGCAGTGAACTGATGTGCTGCTCTGTACAGGCCTCGCAGTTTGCTGTGGAAGCAGTGTGGCTCCTCAAGTCAGCATGCAACACGAACATAATGCTTCTGAATATAAGTGGCAGGCAGCCCTGATCTGTCTGCTGGCATTCTCTTGGAAGAATGCCAGGTGGACCAGCACTGGTATTCCTGCATCCCAAGTGCAAACATGCTTTGTGAAGTGTTTGTCTTGAGGAGCGCTTTGCAGTCTGGGTCTAAGAGCTGCATGTCTGTATCATTGTGATAAAACAAGCTAGGACACCGACTGCAGCTTTAAACTCTGTTAGGTTTAGCTTAAGGTTTCCAAAAGGAAAAATAGCAGAGGTGCCATAATTTTAGGACAAGCCCCACACTGTAGGATTGTTTTGCTTTTCAACTCCAGTGTGTTTTGTCTGCCTTTTCTTAAATCCTTTGTTTTCACCTTATGAGTTAACTAAAGGTTTTGTTGTCCTAGGGAAACAAAAAAAATTTGCCAGATACGGTATTTACTCAGCCTGATCAAGAAAAGGACTTAAATGTAAACAAAACTGAAGATGAAACCAAATTGGAAGATAAAGAAGAGGAGAAGATTAAAGAAATGGAAAATCCTACAGTAAATGCAGATGCTGAAGAAAAAGAAAAATCAGGGTAAGTTATGCTGCTTCTAATCAGATAAGACATATGATATGTGTTTTTTAAATTTTACTCTTGTAATTTGAACTTCACATCAGACATGCTCTTGTTAATTAGACTCCTACCTTCCAGAGACAGATGTGTTTATAATTTTGTCGTGGTTAGGCCATTCAAGTTCATAGATCTATTTTTACAAGAAAAGGCAGCTTAAGTTATGCAGGTTCCAGGCCTAAATATAAGCTGAGTGAGAACAGAGTATACAAAGCATAGGTGACTATTTGATTTAATACAAAAATATTTTAGTCATTGGCAGCAGTATTTTTATACTTGATTTTGGTACAAGTATATGGCAGACTTGTGGTTTCCAGCCTTCGCTTTTGGGCAGTGTAACATGGGAAAAGATGGAAGCACCTTGCGTCGCTCAGTTAACAGCCTTGCTGTTGAATAGGCCTGGTACTGGCAGGAGTCTCTTGTGTAGACCTTCAGACAGGTGTTTTGAAAGTAGGAGATTGAAATAATAGGGATGCTCAGGGCCGTCTGATCAATGAATGTGTACGAATCATTTGGTTTATGGAATGGGCAGGTTTTCCTGTTTCAGTGCAGGAAAATCACAAGTGTTTTTCAGCAGCCTCGAACAAAAAAAAATACAATCAGAATACAGTCCTCTTTAATCCCCAGTGTGTTAACAATCTGTATTCTTACAATTAAAACCCTCATACAGTATGATTTCTAGTGCTGAGAACACGAAAATTGCCCTTAGAGGTCAGACAGAAGATCTCTTTTGGTACAGTATTTGTCTTCAATAAAACCCAATAACAGATGCTTAAGGGAGAAGCTGTTACAAGAGGGAAAGCAGATAATGCCACCTCCTTATACTTTCACAGCAGTCTGTATATCAGGGATGTGTTGGGCTTTGTTGGGTTTTTTTGTAGTTAATACCATCTGTTGCCCAACCAGTAATTCCCTTTTTTGTTGTTTAGGAGATCAGCTGTCTTGATCTTCTGCCTACATATCATTAGCTCTTAATACTTTTTCTGGCCCATTTAATGTTGTGGCCAGAATAAAATAATATAGTATATTGATTTCTGATTAATTGGTAGTAGTATTTTTTAAAATTTTATTAAGGATTTTGATTTTTTAGTGGATTCTAGAATGCTCCTTTTGTAAAATGTTTTTGCCCTGAATATTTTCAGTGAGATTTCATTGACAATTGCTGTAATTCGGAAATCCAGAATGCAGAAAAATCAAGTTTACCTGAACTCAGTTAAAGAGCCTTTTCTCTAGGGATGTGATTTCATTTGTATCCTATGTAAACTTTTCTTTTTTAAAAGACTAATTGCTGGACTTCATTGCATTTGCTATTTTTAAGGTGAACTAGATGAGTTGTACTGTAACAGGTTTGCAAGATTTTCAGAATTATTAAAGACTGATCTTACAATGCTGCTTTCAAATTACAGAACTAAATAGATGGAAAACTTTGCAATGCTTAGAGAACAGCAGTTTTTAAAGTTTCCTAAATTGTGTATTTGTATGTGTGTATGTTTATGATATTACTTTATTTATATATCTGAAAAGTACTGTGGCTTAATGCTTACTATGCTGCTGTAGTAAATGATACATGAAAAGTTAGAAGCTGCATTTACTTTTCAGTAATCCTTTATTTTTATTTTTTTAGTTTTGGGTGTTTTAAATCCCGATTCATTGCAATTTGCATTATTTATTACATCAAGAATGTTATGAGTGTTCCTAGTTTTTTTATTTATCAAAACAATAAAAATCGATAGAAAATACTTACTTCCTTTTAATTTTACCCAATTCACCTGATAGTAATTGAGTGAATTTTTTCTTTCTGCTCTTCCTTACTCATTCCCATGGAAAACTCTTCTAAGTAGTATTTTGCTATTATGATTCATGGAAGATTGTAGCAAGTTGCTTGGAATAGAAAGCGTAACTCTAAAAAGAGGTGTAGGTGGTAATGTGGTCATTGCTGGGAGGTATGCTATGTTTCAAGGAATAATTTAGATTACAAAAATGGAACAATTATAGGAGTTAATTGTAAGTATTTATAAGCAGTGGTACTGTAGTAGTGCTATTAGCATGATTACTTTTCCCTTCTACCCTCTGAGATTGATAGGAAGTACAAAATGCCCTTATATCACCTTTAAAGAGCTTTTAAAAATATCATCCTAAATGCTAAACAATCTTCTTAGCATTTATACCATAAAGGCTTAAAGGAATTTTGTGGGGCATTGTATTAGATGTTGTATTTCCTTATACCAAACTTCATGGATTAGAAGTGGCAGAACTTACACAAAGGTGGAAATGCTGTGGTTGGAGTTCTCTGTTGAACTGAAATGCAAAATGAAAATAGGCACTTTTGTAGGTAGAAAACTAATCACACACAGCAATACCTGAAATGTAATCAAAATAGATCAGTGTGAAATTCAGACTGAAATTTTGTTATTTGGTGAATTTAAAATGTCTTCCTGGAACTTTTTTAAATTATGGACCATCTGTCTTTCACAGTCCTAACAATACAGCTAAACAAATTAAATCTAATGTTAGATAAGGCAAACTTGTAGAGTTTTCTATTTGCATTTATGTCTGTAGGACTTTGGACA
>VYZT01016609.1:0-14010 GCA_013400735.1 Pomatostomus ruficeps
CCACACTGGAGCAGTTCTTGAAGGACAGAAACCCATGGGAAAAACCCATGTGGAAGAAGTTCATAGAGAACTGTCTTCCACTGGAGGAACCCCATGCTGGAGAAGTGTGTGAGGAATTCTCTCCCTGAGGAAGAAGGAGTGGCAGGAAAATGTGGTTAACTGACCGCAACCCCCATTCCCCATCTCCCTGAGGTGTTGTGAGGAGGAGGTGATAGAAAATTCAGAAGTGAAGTCCAGGGTGGACGGGAAGGGGGGAAATGTTTTAAGGTATTATTTTATTTCTCATTATCCTATTTTGATTTAATTGCTGATAAATTAATTCTTCCCCAAAAATTATGTCTCTAGTTATCAGAGATTAACTTAAAACCAGGAAAAGATTTGCATTAGTTCAGTAATGCATCATTAAAAGGAGAGAAAACATTTGCACATATATAATTAAATTAATCTGAAAATATATATTAACAGCTCAATTTACATGTATACTAAATGTTAGCTTCTCAGAATTATTATTATACCTTTAAAGAAAATATGTATTTAAAACATACTAATTCAGTAAGAACACTGCATAAAATTAATCTAGCAATGTCTTACTGGTTTTTATTGTATATTACTACATAGTTTAGGCCAACAGCATTATAGTCATATTTTGAACTGCATCTTTCACAATCTTTCAAAAGTCTTAGGAGAATATCCATATTTTTATTGCAAAACTAAACTAGTGGAAGTGTTGGAATATCTGGAAGCCAACAGCCATTCCTCTTCATACATTAAAAGCAAGGAAGCAGATACTCACTTCAGTGAGGATTAAATTCTGCAAGGCTATGATTGCCCTAAAATGTGTGATATAAAAAACTTCTAATGAACTTGGGCTAACAATTTTGCTGCAAGGCCTGAATCCTATGAGCTGGAACTTTCAAGTGAGTAACTGTGAAAAACATAAACCTATGAAGGATGGAAAGCTTCTATTTTGGGAATTGACCTGTAGGGTGGACAAGACCACAGTAAGTTATGGCATCAGTTGTGTCTTATACTGCATGTGCTGTATGACTACTTAGAAATGCTTACTCCTGCACCCACAGAGGTACTGCAGTTCAACACCACATGCTGTTGAATGCTTTCTGCAGCACCAGGTGCATCAGAGTTATGAACTGAGGGATAAATTCTGCTTTTGATTGAGGGAAAATCCCTGAAGCGATAGCCTTTGATAGCAATTTCTAATGAAGTAAGTTTTCCTGCTGAAAAGCAAAGGCTGAATGTAAGACCCTTTGGTCTAAAGTTACATGTTTTATTGACATACATTAAATTATTTATTATATGTAAACACAACTTGATACATTAATAATTGGGTTTATTTTTTGAAGAAATGTTGCTTAGAAAAAGTGTTTTCATCTCTAACACAAGTGATTATATTTTTTTGTCTGAAACTATACCTGTTGCAGACAAATCTTGATTTAATTATGACAACTTGAAATCTACACAGAATCAACTGAATTTCCCTTGCATCATTACTAAGATGGACTACATAGAAAGTTTGAACAAGCTAATAGGAGTATGCATATGTGAGAGAAAAATGCGTGGCACACTCTTCATTACAGAGTCCTTGGAGAGTCCTTGATCTGTCAAATTACTGACATGATATTCTGTTACTGCTTCATTGGAGCCCCCATGCCCTGTCATGTCAATATACACAAGGCAGATGAATTTCACAAATACATCTGGGCAGAAACAGAAATAGAGCACTGAAAACAGAACTGATGACAGTTTGCCAGTAAAACAGTTTTCCATTATGAAATAGCATTTTGATTTATTTTCTTTTCTGAATATTTAACAGGTACCAGGGACAAAGATATGGAAGATTTCTTAAGTTCCTCTCCCAAAATGCTCACGTAGCAGCCTAGCAGAACCTTGCAGATTATATCCAGATGTGACCTACTCTGTCTTCTAGTTTAGGAACAGTAGATCTTATTGTTCTGGCCTCAGAACCTCTGAACTTTACAGGGTGAAAGGAAAGAGAAACAGGTCATTTTGGAAAACTCCGAAATGTCAGTTCACTTTTCTCCAGAGAAAATTTAGAAATTCTGTTTAACCTGGTCCTATTTAAAAAAAAAAACAAAAAACCAAAAACCCAAAGAATTTGCTATTAATCCAAAATGGAATGTGTGAATATTCATGTGCATGTTTACGCAAATATACAGCAATGCTCAAATGTGTCAATATTCTTCAGAATTTCCCATAAAAGGAACTTTAACAGCTGTCCCTGATAAACAACAAGATTTGAAGAAATTGGGTACCATGAAGCCATGTAAATGTAAAGGCAAACAAGGGCTATGTCTAAGTAATGACATCAATCTAATAACGAGCAAATCTGAAAGATAAAAGAGCTGTAAGGATATGATGCCTGCCCTGCTTATTTCAGAGACTTTTCTTCAAAGTATTTCTAGTCTGCTCCCATAGACTAAATGCCCAGTAGTGTCTAGGATGTAAAGAATGCTCCTTGAAAGATATGTTCTACTTTAGTTTCATACAGTTACTGCACTTCACTACCACTGAGGTGATCAGATATTCACTTCAAAAGCATTCATGACAAGCATATTCATGTACAAGCTTTTACTACCTATGCACTCTTCTCTTACACTCTAGTAGCCATTGAAATTACTGAAATTGAATGCTGTGGGGTGAAGTCTCTAAATGATACAGTGTGAATCATTAAAGTGATTCATTGCGATTCATGGTTGACAGTGTATAGATGTGACAGCTAGACTTCTATCAAATAGAGAGAGAATCAATGATAGATCCCAGACGACAAATGTGCATCCCTATGGTCTAGCCAAAAGCCTGGCAGCAGAGAGTGGAACCGAATAAATAGCCATGACTATCCCTACCCAGGACCAGAAGTATCAGCTAGAAAACATCAACCCATTAGATGAGCCTAGCCCACCACAACACTCTGTTTCTAGATCTAGGCTGTGTAATGAATTTCAGTGATGGAGATCTGAAATCCTTCAGAAGACATGATAGCATTTTGGTTCCTCTGATTTATACACTGTTAGAGTTCACATGTGTAGGCACTTGAAGAAGCAAGTTCACTTACCTCTGAAGGCTGTCCTGTATGAATTTGTATTGACATGTACACTTGCATTCCACTAGATCTTGTTCTTTTTCTCGGTCTCTTTCAGCTTTGACTTTGCCATAAGAACCGTGATGGATGTATTCCATTCTACAGGCTTCACAGTGAGCCAGATGAGTAAGGAGTGGGATCAGAGGTCAGGGTCCATAATTTATAAATAATGGATTCTTTGCTTACACAGTAAAGTAAGGCTTATTGACTCTTAGAGGCTGGAACTGTTGACTACATATCTCAGAAAAACTTATGTTTCTTGTAAGCAGCCCTTCTTCTCAGGTTTCAAAGCTTCCAATGCCTTTTCTGAGAATGACCATATATTTCTCAACCTAAATTTAAAAATGGCTGTTTAAACAAGCCACAAATAATAATAAAAAACAACACCTGTTTAAAATTTTCTTACATTATCCACATTTCCAATATCAGAAATGTCTAGACATAGATTTAGAAACCGCTATGATGGGCATGCTTAGAAGACTGATAAAAAGGGTAAGTCTTAAACATCAAAACAAAACTTTACTGGACTGAAATTCATTAACACGTACTACTATTGGATAATTCAATCCATTATCATGCATTATCAATCATTATCACTATGTGTTCAAAGCAATTGCTCTTTAATAATCATAGCCTACATTAACTATTAATCCACTATACCACTGCCTTGATATTGCATTGCTGTTACTGGTTGGCACAGGTCTTAATACCTTCAGTTACCGACATCAAGGTGGTGAGCCTCAAGAGCCCCTCAAGAAGCAACCCCAAAGAGAAGTGATTTCTTTAATTCCTCCCATTCCTAATTGTGGATAATAAATCCTTCACATTTCCAGAAAGTACAATTTCTCTCCTCTGTCCCTGGGCTACATGTTGCACAAAGCTAGAGGGGCAAGAGGGGCTAGGTGGGGATTATTTTCCCAAGCCCAGGTGTCTTATCCTCTTCCTTGGCTATTTTTATGGGTTTTGTTGTTGTTGTTTTATGTTTTGTTTTGGTTTTTTTTTTTTCTTTTCCTTTTTTTCTTTTTAGATCTGTTAGATTTCTGGGTTTTGTCTTTTATTTTTCCTTATGTAGCTGCTGCTCCTTAAAGCAAAAACTGACCTTTCTCATCTCTTGAGTGTGAGCTTCTTGAGTGACCAGCATTTGACAACCATTGAACTCTAACTCTTTATGGTTCTGGGGCCTCTGCTTTTGATCTGTCTCATATTTTCCAAACCTTTTCCATTATCCCATTTTTCTGCTGTACATCATAACAAGAAACATGTGATACCAAGATCACACAGCCAGTTCCCATAATCAATTAATAACAGCTGGCCAGGACAGGGGACTTGCACAGTCAGACTAAGACACACTCAGAGAAAGGCCTATGGCCATTTATTTGCAATGGCAATCCTATTTTTTAATGGGGCCAGCTAATTAATAAAATGCTTTTCCAATTTTACTACATTAGCATACTTATTTCTGGAATCAAACCAAACTAATTTATGGTATGCTAAATGGGTTTATATTGTTATGAGTGTGAGAGGCCTTTGCTGTAGCTAGTCTCTGCAACTGAGTTGTATTTCAGTCCCTGATACATCATCCATATATTCCATTACACCTGTCTAGGTATTACACCTACATTTTCACTTTTACACAATATTTTAACACAGCTCAAATTTTTAGTTGTAGAATGTATTCCTGACTATATTTTGTAAATGAGGGCACAGAGAATATAAGAAACTAAGCCTCAGTCTAGCAATACAATATCAGGCATGCATAATTTCACACTTTAAGTGTTTTATGCAGTATACATTGGGGAAGAGTGGAGTTATAGCCTAAGAGATTTAATGCAAGTCAGGTAGGAAATACTTTGAAGAGCCAGGAATAGAATCTAAATATTCTCAGTTATGCAATGTCTCTTTTCACTAGATTGTCCCAGTCAATATTCTGTGAAAATATTAGTAATATAATATACATTAATGTTTTCCTATACCTTTCATCAGAGTTACTGTCAGTTACATGACCCACCTTCCTATAATGGACAGCGAAACACTTATTAGTGTTTTTCAGTTTGTGGTAGTCATAACTCCCATCTGTTTTTTTCCTTTCTCTTCAAGATTTTTGCATAAATGTGGTACAAGCTCAGTATTTGGTATTTCAGAATTCTGAAAAGCAGTGAGATTTTTCTTTTCAAAGAAACCCATAACAAATGAACAAACAAACAAGCAACCACAAAAACAAATAGACAAAAAACAACCCTCCTTACTTCCTCCATAATATATTGCAAGGTTAATTTTTCAAAATGAGTAAGGGACTGCTTTTCATCTCATTCTGTGTAAATCTTTAACCTATAATCTTAAGGACACCATACCACTTTTTAGTGAGAAGGTATTTTTCAGACCACAGCAGAGGTATTTAGACTGTATAATCTTTGAACTGCAGGTTTTCATGTCAAGCTCCAATACAAAAAATGCCCTAATTAATTTATTTTAACCACATCTCCCTGAGGTTTTTTTCCTGTGTCCTCTTCCAACATTCCATTGCTTCAGTCTTGATACATCACTCATTCAAGGTATTTTAAGATCAGTTACCAAGGTTATCATCAGCTTGCTTTCCATTATCTTGTCCTTGTAAAAGATCTTTCATCAGATTTCCTCTTCTGTAAATCATTATGCAGAAAGGAAATAATTTGCTATCCTTTGTTCTATCTTTAGTATAAAACTTTAATTTTCTGCAATAATATCCATATGTAATGCTGAATAAAGATTTGGGAACCTCATGATCTGTAGATTTGTTGCAACCCAAAAGCAATAGAAGACAAATTAGAATATTATCTGAAGTTTTCAAAGGGATGAAATAAAATGAAATCTTGAAAAATCATCAGTTTTGTTAGAAAGTAAAAATAAAACTAAATTATGACATTAAATAAATATGAAACTACAGATCATATTATGACAGAAACATCTGTCAGAATTCTATTTATACTAGGGATTATTGTTTCAATAAAAATGCAATTAATTTTATGAGATAAAACAAGCTCTGCCATGCTGTTAATTGAAATTAAAGAAAACCAAAGTACTATATTCATGAAAATAAGATACTTCATTGATTTGACTGAAAAATAGATACTTATGTATTCACTAAAGCAACACAATGAGCAAAAAAATATGGTGACAAAAAACCTCTTACTTTTAATTATGAATAGTTCTATCCTAGTTATATCTACAATGGCCAGTTGTTTCATAAGCTATGTTGTAAGACGGTCAGTGGTAATATTTATACATTAGTCTGTGAATTAGTTAAGGTGTTGATGTAACAGCTAACTAATCTTCATTGTAAATGCTCTATTGTCTTATTCTAATTCCATAGAAAGTGACATTGAGATGAGGCAAGTGTCATTGAAGGGTTTTAAAACACGAGTTTGTCAGCTTTCTAATTCTTGCTCTAAGTGCAGCTGTCTCAGGGGATGAGGACTATCTATTTTAGATCCTGATAACAAGAAATAGTAATGCACAGGTTTTATCTTTTGGTATTACCTGTTTCATTCTACTTTAAACTTCAATTGCTTGACAACAAAGCTGTCATTCTTTATGTGGTGTATTGGACATGGTGCCCTCTGGAAATTGTCAAAGATTCTAAATGAGATGCGCTGATTATAATGAAATCTTTCCTGGCCCAGGAAGGAGGAGCTGGGGGATCTGTCATCTGATGCAAGTCTGTTGAGCAAAGTGGTACTGAACCTGAATGAGTACGTTAGATCTTTCAGCTTTGAACTTGTGCTATGATTGAGTTTCCTGAAAAAAAATCCAGCATTTTGAGATGTGAAGAAACACAAGGAGAAAAGTAAAAAGCAGATGGGGTTATAATTATCCCAAACTTAAAAATGTTAATAACCAATGCTACACTATCTCTGTTATAGGATGATGAAATCCAGTTTCAAAGCACCCATTTGAAACAGCTGATCACCATTCAACAAAGGTAGTGTTGAGTCAGAAGAAGGGAAAAAATAAGCTTTGATGAAATAGCTTGCATCAGAAGCATTGATTCGTCAAGCATTAAAATCCATCATCATTAAAACAGGTTAGAGACTAAAGAACCACCCTGAAATGCTACGTTAAAATAGGCTTTTTATTCTGTCTTTGTTCACGGTTCAGAAAAGACTCATAAAATAGATTAAGTAGATGCTTCAACATAATAATCCAGAAAGGGCTCAGTTAAATATGACTTTTGAACTCTCACAGGAACTTTTTTTCTTAAATGCTAATGCTGACTGTAATTTCCACTTCAAAGGATCAAACCCATAAAATGACCTCTTTGTTGCCATAAGGCTTGGGAAGAACAGTCAAGCATATTTTTATGATATAATTTTGATATAGAAAATTTCATTGACATGAATTTTGTCTAGACTAAAACATTAGATATGACAAACTTAATTTCTCCTCAGCTCTCAGTTGTCAACTTTTCAAATGGAAATGTATCTGTAATAGAGCTGATCATAGAATTTGGGTTTTTTAAATATTTTTGTAAATTTAGTAGACAAAGATGGAAGACTTAATCACTTTACAAGTGATTTTTAAGCTGTTTATTAAATGTATTATCTTTCATATGTTTTGAGTGCTATAATAATCTATTGTAAGTGTGACTTGTCCCCACTCTCTCCCAAGGAATTTAAAAAGACCATTGTAATTTATGTCATCTTAATCAAAACTTTCTCCTTAATGAATAAGCCATTCTGCATTTTTCTGTACAAAAAATGAAAGCAGACAGCCTTTTCCAGATTTCATTATTTTTAGGAGGTTGTGTTATACCGAATAAAAGAGATTTTTAATTTACTGTTCTCAGAAGCAGATGTCCAGTTTGGATTGTTTTTTGAGGCTTTATTTCAGGCCAACATGGAGATTTCTTGTCTTTTTTTCTTGTTGGAAACAGATTTCACAGAAATGAGAATGGAAACAGCCAATGATTAAGCTAGGTGTTGAGCGTAGGAAGGATCTACAGGGTGATTTGGACACTCTGGACAGATAAGTAAAGGACAGTTTTAGGAGGTTTGTCCAGGCCAGGTGCTGTGTTTTGCACTTGAGTCTCAACAATCCCATGCATCACTACAGGCTTGGGGAAGAGTGTCTGGAAAGCTGCCCAGTAGAAAAAGACTTGTGTGTGCTGATCAACAACCAGCTGCACATGAGCTGTCAGTGTGCTCAGGTCTCCAAGTAGGGCAGTAGTATCCTGGCCTGTATCAGAAATAGTGTGGCCAGCAGGACCAGGGAAGTAATTCTTCCCCTGTACTCAGCACCTTAGTTCCTGTGTTCAGTTTTGGACCTCTCTCTACAAGAAAGACATTGAGATGCTGGAGCATATTCAGAGAATGGCAACAGGGCTGGTGAAGGGTTGAGAGAACAAGTCTTACAAGGAGCAACTGGGAGAGATGGGATTGTTTAGTCTGGAGAAAATGAGTCTCGGGAATGGACCTTACTGCTCTCTACAACTACCTGAAAGGAGATTGTAGTAAGGTGAATGCTTTCTCCCAGGTAACGAGAGAAAGGACAAGAGGAAATGCCCTAAAGTTGTGCCAAAGGAGGCTGAGATTACATATTAAAAAAACAGGGTGGTCAGGCATTGGAACAGGCTGCCCAGAGAAGCATTGGAGACACCTTCCCCAGAAGTGTTCAAAGGTTGCGTGGGTGTGGCACTTGGGGATGTGATTTAGTGATCATGGCACTGTCAATTTAACAGTTAGACATCAGACTTGATGATCTTGGAGGTCTTTTCCAACCTTAATGATTATATGATTCAAACCTTTGTTTGTCTGGAGAAGTAGCTGGTTACTGGACTACATTAGAGCAAATTCATACATAAACCCCTCTGTCATTAATCTCTGCATTAAGTTCAGTTTACAACTATGGATTCTTAGGAATAACATCTGGTTTAGGCACATTAGTTTGGTTTAGGGTAAAGTCAAGAGCTATAGCACCCCAAACTCAAGTGAAGGGTTTCCCATTTTAGAAAAAGCCTTTGTCCCCAAACCCGAGTGGAGGTGTACTTCAAGCATTTTGTTTTAAGTCAAGTTTTCCATTACTTGATCAGCTGGTGTAGTATAAAGTTTCAACTTTTTTTGGTTCTGGTGGTATATACATTAAATTCTGATAGCAGTTGTGTGGCTTTATAGACAAAATATTTTTATTACTTTTTCCTGAAACCTACTTTTTACTAACACTTATTGCTGTCATTAAGAAATCCTTTGTTGTCATTTCTGTTCATTATTCATAACTATGTAATTGAGTATTTATTAACAAATCTTTATTAACTAAAAATATCTTGCAAGCCTTCAATTTCTACTATTTATTTAGATCAATTATCTGATGGACTGTTGCGGTGTGTTCTGGCCAGTTTCGGTTTATCTCATGGCCAGGCTCTTCTATCTCCCCTCCCCACTCCTTGGTATCTGTTTTCCCCCCCCATGGAGGGCTCTATATTGTGCAATCCTATACAAAGCCTGCCAAATTCAAACCCTGCACTCCTTTCCCATAGGATGTTGTGTCCTTCCTCCGCCCNGGACTACAGCATATCCCAACCTAACAAGTCCTGACTTTTGATTTGAATTAAAAAATGGGAGATAATATTTTATTTTTAAAAAATTATGAAAAAATTTAAATAGAAATACGATTATTTTTGTAAAATAATTATTGTATTTTAGTTATTCAGATAATTTCAGCTTTAGGATCTTCTGGTTGAATTAATGCTGAAGATGTTGAAAAATAAACATACGTGTGATTTATTTTCTTCCATATGATTATTTATTTACCAGTTTTAGCCTTGAACACTAACCAAATTATTCTTCCACAAACACATATATGTAAACTTCCCATTCTCAGAAGGGATTATTGACCTCTGACAGTGAAGAAAATTCAACAATTTGCCATTGTAGTAAGAAAATTGAAAAACCTAGAAAAAACTGGGAAGGAGCATTTCGATTTAAACAAACTTTCTTCCCAGAACTTAGAGCTCAGTAATCATGTGCACTAGACAGGAAAGAAAATTAGTGCAGACTATGATTTACAGTACATCCTGTAGGAATTACTATGCACAAGGCCTGGCACAGCAAGGTATGGACTGTACCATGGCTGCCTTTATTCTCTCACAATGAGTGTGCTAGGGTTCTACGCCTTTTGACTGCATTGAGCACAGTTAGCTGATGCTAGGGGTGTCAATATAAAAATTTTTCTTCAAAGCAAGCAGAAATAGGGAAACAGATGTATGTAAGACAGCAGTCTTCAGAGAGCAAACCAAGCATTTCAGCATGTACACATTTTCCTCCATCTATAAAAAAACATAGAAAAATGCTCTGTCATTAATTTCCTTTTCCTTTTTTCTTTCTTTTTTTTTTTTTTTTAAGAAGCTTTCAGATTATAAGAGGTCCTTTTACTAGGTATATAAAGTGTTTCTAATGTTAGAAGCTAGACAGTTACACAAAGTAATCAGTTAGTTTTTAAAATTTTTATTCATTCTAGTGAATAACTGCCATCCTTTAATGAAGGATCGATGAAGAGCTGGTTATTCTGTCACTGTAACTGAGGTTGTTGATAAGAACTTGTATAGGGAGCTATTTCATACTAAAGCTGGAAATATATGAGGAAGTATCTTTCCCTCATGATATCACTCAAGCAAAGTCACAAGCCTAATTTATAGGGATAAAGGGAAGAGTAAATTGGATGTTTTCTACTAGTCCTACCCCATTGGTTATGAAGCACAACAAATCAGTGAGCTGTTTTCTAACTACCTGTTACATGCTGGGATTATGTTATCGAATCCCATTCCATTTCTCTTTCCACCCTGCATTTAGTCTTTCAGTTGCTAGATTAAATCCTATCTTAATCAATAGCTGAGGGCTCATTTTTAATTTTTGTGCACTGTTAGTGCCCTCCTCTGGATTTTTTCCAACTTGTCCACATATTTTATACTATTCAAGACTTCAAAATTATTATCTTAGTGCCCAGAAGCAACTGTATTATCATCAGACTCAAAAAAAAAAAAAAGTGAGGAAATTAAATTGTCTGTTATGACATACATGCAGATCCTTCCTAACAAATCCCAGATTTCCTGTATTTGCCATTGCTTTAGACTTCTGATTCCCAATCAGGTTTTGATATTTGATAACCTCTTGTTCTTTTCCACAAATACTGATAGTTTGCCTTATCACCCATTTAAATTGTAATTTTTCTCCTCCTTAGTGAAGTAATTTTCTTTACTTCCCTTTTAAAATGTATAAAATCTTTTTATTGTTATCAACTATGCCCCAAATTTATAATTATGAATTTTGATCCTTCTTTCTGATTGTTTTCACCTCAGCCGGTATGATGTAATCCACAAATTTTATAAACCTTTTCTCTATTCTATCATTCAGCTTGTTAGAGCAAATATTTAGTAAAACCATCTCAATACATGCACTGTAGGATTTTAGTAGAAATGCTCTACCCTGCTGATGACAAGACATTAATAAGTAACTTTTATACCTGTTTTCAAAGAAGTAGGACTTTCACCTATATCACTCAAGAGGCTCTTTGCCACGTTTTTGTCTTGATAAATTAGTGTATCTATCCTTTTAAATGTGTATAATAAATTGCATAGTTTATTCAATATCTGTGTAGATATTAAAGTTGATTGGGCTACATTTTACCAGAACCTAATTTTTTTCTCATCTGACTGTTGAGGACTGCTTTTTGAATTCATTTATCTTTATTTAATAAATTTTATTCCTTCCTTGTCTCAGAATAGAGAGGCATTTCTTTCTTTTTACTTTCACAAAAATTACCTTGCAACTTTACATCTTCAATTGTATTTTGCTTGTAACTGAAATAATTCTAAACCACATGCTGTGAACTAGTACTTTACAAACCAAGGAATGAGTTTTTCCTATCATGTTCCAGAAACTTTTTGGACTATGTGTCCTGTAATATTGATTGGAACAGGTTACTGGAGATGTGATTAAAACATCACTTATATAAGTTTGATATTCAGTCAATCAATTTCTCATTTTTCTCTAATTTTAAAACAGATTGTCTGTATAATACAGTATTTGTCATTTTTTTCCATAAATGAACTACAATGTCAGAATAGATAGACTACTTTGCATTATTTTCATTGGAGTTGTATCAGTTAGGCTGAAAAATCAATTTATTTCCTTATGTCTGGTCATGAAATTTTTTGGGTTTTATGATAAGTTTTGCATGTTTTTTCATATCACTTTTTTTTGAATGAGTCCATTGACATTTATTTAATGTTTTGGCCCTCTGTCAACCTGTGAAAAGATATTTTGTTGAAAACTCTTAGCTAACTCAATGTACAATCACTTCTATAAAACCAATGATGATGAAAAAGCACATAACTAGGCAGTTTCTTAGATAAAAATATAAGAATAAATTATTGTGACATTATTAGGTTATAAACAGAAGAGGAAGATGTAATTTTGAAGTTTCTGCATTTTCTATGTATTAGATTAAAGTGGCCTTTAAACCATTTTGGTTTTAGATTTGGCTGCCCATCATAATGAAGAGCTACTTTGGGTACCAAAACCTGCTGCAGCTGCATCTGCAGGGGTTGTTTGAAGTAGATAGACATGCTGAGAAGCATGGTATGTTCTAAATAAAAAAGAATCTTTAGGATCATCCTAACAAAAAATATGCATTAAGGTCAAGGCTTTTGGGGTCCCAACAGAAAATATGAGTAAATGCTACGTAAAAAAATCCTCCATCTTCTCCTACAAAAATGGCAACATGCTTATATTATTAAGGAAACTTCCCTGTCCGAACAGCCAGGATTCACACAGACCGTCACACTTACAACCCCTGAGCTGGGACGAATACCCTCCACAGCTACACGGCCCACTCACACACAGTCTGACCAGGTTTCTTAACCAACTCGACAAGTTTCCCAAAGCAGAGTCTCAAATGTCCCCATCCTTCAAACAGTTTAACCTTGGTACAAAACTAAATAAAGTAAGAGCTCGAGCTGGTGCCTCCATGGAGGAACCCCAAACAAAGGAAACCCTGGGCTTCCTCACAGTCTCAGTGAGGGAGTCTGGGGTCATCGATTTCTGCCGTGTGTCTGACTGTCCAGTCACCTGACTGACAACAGGTCCCTGTGCCCTCTGTCCTGCAAAGGATCAGCAGTTCACGGCCTCTTGCTGGAGGCGTGGGCTCCTGCCCCTCAGAGCTCTACCTGCAGCTCAAACGACAGCTGCACCCCGAGCCACTGGCACTGAATGTATCCCTCAACAATATTCATTTCAATTAGCCACAGAATCTAATCAAGGTTTGAGCTGATAGAAATCTAACAGTATGCTTGCTGAACTTGATAAATCAGACGTCAACTTATGAATCCTAGGGTAATTCTTACATAGCTAAAAGCAAGTCTTTAAACACACTGTGTTCATTCAGACTGGCTGATAGTGTTCCTAAAAATGGAGTTGAGAGGAATTTACCTATCGGCTTAAGAACATGATTCACCCAACCTACAAAACAAAGCTGCCAGGTCCTGAAGATACTCACATTTAATTGGCATGCTGTTTTCTTTTTGCAAACACATACTCAGATGCTTACTGCCTACACATTAATATGTTTCAGTGATAAGTACAGAAGTATGAAAAGTATCTATAATGCTCTTGGGGGTCCTTACATTATAGGCTTGATTTAAAAACACTTAATTCACACAGACATTAACTTCAGCTCAAAACATAGCCAGAGGCATAAAAGGTAGAGCTTCAACCACAACTTAATAAGATATGTGAATTCTGGATTTTAGACCACTTAAATCAGATTTTTGGGGTTTGGTTCTCCTAACTCAGCAAGATACGCTCTCCGGCCTCTTGGGTACGCAATTTTTTCAGTTGTCAGCTGTGGTGGTGAAGCAGCCACCG
>VYZT01016612.1:0-19432 GCA_013400735.1 Pomatostomus ruficeps
TATACATACACATATATACACATGCATATTTTAATTTTCATGTGTTATATATCCTTTCCGAGGTATTCTAACCTTTTGTCCTATACTCAGGATTCTGCAGGAAACTGTGATGCTGCAGTGATTCTGCTTTAATTTTGGTTTTGCTTAAGATAACTGTAAACAGCAAAGATACAGGAGCTATTTATCTTCATTGCTGGTTAAGAGGAAATCGTAGCATATACCTTAGGGGAGCTAAGGAAGCACAATGATTTAACAAGCATATGAAGGAAAGAGACAGCTTCTAATTCAATAATAGAACTTTCTGATGCTCAGGAAAAAGCTGTTTGCATGATTTAGTCAGATAGCCTTTCACAGTTAACTATTTTATTTTTTAAAATCTATTTCCCACCACATAAGAACCATAAGATTTAGGAGGGGTCACTGGGGACCATTCAGCTGTGCTCCTTTTTTCTCTTGAATGGTTTTGAATGTTTCTTAATTTCCCATCTCCCCTAACATGGGATACTCCTAGGGTTTAGAAATAACCCCTCTGAAACGCAGCAAAACCTATAAACCGTCTCCACATCAGACACGATTAACCAGAGGACAAACATGGTTTCATTGCATGGGCCACACGATGAAGCAGGGCATAAGGTTTTTCAAGAAGTGGCTTGCAAATCTCAGTTACAGTTTCAGAGCAGTTTATAACTCATTAGATTATGCTGGCTGAAATGATTTACATACAGATAATGACAATGCAGACCCCAAGGACTAGTTAGCTGTTTAGCAGCGTATATGTTTCATATAACGACTTCCATGCATCTAGTTTTAAATTCCTTAACAAAAACTAACTGCTACCCAGTGGTCTACATTACACTGCACACAGCTTCAATACACTTTCTAAATTACTGCTTTCTATCACTCCTCCCAGCAATCCTGCAGACAAGTTAAACTTCACTGCCTTGAAGGCATTGACTACCAATTTGTAGCAAAGCTCACATTTAAGTTACTGAGAATCAACAACAGAAATTCAGGAAATTTGTCTTGTTTTTAACATCTCATTAATATTTTGGAATAACAGAAAACTTTCTCCCTCTCCTCCTCTGGGTGAGGCAGAGTGATGTCCTGAGGGCTCCCCCGGAGAGACACCAGCAATAACAGCTCCAGCATGCTCAGAAAGCCCTGATCTTACCAGCTTTCATCTTGGACCCGATTCAAAGTTTACTGAAGTCGTAAGGAAACTTTGCATCAGCTTCAGTATTCTTCAGTTCAGATTTTCCAGTCCTATTGCCCCCCTTCTCCTCTCCAAACCTTAATTGAGCTCTGCTGTGTGAGCATTAATTACGTTGTTATTGTTGTGGCACATTCAGCATGAAGTGACTAGCGATAACACCGTCCAAATGTCTGTCTGCTTTTTTATGGCTTGGGTAAGGAGAAAAAAGTTACTTTTCATAAGTAATTAACAGAAATTAGTCTTGGGTTTTTACAGATGCATAATGATTAGGACCCAAGGGGGAGGTAAGGTTCACTTTTTAGTAATAACATTTAATGGATAAAAAATAGAAAAGTCTTTCCACACTCTTTCCATCATATTTCCCAAATATTTACAGTGTACACCTCGGGTTTGAAATAAGCCAGGGAGAATTAATGCATTGTTTACACTTGGAATCCGAGGTGGCCCCGTCCCAACAGGGCAGTACAATGTGCTGTATCTCTCCCTTCTCAGCACTTATCTTAATCTTAATAACTAGCCAGACAACTGACTCCAGAGTCCTGGGCTTATCGACTGGAATTCGTCACATGCACACAAGAGAAGACAAGAAATGCATTATATAACAATGCCATACAAATCATTATCTTTTAATATTTAAAAGTATGTATTCATAGTCTGATATGAAACCATTTTGGTTGAACTCAATTCCACTGGTTGTTATTAAATTTGATAGCAAATGAACAGAAATACACTTGTAATGTATTTATCTGCAGAAGAGTTTATTTGCAACAGATCAAAAGGCTGCTTCTTACTGCATTTTAGCTACTGCTATCAAATGCAATCTGCTTTTTAAACATGCTTTGATATGGGAAGACTATTTTCAAAACAGGTTAATGGGAAACATATATAGGTATTTTTTTTTTCCCAAGTCTCCCAAGCACCAAGAAATACCCAGAGTGTGAACAGAAAGTCTATTGCGCCCTCACTGTGTGTCTACAGCACAATTCCTTTGAAACAAGTTTATATAAGCAGGAGGAAAACCATTTCAACTGCAACCACCAGGCGCTTGGACTTTTGCTTTTAAAATTGTCACACAGATCTGAATTTTGGTTCTGGTGCCTCACTGTAAATGGCATTTTTCGCCAGGAGGCAGAGGCATGTGTGAACCACAGTGTCAGGGGTACTCTCTGCTGCAAGGCTGCTCTCTTGAGAGGGTTTTCCTGCCTTTCCCTGCACCTCCACAGTAAGAACTGAGCGAGTATCTACACAAGGTGGTGAGGGGGGAGCAGAAGCACGCGGAGAATAATGATTAGGAGCCCACTCCTGCAGAAAGAGGGGAATGGACAATGATTTTAAGCACACACCCTGTCACTATTCCCTCTCCCTCTGCCTGCAAAAGGGCAAGAGAGAGGATGGATACCTCACCCACCAGCATTATTAAGAGGCACTTGAAGCAGGAGGATATGAAATGAGTACGGGTTAACAAAGATGCTGTAAATTCACTCCCCTCCTCTGCTTGCTTTGCTCTAACCCAGCCTATACAGCATCCCTCATGCCAAGTATTACACCCTCAGCAATGGGAATCATCCAACAGAAGACACTGGAGTCATGCTCAGAAAGACTCATTGCCAGTGCCAGATTTTTCCAAATATCTTTTCCACATGGAAAACTTTTGAAGATTACCCTAGGCCAATCTTTGTGTTAAATCACAGACCACAGTAAATCAATTAGTTAATCAATCCCATCAGGCAATCAATTAACATGAACTAAGAAATCCCTGAGCAGACATATTCTCGTGTGAAGAAAGGTCACCCACCGGGGCCTTTATATGTCTGTTCATATTAGTTTAAGCCCAGGTTTAGAAGGAGAAATTTTCCTCTGATAACAGTTCTTTGTATTGATGTGTCAGCACAGACACCTAGTCTCCGTGTGTGTCTGGCAGAGAGCGTCTCTATTTTGCTTGTGTAATAACGAGAGGCCACTTTCAGAAGAGGGAATCTGAGATTTGTGCTCTGAGGCGGTGAGAGACAAAACTTCTTTTGGTGCCACTGAAAGGACTTTGCACCAAGCTTTGTAATGGTACCTGAGCAAAAGAGGAAAGGGGCTTTTTCAAGCACGCACCTCAAAAACTGTAAGCACAAGCACATTTTCCATCACCCCCAAACACTGGAGCCGTGTTGGAAAGCCAGTTATTTCATCCATTTGCTAGGGTCAGGTTCAGTCCCAGGAAGAGCTGGGAGAAACATATTTTGAATGCCTGAAGAAACATTTGCCCTGTAACACCCTCAATTCCCCTTTCTAATCACAATTGTTAAATAATTACGTTCATTAATAATACCTCATAGTTGTGTGGTAGTTATCACTCAGGGATAACTCACAATTCAGTGATAAAGCCATTCATTCAGATTTGCACTGACCTGCAGCCTAAGAAGTTGAGGTCACCTCTGTACATCAACTGGGAAAGCTGAATTGCTTTGGGTGGGAGGAGGAAAAGTCACCAGCGCACACAAGGGTCCATAAATACCGTGGTAGAGCAGAAGCTTCAGCAGAGGCAAAGGTGGTGGGCAGCGTGAATTCTGTGAAATGAATCTCAGGCCTGCAGAACCCTGCTTGGTCACCCCACCACTGCTTGTTGTTTGAACAGGGCTGTCCTGTGGAGCTGCTCAGCAGCACCAGTTTCCGTGCAGGTAACTGAGGAACGTGGCACCTGGTCTTGGCCACCTCCAAAATCTGCCACAAGTTCCATGTCCCTTCTGCACCACTGCTCTTCCACCAAACAAACTACACATTTAGCAGCAGGCAGGGTATCAATAAAGGCTGGCATGGCTCTTCTAATCCCAGCCAGAGTCAGGGAGAGAAAGATGCCTGGAACAGAGGAGAATTGGCCTATCTTGGGATGGGGAGAAAAAAATGCAAAGGTATGAAAATGTATTCAACAATGCTCTCAGTGCTCAGATCCAGCGGTGACAGGGCTATAAGCAGATGCATTAGGCTGGAAATACATCAAGGTTAGATTAAGCTGCAGAGTTTCCATTTTATTAATGGTCTTCAATCTGACTCCTTAATAAAATGGAAACCATTTGTAAAATTTTGATCAGAATCCACACTTAGCTTTCAAGTGCTTGCAACTTTCGGGTATATTCAGGAACAGATTTCAGAAAGTCCATGCCTAAAAATGAAGGTGAGAAGAAAATGAGAAGGAGAAAATGACTCGAGGTGAATCAGATGTTAGAGTGAATTATTATGTAAACTGTGACTTAGGCTAAATGAAGAAATCATTGGGGCAGCACCGGGTTTTTTTACACTGTTGGACCAGTGCAGGATCTGCTACAGTGGTGTAACTAGAGGAGTAAAAATCTAAGATGCCTATATTTAAATAGTATCCTCAATGCCATACTGGAGCTACTGGAGTGTTGCTTGGAACTGGAAAGCCTGAGTGGCCAGTGGGCTGAAGAAGGAGCAGGAACTGCAATTAATGCAATGCTGTATCATTACCAATTCATTCAAGTTTCCTCTCAGCTGCTGACAGAGGACAGAAGAAAGAAAGGTTTTACCTAACAGCTACTGGAGAAGGAAGTGTTGTTGGATAAAATAAAGGAGACAGGGAAAAAAAGTTACTAGAAGTATCAACCCCTAGTTCCATCTCTCATGCAGAAGGAAGCTTGCATAGAAAGAAGTTGAAGTTCACACTTATAATGTAAAAAGAAACTGAAACTCATATTTAGAGCCATATAACAATTTCATTTAATAGCAATCCTGGCAGAAAAAGGAAAAATAAAATCTTGCAATTGCATATACTGTGCTGTTGCACTTCTAATATTTGAAACCTGAAGAGGAAATCTTAAAGGAAATATTATTTGTATATGGCAGGGTGTGGATTAATTGAATTTAAGTTACATACAGATTTCTGAAATAATTTCAACTAGGCTTTTTCTCTGGTGAGTGACTGAATTTACTGAAAACAGAGCACTTGAGCTCTCCTTTTCAACCTTTGGAGAAGGAGAAATGCATCACACAAGATCTCCAAGAAGGATCCGGATTTTTTTTTTTTTTAAAAAAAAAGAGGAAACAAAACCAAATAAAACCCAAGGAGAACAGTGTCACCCACACTACCTTACATCCCTCAGTAAGGAGAACAGTTGCATTATCCAAGGCCATGGCCTTTGTGAACAAGCAGTGACTTTTCCTAACACTTGAACCTGATGACGTCTATCCTAATAAAGCTTACATCCTTAATGAAGTATGAGCACTTCCTTTGGGAAAGGCCCAGAACTATCAGGAAGGACAACATGGTACTGTAACAAATTAAGAGTCTGTTTCTCTCCCTTTGACTTTGATATCTACTTGGATGACATTTGCAGGACTTATGGAGACAACAGTATGGAAAGAAGAACCTTGATTAGCCTAGCCAGTTTATCCTAGGATACAAATCTGGAAATTTTTAGAACAGAACTAGATGCTGTCACTTCACCTTATCGCTTATGCTCATGGTGACCCCGGCTGAAAGTATGGAATATATTAATTCAGACTAACTGAACAATTTCTATATGGGACACCTCCATTTGTTCTTCACAAGGCATTTGTCTGCCTGTCCACAGACTACCTGGTAAATACAAATGCAACACAAGTAAGCACAAGGGACTGCTCCCTGCCATGTGTCAGATACTTGGGGTTTTGATCTAGGACAAGACAGGTAGCAAAAGGGAAAAGCCAACATGTAGTTATAGAAATACTACTGCTTTACAAGCCATACTTCCACAAAACTGCTTCCTCATAATCCACATAAAACAGCCTCCTCATGTGTTAGGGTCTTCCTGTTATCACATTTGCTTTGGCATTTTGGCACTGTGAGAACCACCTACGCTGAGTATTTTAGGCTGACACCTTCCTGAAATCACACTGAAGTCAAAACAATATCTGGGTCCCTAATTCCCATTTCCCTCCACACAATTTTTCCCACCACTACTTAAAGTTGAGTAGAAAGATGGCACAGCAGAGCTGATAAATTCAGGTGTTCACCACAAAGAATAACAAAAGACAGGGCCCCTCTCTGAACTAACCTAGCCCAAGGGAGTCGATATTTTGAAGGTTTTTGGGAGGCTCCAGCTAGACTTAAATCGAGTGCTTTGTAGTGTCCATCTCATGCTGAAAGAGAGGGTATTCAGCAAGGTGCTAATCCAATGCAACACACAAACTAGCAGTTTATTTAAAACAAAACTTGATCCTTATTGGGAGCCAAGATATTTGAAGCACACACAAGTAAAACTAATTTAACCTTTGAAAAGTTATCTCCAGAGGGAAGAATAGAAATCCCTTTATAAGATTTTTAAGCACTGCAATTATTGACGAGGACTATATTACTTCAGTTTTCTCTGATCAGAAAAAAAAAGCAAAGCCACAGGAGACATCAGCAGCTGTCAGGCTGTTTTCCAACTGCAATGAGGTAGTTTACAGTGGGCTTGTGCCAGTCTCTTAAGACCCAGTTAAGAAGCCTTTTTTAAATGCCTTAAAAAGCCAACTCATACATTAATCAAGTTGAGCCCTCATCCATACTTACTGCAATACATCAATTACCATGTCTTTCTTTTTATTTTAATAAATTCCAGTTGACAGCAGACACCTTATTAAGGCTCACTAAAATGATACAATAAGTAAAAGGCTATTAATATTGCTTTTTTCCCTGCTGCTATTGTCTTGCCGCACTGGTCTGCAAACAAATTCAGGCTGCATTACAATTAATGCCAATGGAACTCCTTCTAACGACTTCCAGCTTGCTAATTTTTTACGCTAATAATAAAAAAAAGGCATTGCTATGCAAGAACGGCCCCCTTTTATCATGCTCGCATGGCACACTAGAGAGCTCCTGCCATTGTTCACATGAAAGACAATTAAACCCAGGAACATCAAACCCAAAAATGACAATCTGCTAACCAGCACTGGGTATTGCTGAATTCTTTTCTCTATTTTCTGAACTGATGGAAAACAGTTCTCCAAAGACGTTTCCCTCCCCCATGCCCACCCTTTGGAAAAAAAAAAAAAAAAGTTTGCGAAATACTCTCACTGATTTATGCATCTCTGCTGAGAATTTATTAACTGTCTGGGGCCAATTTCACTCTCAAATGTCTATTGCCTCCAGGTTGGAATTCTGGACACATTTCAAGAAATGCAATAATAATATTGTCCACATAGTTTCATATTTAAAAATAAACACGATTTTTTTTTCATGGTTCATGTTTTCTGAAACACAATATAAAATGCCAAAGGCAGGAGGATAAAGCTGAGGTGGTAACAAGTTTATTTCTCCCAATCTTCTAGGCAGAAAGATGGAGGGCAAAAAGGGTCATCAGGTTTGCTGGAAATTAAGTAGATTCACACTGTTAATTTAGAATAAAGGTAACTGCTTGGGTTTTGTTCACCCAGCTGTCCTGATTGGAGGCACTTCCTTAGATTAAGTCTGTGCATGTCCCAGCAACCTGGGCCCCAATCCAGTCACTTTATCCTACACCACAGTACATTCATATTTGCTGCAAGAAATTAAAAAAACTAAAATCACGGTAAAAAGCCATTTTGTATTCTGAATGTCCATGTTCCTGGTAGGTCAGTGTGTGCATATATGTGGAATGTTATATACATGAAGTTAAGAAGCAATTGGTAACTTGCTGGTTGCTACAGATTTGATAGGAATAATGAGAGGCAAAGCTTTGGCTGAAGGATACAAATCTTACGAAAGAAAGTCCAGGTTATATTTAGTACCACATCACAGAACCATATATAAATACCAGACCTTATGAATAAGCAGGGGGAGAAAGAATTTATATTTTCAATGAGAAAGTAGGAATTCCCACCTCCCTTTTGCCATACACATCTTCATTCCTAACCCCTCAGGCTGAAGGTAATCAGGCCTTAAACCTGTCACCTGAGCAGGCCAGGATATTTCCAGGCTTCTGCTTCAGACCAGAGAAATTGTGGTAAATTCTACATTTGAGAGTGAAAAACCTTTTTGTGTTGTTGTTTAATAGCCACTGAGAGCTATGGAGTGTTAAGAACATACCCCAGGAAAGATAAATTAGTAGGAAGTGGCCAAAAGAGGCCATAAAATGTGCATTAAAAATGCAATTCATCACATAACTGTGCAATTTGTCAAATGGATATTGTACCTTGCATAGTGTCTTTTGGGACAGAAGCAAAAGAAAAAGGCCTGGGAGATAACAGTTATATTCCTGGCTCTGCTACTGGTTCTCTTTTTGACCTTGGAGAAGGTTTTTTAGCCAAAATAAGTGGACCATTTTCCACTTCTACTATTGCACATTCAACTTCATTTTGGTTAGGTTCATGGTTGGACTTCTAAATCCGTGTCCTGAAAAGAGAGAACTAGCAGATCTGACATCAAGATCTGATTTTTTAGGTGTCTGTTAGCCAAGGTGTGAACCTACACATCTTTATGCACAAAATTGGGAAGACAAAGCTAACATCTTAAAAGAGATTTCACAAGAATCAATTTGGTATTTGCACAGATGTGATTAAACAGGTATGAAAGTATTTAATTGTTCGAATAAAATGACCCTAAGGTAATTGCTAATCTGCTCTCTCTCAGTGGGTTGGATATTTGCTGGATATGGAATAGCATCTTCGCCACTAACAGGCGGGTTGGGCTACAGGAACATGGAGCATGTGATCCTTGCTTCTTACACCTGCTGTGCTTCCCAGAGAGCTTGCATGTCCATGGCTGCAGGAGCAAGGACAGAGAAACCGGCTGGAAGCAACTCTGCTGCTTTCAGGCAGTGGTGCCCTCTGCTCTGACAGGTGGTCTCAGCATAGCCTTGCCAGCACCAGCTCTCCAGTCCGCTCCAGGACAACCATCAGCAGCTTCACTCACTGCACCATTTCAGTTTCACCTCTCTGTGAAGGCACTAACCTCTTTCCTAGCACCAATTCGGCCCACAGTTATGTTCCATCCAAACATGTATTATTCTGGTCCCAACAGACACATTTACAATTTGTCCATCTCCCACTTAACATTACTCTTCAGAGGTGTCAGCTGTCACATCCCTCAGGGTGGCATTTATGGTAAGGACAAACACACGCGCATTAAGCGCACTGAAAGGTCTTTTGGCATCTGGGTGAGATTCATGGAGCACAGCCTGTGGTCTGTGTCCAGTGGTGAGGAAGCCAAGAGTCACTGGCAGCATCCTCGCCTATGAAAATCCCTCATTTTCACAGGTGAGAGGCTGCTGTGCTAATCTGGCACACTGTGCACTTAGTGGACAACCTGTCCAGGAGGTGGCCATGTTCACATTCCCCCTGCACCTACTCCTGAGTGCCACCCGTGTAGCCAGAGGTCTGTGCTTCCCCTCAGTGATCAAGACTTCAGCTCTACAGCAGAGTGCAGGCTTTCACTCTGCAAGAGCCAGCTGCTCTGCCAGTGCCAGCTGCATGCAGGGGCTGCATATCAACTAATGCCATTCCCCAGCACAACTCACTCACATTTAACAATAAAAGAAAGGAATCTCCACTTTGCTGGTTTGGGAGAGGTGTGGGTAGGGGGCATTTTGTGTGTTTCTGGTTTTATTTTTTTTTTTCATCCAGAAAAGACAAAACAAATTACAAGTAATGAAAACATCCACTTCTCTTTTGTATGGTCACACAGACACTAGATTTGGCTCGCTTGGACACTACATCAGAGCCAATTTAGATGTGTCATCCCAGACAATTATACAACTCCCTCAAGTCCACAACAAAACCACTTTCTTCCCCCCCCCAACATACCAACTTTGCAGCTTATTTGAGCCCCACAGAAAGTGTAAGAAAGCAGACCTGAATTAATACTGCTGAAATCAGAAGCCAAGTTTCCATTAATTTGTTAACAAAAGAAAAATAAAGCGAGAAAATTAACAGGTCTGACATCAAAGCCAAATTTTAGCATTGCTTAAACTGGTGTCAGTCAATAATAAACCCATAGAGCTACTTTAAATTAATGCAGATAGAAAATGAAAGTAGACAAAACCCATACAAACTGTAATGAAATCGCTTATCGATAGTGCTTCACTTACTGTACAAATAAAAAAGGAGCATATAACCAAATTGTTCTGTACACGTTCCCTTCCTTTTAATTACAGAGTAAGAGCAGCAATCTTTATCTCTTCTATCAACTTACTTAGATTTATAATATGGCCTGCTCCCCACACTTCAGACAATATAACCCTACACCACAGCAATATTATAGTGCCACATCCTGTATCCTAGCAACGGTTTAGGGCTTGCATTTGATGTCAAAATAATGGGTCCCTCTTAATCTCTTGGTTTTTTGAAGTAGGGGGTAAAACACTGAAATCCAGGAGTTGAGGAGAAAAAAATTACCGAGAAGCATTCTAAAAGCAGGCCTGTGGGGTATATATAGATGTGCACACTCTGATGTGTATGGGTAAATAGATAACCACATGTATACACAAAACAGATGGTCTAGTTTTTGTCTTTAAATTGTTTAGACAAGAGTGAAAGCTGAGAAATGGAATGATGTATATCACTTTCAAGATACCAGAGGCTTTTAACAAATACAATCTTCCTCCTGCTTTTATCAGTTCAGTGTCTTCTGTAAAACACGACTTACAGTCCCAGTTTTTTCTCATTTAAATTTGGTCCTATCACCATATTAAAAGGAAAAGATATTCCTGTCTCTCTAATTTCTTGTGCCTCTCCCGTTTTCTTCCAAGGATTTGTTCAAAGCATACTGATTAAGTCATCCAGCTCCTAGTGACACTCTTCAAGCCACACCACAGCTGAGATTTTTCTGTATTCACTATTTAAAACATTAATTGTGATGGAAAAAATCAGATGGCTTGGTTTGTAAGAGCACCAGGGATATAGAGTAGTACCCAGTAAGAGTGATCAAACAGAAGAATGTTACTGGGTATCTCTGCTTCAGTTCAGAGACTGCAAAGGACTTTGAAAGCAAGGTATTCAAGTCTGGGTGGCTGCCAGAGAAGTTTGTTTGTACACACATGTATGTATGATGTTCATGTGCATGTACCACTTCTGCAGAAGAAAGACACAAGACTACATCTACAATTTTAAAGACTGAGGAAAAGTGAAAAACTGACAGCCATGCTGTTATAGTCTTCCCCAGGCAATCCAATCCTCCTTTCTATCTGCACAAGTTTTCAATTCTTACTTTTATTGCCCCTGGGAACACTGCAAACCAGGTAGGGGAACAGAACATCAGCCATTCTGTGAGCAACAAGTAAATATGGTTTTGTTGAACCTGTGGGTTTCTAAATACAGCTCGTGTTCAAACAGCTGGGCAGGCTTAGGGCTATTTGCTCTTCTTTGCCCCCAAGGCCTCGACAGAACACAAGGGACAAAGATTGTTTCAAATTGTGTTTCTTTTTTTTATTTTTTTTTTTTTGTTTTCTTATACATCACTTAAAAATACATAGGGGAAAAAACTTTTCCCTCTGAAAACTCATGGTGAGGGTACAAATCAGCAGAAAGTTTTGTACAGCAGTTGCTGCTCATCCAATAGCTACATTAACAAACATTCAAACACCCAGAGCACCACAGCTCTGCCTTCCCCCGCTGCACCCCACTAATCCATTCCCTTGGGAAAAGCCACAGCCAAACAGGCAGCCCCCGCAGCATGCCCCCAGCACCAACTGACCCCAGCTCTGTGGGACGTGCAGAGACAGAAGAAATTAAGAAATAGGAGTCGCGCTTGGGTGCTGGTTCAAAAGAGAGATTCACAGCGCAAGAGGAGAAACACTGCTTGTAGAAAAGCAATTTCTTTTTGTTATCCACAATATTTTACTTCTAGCTTCAAACCTGGAGCTTGAAAGGATCCTTGTGAGCTTTGTTTATTTATTTAAACCAATTCTTGCAGCTCTCCTTCTCTCTGAACAATACCGAGGTGAAGAGTTTACAGGAGCACGCTGTCCAGAGTTCACCCGTTCAGCAAACACTTTGCTCCAGCTCTAGCACAAGGCAGCACCCAGTCAGGGAGACTTCCCTTCTTTCTCTCTTGAAGGGAACTGTTTGCTGCATGGGTGCATGCACACAGCAATTCACCTTTCTCTGCAATTGTCATCACAGTAATTCCCTGACAGATACTATTATCCCCTGAAGATGGTGCGTGAACAACCCTATCCCCTGCTACGCTGTCCCAGTTTTATAAACTGCAAATCTGGTCAGCTTACTCTGTGGGAGGGGAAAAAAAATATAAATAAAACTGTTTAAAAAGGGCAGCTGGGGCCACACTGCCACATCAGTGCAGCCCCAGCAGAGGAAAGGCACCATCCCTCTCTCACTGCAGGTCCTTCCTTCCCCCTGCAGCGACACCCACACCACCAGTGAGCCCTGCAACGGGTTTCACTGGGCCACAAAGTGGCAAATCTTCTACAACTCCCACAGCAGATGAGATGTAGGTTGGGAAGGAGGGTCAAGTGCCTCTGTGGCCCAGATTCCCTCCCAGCCAAAACCATTGCAAGAGAGCACTAGGAATTTGGGCAACACTTGCTTCTTCGGCTTGTGTTGAGCAACATCAAAGACAAGCACAGCCTTGTTCATCCACCTGACCCAAGCTTAGCTTTGAGGACTGCCTCAAACTAAAAGTCAAAACAGAAGATGTTTAAATGCCAAGCAAAGTTTCAATTAAAATACACTTTTTTTCCCTAGAGAGCTATGTGATCCAACGCATGTTGGCAGTAAATAAAAACAAAAAAGGAGCCACTTGCCATATATGTTTCAAAGAACAGCACTGCAGCAGGGTCTCTGATCAAATGGCCACTGTATGAACATGAGTCTTACACACAAATTGTGCCCGTGTTTTCCAAGGAATTAAAAAACCCCCACAAACCACAAAAACAAAACAGAAAACCCCCAAACCATACAACTTGCTTAAGTACTCATTTTGAGGGCAAATATTCCCTTGATCCATAAGCAACAGAAGACTTGTAAACTGGGGGACTATGCAGGTTTCCCATCCTGGTGTCATATAGGCTCATTTCCCTTAGACAGGCAAAGCTAAAATGAGAGGCTAGTAAAGAGAATACCATTAACAAATGGTCCGACCCATGGCTTGCCAGGCATCTTCTAAACAACTTGTTGGTATAATCCCTCAACACACACCTGTCTGAAGTAATTTGTCCCCTTTAGAAGGTTTTTTTATTACTTTAGTTTTAGGTGGTTTTATTTTTGAAGTAAAATAAATTTTATTGACCCTGCAAAAAATCAGGTCCAAATTTCGTTGGTTAACTGTCATTCGCCACACAAAACACACTGAAGAGTTTCCCTTCTTTGGCCAGATGAGCAAAACTCTGTAGACAGGTCAAGACCATTCAAATGCCAGTGAAAACTGAAATCTTTAAAAAAACAACAGAGCGGCACATGATAGGAATTAAAAAAAAAAAACCAAAAAACTCCTTTCAAAAATCACTCTCAGCTAAGTCACTATTTGATAGAAACTCATTTTGATGCATACCTGCTTTTTGCTTAGAACAAAGGGACAGAAGTGTCTAGTTATTACCACGCTACATACAATAACACTTTGACATCCTTAATAAAAACTAAAACAAAGAAACAAACAAAACCAACTCAGGCTGCTTTCAGATGACCAACTCATGGCACATTTAAGTTCTTTCCATTAACGTTTACAGTCACACAAAAAATATTCATATCTTGTGGTCATAGTGCAATTCCACATTATCATCCCTGATTTACTTCTTTCATGAGGATTTTGATCTAGTTTTCCAAATCAGCATCCCATCACAGAAGTCATACACCACCACCAGTGCATAAGACTTGGGAATTCATTGTACTGCAGACCCTCATCAAGTAACATTCAAGTTCATGCTTACAGTTTAAGTGATTTCAAAAGAGACAAGTAATGTAAGTTTGTTTTTTAAGTCTTTGGTTGCAGTTTATGCCACACCAGGAAACTCTGAATTTTCAGTGTATAAATTTCCTCTCTCCTCATCATCTTAAGAAAGCAGAGCACAGCCCCATTGGCATCGTCATCTACAACCTGCTGCTGACTTGTAATTTAATGTCAAAATTAAAAAACTGACACCAAGTAATACTCTAAAATAAAATTCAATGTTATGTTTCAAAAAAAGGGTATTCAAGACCAATAACAGTACATGAGCTAAATCAAATGTTTAGAATTTTGGTCAAATTCAGATCATCACCAGCTGCTTCTCTAGAAGTGTCTCTGATTCAAATGGGACTGCAAATGTGACTGCAGATCTCACTGGCCTGGTCTTTTCTCTTAGGCTCTCCTGCTTTTAGCCACAGCTGTAAAATCTGTAAGAAGTCCCTTTCCCATTATGTTGCCAGTAAGATGCTGGCAGTGAAGAGATATGCAAGAAGGCTACAGAATGGTAAAAAACACACAAAAAAGTGTGGTTTTATTTCTTACCTACAAATGTAGGTAACCCCCAGTGAGTGGTAGATGGCATAACTTCATTATACAGACACTTTTCATGTTTTGTTTGCAATTATTTAAAATGGATTGTTGGTACCAATTATATATATAATATACATTATATATATTATATATATAATAAAAATAAGCAAAAAAGGGCACATAATGGCAATTTGTGACCTTAGGAGTGTCCAAGTGCAGAAGAGCCTTGAGGTCTTTTCAAGGGAACACATCTGTGTTGCATCAGATACAGGTTCCAGACTATGAATCTTCAGGTAACAGTGAGAAACACAAATATTCATGACCATCTACTGCCATTCTTTCTGTGGACTGCAAATTCCAGAATGCTAATTTCAGTTGATGTATGGATGTATAACTTATCTTTTGGTATTTATATACAACTATTGCATTTTTTAAACGATTAACAATGCAAATACTCAGCCTCTGCCATTTCAAGTCTTCTCTGTCAGTAAAAGGTTTTAAAAGGTTTTGATCTCAACATGCTGAACTGCTGAGCCCAGTAGTCTTGCATTTATGCCAGTGTAAATTAGCAACAAGTCAATGGAATTAAACTGGAGAAAGAAAAAAGTGGTGAAAAGATTCTGATATTCCCATTTTAATTATCACAGAAATTACAATTGAAATGCACTGCAGTGAAGTCAAGAAAAAGTATTAATATTTATAAAATAAACAATGCAGTTAAGATTAGTAACGCTGACTTTGTTTTATTAAACTGTAGCACAAGTTGCTTGACCATTTGTAGCAGCTTTTTTGTTTAACTCTTTCTGTATTCTTAACACAGTGTAGCACTGAACTAAGTTCGTATTTTTAAGGTGTTTTCAAATGGGGTTCCAAAACTGTGAAAAGTAACTAGGCAGTTGCATGTAATAGTCAATTTTGGTTACTCAGTTTAACAGACACTGGAAGGTTCTGCACTGAGAACAATTCATCCCCAGAGGACATCCCTCAGCTTGGTTACCTCAACCCGGTGCTTCCATTTGCCAAGTTCAAATAGGAAGCACCAGTCATGAATAAGAGGCAAGGTCCTCTTGCTGGGGCAGAGAAATAGCGCCTTTGGTCAAGGGACGGACCAGCTGCAGGAGGTTGGAGTCTGTTGGATCCGGGTTCCTGTTCATTAGACACATCCCGCTGCTTATCTGCCAGCCCTTTGCAAGACAGGACTTATTTAACGTGGAGGCCGCACAACCAATTAGTGGCTTTTTTCCACCGACTAACACAATTCCCTTCTAGCTGCTCCATAAAGAAGATTCAGTGGAATACCTCTGTGAAAGCAGCAGAATTCCAGGTAGTTATGGTGACAAATTTCATTGTGAATGAGGATCAATGTCCCATACTACTTTGAATAGTAATTTCTTAATTCTTATTCAAATCTGGCCAGCAAGATAATATAACTTGGACTGAATTGGCCATGTGATCCTGATGGCATCCCATTAATGGGTTGTTCACTTAATTTATGTAATTCTAAAAAATTAAATAGTCATATTTTAAATCCCTACTGCAGTCCTTCAGATTGAAAGTACATGTTTAAAAGTTATAGTCTCTTTATAAATCAGTATGTCTGCACTTCTTAGCTTGTTGACTGAACTTTCCCAAAGTTTTAATTTACCTTTTCTCATCCCTCTCTTCTGCCTGTGGGAACATTGCAAAATCCCTGCATCCAGTTGTTTCATACCCATTTACTAGCCATGTTATGTGCCACAGGAAAAAAAAATCCACATTAGTAAATTCTTATTTGGGTTGGCAAACAAACCATGATTTTCTATTTGCACAGAGATAGCATAAAATCCAGTTATAGGGACACTTTCACCGATAGTCAAAAGCCAAATGAATCCTGTCTGTACGCAAAACGACCATGAAGGCAGTTATTATAACAAACAGCTCACAGACCTAATTCTGCAAGATGCTGAGCCTCCCCCTCTGAGCAGACAGGGACCTAAGGTGATCGGCACCTCCTGCAAAGCATTTGGCAACTGTGGCCTAAAGGGCTCATTGCAGACACTCTGTGATGCCCCGAGAGCACAGCTGCCCCCAGCAGCCTCAGCAAGGGCCAGCCCAGAGAGGGCACACACCACTGGGAAAACAAACGCCCCCTCTACCCAAGGCTATTTATAAAGCTTGCACTAAACATTTACAGCCAAGCCCTAACTTGGCTAGGTGTCAAGGACCACACTGAAAAAAACCCCCCTATACCCTCATTAAGAAAACGCATGAAGCACTGATTTCTATTTTTGGCCACAGTTGTAAGCATCGCCAGGGTTACAGCTGCTTTATTGTGGTTTCTCAAGAATTTCCTTGATAAAAAAGGACAACAGAATTAGCTGAGCCTTTTGGAAATAGCTGCACAGTCCAGCTGTAAAACAACGTCAAGTAGCTGGCAAAAAAACAAACCAAAACCCTATAATACGACAGTAGCTACATGTCTACCAGCAGTGGCATGTTTGCCCTCTGAAGTTCTTTATTTAGAACTGGAAATGGTAAGAAGAGGGAGACTTGAAATCTTACAAATCTACTGCCCAAACTGGTACAGAAACCAACCTTTTAGTTGGTAAGCACATCATGATAACCTGCTAGTGAAGACACTCTTTTCTAGCAAGACCTACAGGCCTTGGGCAAGCCGCTCTCAACTTTTCATAAGAAATGCCTGCCCATTCCCCCAGTTTCTGCAGGAATCAAAGATGATCAATGGTTTGTACCTGTTGGAAAGGTGAAGAAAGAGGAAGATTTCACTTGTGTGTATGTATGCATACAGGCCTATTTCATGTCTAATCAGGGACAGATCATCCATGTACTATTATGTCCCTAGAGTGTTTTAGAACATTAAATAAAAATCTGACTGCAAAGGCAATGAAATGTCCAGACAAGGACATTATATCACATTACATATTAATTTCAGTGTTCATATTTTTATACTATTCTTCCTGCATATTTTGATTACAAAAAATAAAAGTTTCCTGCCCCTCTCTCAGTTTAAATTCAGAAATACTGACAAACATGCTGAACAGTGAGAGGAAATGGCTACATGGGGAAGCTACAAGGATGCAAACTAGTTATTTCTTATTACCCAGCTTTGTAGGCAAAGTTTGCAAGAGAAGAGGAGAAAACTTTTGTGGGTAAAGGAGAAAGTGAAGTAAGACAGCTCACCACAGACTGTGTACTAATCCTGCACTTTGGGAACCAATATCTAAGTTCAGAGTAAGTTTCCATGTTAAAATTTAATACTTTTTCACAAGTCAAATTCTCTCATACCTCAGTACTCTTAGTGATATACTAAGAAAGGTTATGATTATACATAATCACAGTAATCAACTCCATAATTATTTCACCTGGGACCCTTTCCATTCCTGCCTGACTTAGCTATACCGTGCAGTTTTTAGACTGAGCACCACGAGTTGTGGGAAACAACTTTAGCTGTAGAGTGACACAGTCAAGACCAAACAAGGTTAGCTACTGTGCCCCCGGCAGTGTAAGTGTTGAATAATAAAAGTGTTCTTTTAAACCAAGCAGTAACCTAATATCTGTATTTAAAAAAAAAATAACAAAAACCACCCCCCACAGAAACAGTGGATTCATTTGTCATGTACAAGTAGAGAAAACAGGGCACTCAGCTGGAACCCAGAAGATATGTATTACAGGTAATATTTTCAAAATTGTCTAAGGTCTAGATAATTAAATTAACTCAGGCATAGCTCACTCAACATCACGGTGCCTGGATTTCTTTTAAATATGGGTTCAAGGTCAATGGTGAGCAATACCTGAAAATCATTAAAAATCCTGCCTTTTAAGAAGCAAAATCCTATTTGGAAGTGATGGTGAACATCTGAACACCAACAAAGCCAAAGTTAGGCATATTTGCAGGTATATCTGTTCCATAGCCTATGCTGCAGGTGATGGAAGAAGTGGGCTTCCTGCGGAGCATCTGAAGCACACCTTGGGCTTACTGCCAGGAGAGGCCTATTTCAGTATATAACCTGCAAGAGGATGCTGAAATACCTCACATATCCCTGCTTTTCTTTATAACTACACTTCTGAAAGAGCCTAAGGTCAAGCCCTGAAGGGCCAAGTTCCCTGACAGCAATGGTCTTCAGAAAAATGTTTTTAAGATGCTTTCACTCATTCTGCTTGTTTGTCAAATTACATCACTCTTCGTACGCAATGCCTGTTGGTCTCATCTTTTCCTTTTAGACTGTAAATCCCCCTAGCCTGGAGACCCTTTGTGTTTACCTCTTCCCGTGCAGAACTCAGCATGTGTTTGCCCATCTCACCATTAGCATGTTCAGTGAGTCAGCTTGGGGTAAGAATGGGATGGTACAAGTAGGTCTGCCATTGTCACAGTGCCAGCTGGGAGGTTTTCATCTTGCTCAGTTAAGAAGTGCAGTATTTATACAAACATAATAATATAGAAGAGATCATGTCTATCTTTGGATTCTGCAGAAGTGTTTTTCACGGAGTTCCTAGTAGCCAAGTTAACTCTTTGCCCAGAATGAATATGCAGCATCCCAAACGTGGAGTGAGTGAATGGAAAGCCAGAAATAGAGCCCTGAAGATCAATAGACTTGACTGAGAAAGCGTTTGCATTCTCAGGGGTAGAGATCATTGTGTTTCTAAGTGGATCAGAGATATGATCCTTGGCTGCTGTGAATGGAATGGAAACTGGATGCCATCAGCAGGAGATATGAGTGCTGATGCAGTGAGGTAATGTAGTAAGGAATAGCGGAGTGGAAGGAATGCAGTACCACTGCCCTGAGGAATCTTAAAATTAGCTCAATCTGGCATTCAAACGCTGGCTGGGGAGGGGGGGGGGGGGGGGG